>VXBA01004284.1:738333-768737 GCA_013399895.1 Serilophus lunatus
AAGGAAGAGGAGATGGAGTGGAAGATGTATAAGCTGCAGGTTTGGAAGGGTTTCTTTCTCTTTCAGAGGCCCAGCTGTGTAAACCACATGTAGCAGTATAACAAACTACCTGGTCAAACCATAAACAAGTTAAAGAAAGTGTTTGAGGGAGAAAGACATGAGGCATTTCACAAGGGAATAGTCTATTCTCAGACAGTGATGGGAGAATTGATTTTCATGACAGGAGATAAAGCACAGCAGATAAAAGAGGATATTGTTTGATCTGCCCAATGGAAAACACTAGCTGAAATGGTGACCTACCTGGAGGAGCAGGGATCAGGCTGGGAAAACAGCAGCCAGAAAAGTGCCATTGCAACAGCATGATGCAAAAGCACCAAGGGAGGAGATCCAGATTGCCCCTCCAAAGGGCACAGGAACATTATTCACTCTGCATCAAGAGCTGTTCCCCACCTCAGCCTCCAGAATGAGTCTAATCTTTAACAGCCATTCTGAAAACTAAATTGCACACAATGACATACTTACGTTTTTAAGAGAATCCTGTCAGCACAAAAAGTACATTAATCATTTGTGTTTAGATGCAACTGTAAAAAAGGGAAAGGGCCATTTCCAGAGTGTCCACAGGCCCGCCCCTCTGTTCTTTTCAGGATATCTATCAGGCTTTACTTCCATGACTACTGAGAAGCTTCAATGAGCACAGATCCTGTGATAAAGATGTAGATGATTCGTTGAGTCGTGAAAGATTTAACAGAAGATAGTTGTTCTCTGCCCAGTTGTGGTCTTCCTATGGCCAACTCTCTGTCCCTCATACAGTCTTGAGTCTCGTTTTACTTCCTTCACTCATTTGGGTTTGGAAGTCGGCCTGTCACATCTCATAAATTGATGCCTCAATTCTGGTGCCTTTTTTTACAAAATACTGGATCTAACAAGCTGTCTCTGACTATGGAGAAGACTAATTTGTGTGTGAAGAATGAGGAAAGAAAGGAAGAAGAGGATAAATACTGCTGGTCCTCATTTGCCTGACCATGAGCCAGACCGGTTTACAGTGCATAACTCAGCTAAGCAGTAGTTCAGTGTTTGACCTTGTATCAGCCATTCATCTTCCTTACAATTTGTTTACCAATCATAAAATGGGGCAAAAGCAGGCACCTTTCCTGAAACAAAAAAGTTTGCTTCCAAACCAGGTAAATAAGTTATGGAAAGTTAAATATGTTCTGGAAAACATGAAAGAGCCTCAGTTTGTTCCATTTTGAGATAGGCTGTCATCACGTTAAAAAAAAATAGGCCAGCCAATAAAATCTGCATTAATCATGTTCTCTTTGCAATTTCAGGGAACTTTATAAAGAAGAATTCATTTTTATATCCCTACTGTATAGTCGGTCAGACCATAAACAGGAATGGTCAAGTGCCTATGATGATTTTCAGAAGCTATCAATAGTTCTCAACTCACTTGCAATATCACAAATAGTGTAAAGCAGCTCTTACCAGTTCCCAGGAATTGATTTCTTGTTTTCTGTAAAGTGGTATTCTTCCTCAAAGTTCCACTCCAGTGTCATGATTTACACAATTGTAGATTTCATAGATATAAAAGAGTTTCTAACTCTTGGATTTGCAGGGAATACCTTGGACTTGCAACCTGAAAGCTCCAAATGCAAAACACAGAGACAGGCATTCAACAAGGCGACATTAAAAAAAAGTTTTTTAACCTTCCCGAGGGAAGGGTCCATGTCACAATTTTCAGATAAGCAGTTCTGCAACCCTGCACAGTGGCTCTAAACATGATCCAGCAGTGTGCCCAGGTGGTCAAGAAAGCCAACGATACCCTGGCCTGTATCAAAATAGTGTGGCCAGCAGGACCAGGGCAGCGATTGTCCCTTTGTACTCAGCACTGGTGAGGCTGCACCTCGAGTCCTGTGTTCAGTTCTGGGCCCCTTACTACACAAAGAACACTGAGGTGCTGAAGCATATCCAGAGAAGGGCAACAGAGCTGGTGAAAGGTCTACCTATGAGAAGTGGCTGAAGGAGCTGGGGTTGTTTAACCTGGAGAGAAGGATGCTCAGGGGAGACTTTATTGCTCTCCACAACTACCTGAAAGGAGGTTGTAGCCAGGTGGGGATCAGCCTCTTCTCCCAGGAAACCAGTGATAGGACAAGAAGACATAGACCCAGGCTGTACCAGGGGAGGTTCAGGTCAGACATGAAAAAGAATTTCTTCATGGAAAGGGTTGTTAGGTATTGGAACAGACTTCCCAAGGAGGTGGTAGAGTCACCATCCCTCGAGGTATTTGAGAAATGACTGGTCACAGTATTTAGTACTGTGGTATAGTTCAACAAGGTGGTGATTGTTGTGATCAGTTAAAGATTGGACTCAGTCTTAGAGGTCTTTTCCAACCTAAATGATTCTGTGATTCTGTAAGCAGCACTAGTCCTGCTTATAACCCTGATTTGTTCAACACAGCACAGACATTCAGAGAACTATGATTAAAATTTCACATCTCTCATTTACTAAATCTGCTTGCAACATTATTTTCTCACCTCTGGTGATCTGGAAGAGATTTGTTGCCCTCTCCCCCAATAGCACAAGAATCTAAAATCTTAGCAAAGTGCATAAACTAACAATACATTAAAAAAAGCCTTCAAGTCAATTACAGTACTTCCCTTTGATTTTAACCTTTGGGGCCTTGTGAATTATTAAGTAATTTCCACTTTAAAAGAAAGAAATCAGAAAATATCAAAATGGAATGTTCATACATGTTCTAAAACTTTTCTGAAAAACAACTTCAACTCTTTGATTTAGGAAATTAATCAAAAATCAACTGTGTTCTGCAAACTGGATCTGTTTTGATGAATTGGCATACTCCACTCCAAAACATTCAGTGAAAACACTCCCCAGTCTTCATAGTTTTCAAATAATTGCCCCAGAAACTCCCTGCTCCCTCTACCTTCCTCATGAGCACACACCATTCTGCTCTTGAGCAAAACTTAAAGAGAGTTCAGGTAACTCTTTCCTCAATAAGAAAGTCCAATCCTGCATTTATATGTGTCTTAGACATTTTCTGATTATAGACATGTGAACATCCAAATTTTTAAGTTAAAGAGTACAGCAGTATTTCCTTGAGGGTTTCCACTTCTTTTCAAGGTATCAGAAGCAAGAAAGCTACAAAATACTTGTGAAATCCAGAGAAGGAGGAAGCTGCCCTACTAGAAGACTCCATTTTGAACCACACCTTTCATTTACCTTTGGTACAAAGGTCTTGTCTGCCCATCCAAGATCAGTAATACCACTGAACTGAAAGAAGTCCACAACTCTCTGTTAAACTAGCTAGAGTTACCAAAATTCATCTCTGCCTTTACCACACAGCTTTTCATGACAGTGACCTACTCTTACATGCACAGTGTGCATAGCACAGCATTTGTAAACTGGGCAGTGCAGTGTTTTGGTTTAGTTTCCTGTGGACAAGTAGGTACATCACCAGAAACACCATTAGAACTGCCTCCTTTGGAGAAAAGCCATAGGCTTAAAAGGGTTGTGGAGCATAAAATATCTTCTCATTTCTATGAATGAAGGAGCCCTTGATCTTTTTAAGGCAAGGCGAGGGAGTCTTGTAAGATCTTGCCTGTAAGCATGCTGAAGATAAAGGAAAGAACCTACAACCACCAAAAAATATAAGGAGTACTTCTTTTCCTCCTTCATCATCCCCTGGTTTTCCTAAAGTTAATACCTCAGTAAATGTCAAATCCCACTGAAGCAAGTAATTTAACTTTAGCAGAAGACTTATGCTCCACCTTCCAAATCTCAGAACTCCTTTTTGAATCCACTACTGGTCAGGTACCCTCAGCAGACCGTGTACCCAAGCCAACTGTGTGCATACATGTGCACATAAACACATAGGAGCAATATCAGGTAATCATGAGAAGCAATTTCAGGTAATCATGATGCACACAATAATTACAGGTTGTCTCTCCAAAGGCCCTTCTAAGGCTTTTTACAAGTGTGCATCAACTAACCCTTAAACACTCCTTTAGTGCATGTGAGGTTTATTGTTCTCCTTATATAGGAAATGAAACTGAGTTGCTGAGTAGTTAAATAATCTGTCCAAGGACACTAAGGATGCAAGAAACACAAGTTGGTTTTTCTGACTCACGATGCCTGAAATCTAACTGCCAGGCATGCTTCTCATTCTAGTTTCTCCAGGCAGCTTGCAGAGTTCATTAACATTTTTGAGAAACACATAGTCTGAATTGTCGAGAGGCTTTTCCTGCCCAACTTGACTAGACAGAGAAGAGGAAAGAGGCTCTTCTTTTATATACGTACATCTCAGCCTCAATTTTCCTGTCCTAGTGGTATTCTCTGAGTTCAAGGAAAACGAGAGACAGGTTGCTAAGCTTTTTGAAGCCTCAAACTAGCAAAGGAGGGGTGTCCTCTTACAGCTTCAGGTGTTCAGTGATAAGCAGAAAGTCTCATGCTATATAACTTTAGCAGGTGTCAGGTGAGAGGGTCAAAGGTTCTGTTCCTGTTTAGAAGACTTGCTTTCACAGAAAATGGGAACAGCTAGGCAACATGTTCAAAAACTGACACCAAAAGAGGTAGAGAAGGGTGAAGGGAAGCATGGTAAGGATTTCATGAAGTTGAAAGTTCATAAAGTTTTAAATGAGAAGCTCCAGGCAAAAACCATTATCATTGCATTGCTACCTCCAGACTATCCAACTCAAATGATATTACTCTGTAGCTGTAGTCTTTCTTTCTGGTATGTTTTTCTTAGGTTATTTCCCTGTATAGTACAGTTTTTCCAAGGATAACTGTTTCAAATTCATCTTGCCACTTCAGAATGCATGATCAAAAATGACAAATACAGCACCCTATCTCACACAAAACCTACTCTTTCCAGCACTCGCTTAAAGTATCTCTATTGACACAGCATAGTGCCAAGAAATCAACAAAAGTGGAGTCTACAGTTCTGAGAAAAGAAACTCTTACAAAATTAAATACAGAGCATGTGTTCTTTTTTTCTAAGGAAAGGGTATGAAGTATCTAATATTGACCTTTTCACAAAATACAAGGTTTGCAAAAACTCCATTATTTTTTTCCCATTAAATCTCATTCCAGAGCATATTACAAATTCTCCAAACCAAACCTTTGCGGCCTAGGTGGTCTTCGTTTACTGTAGCCTAAAATACTGTTTAGAAAAAAATTTCTTTCTTTAAAATATGTATGTCATGCACCCTAAATAATGGCCACTGCAGGTAACAAGGGTTGTAAGTAAACACTGCTGTGCTCCACACAGGGAAAGGAGGTGTGAGGACTTTTCTTCACTGCTTTTCACGCCCATGAACAATAAAACAGAGTCACCCCAAGGCAATTCTTCTGGTGAGAAGGAGAGGGGGTGAGAAAAATAAGCTACATCCCTTTAATATTATCAGGGATTGTGTGTATTATCTGAAAGAGGTTACTTCTTTAAAGCTGTGGAAAACCAAAAGGAGCTTTTCATAGTGCTAGTGCCAGGGCACAAGACTGTCACCAAGCCCTTCCATCAAGTTCTTGTGTGTCTCCATTACAATAGAAGAAAACAAGAATCTTTTCAGAAAGGGGAAATATTTTACTCTACCATCCCTGCTCTCATGTTTGTTCCTTTCAGCTTCCTTTCCATAATATACATAGCCCTTTGGAAATTCAATATGAGCACTGATTTGCAGCACACGAGGCAAAAAAAGCGCGTCATAATCCAAGGGTAATTCAAGTTGGAAGAGACTTCCGAATGTCTCCAGTCCAACCTTCTGTTCAGACCACAGTCAGCTGTGAGGTCAGACCAGGTTTCTCAGAGCTTTGTCCAGTTTGGCATTGAAAACCTCAGAGCACAGAGGCTGCACAACCACTCTGGGCAGCATCTCTCACTGCCTGACTGTCCTCAGGGTGAAAAAGGTTTTCCTTACGGCCATTCTAAATCTCTTGTTTCAATTTATTGTCTCTCATCCTCCTGCCATACAGTCCTGCAAAGAGCTTGGCTCCATCTCCCAGATGACCCCACTGTAAGTATTGGAAGGTTTCCCACAAGGCTCTCTCTTCTGCAGCCTGAACTCGCTCGGTTCCCTCAGTCACTCCTCACAGGGTGAGGGCTTCATCTCTTCAATCTAATGACATTAGATTGTGATTTATCAGAACATTAAGAAAAAGTTATTTTTTTAAAAAATTTTTAATTTTAATTGTTTCTCATATTCAATATTGTCACATAAAGGAATCTGAAGAGAAAGAGTGTCCACAACATCAACTTTCAGACTCCTATATTTCCTAGGTTGCACATGAGGGGGTAGCAGCCATCTGGGACGAAGGTCAGAGAGGGGGTCTTATGAAATTATGCAGTCAGTTGAATCTGTATCAGGAACACCTTAGTATGTCTCTTAACAAGCTGTGTGCAAGATGAGTGACAGTCACGAGGAAATGTAATATACCTATGCATATAAGATCACACCAATAATGGCCACAGAGAGGCGTGTTTCTTCATGCTTAACACAAACATAGGGGCCAGCAACTCCTAAATGCTACTCAAATCTTTCTAAAGTCCCAGCCCTCTGAATTCACCTCTCTCTTCCTCCTATATTTCAATTCTCTAATTTTAAAAATGGGAATATCATTATGTGGCTCCATCACAGGAATTACCTTATAATAACTGGTGTGGTGCTTTAAAGATGTGAACTGCTACTCCAAGCACCTTAATTGAAGGTATGAAGAGTGGACAATGAGATGCATCATAATACACACTTTTTTGACTGTTTCTGCACTGCACACATAGTCACGCAGCAGTGATTAAACATGCAAAATCCTGTCCTGCACACACTGGATTCATCATAAAGACTGGTAAGTCTCTTAACTGGCTGCAAAAATTAGTCAGCACAGTTCTTGAAAGTATAACTGCTCTCATGAAGCTGGTCTCCCACTCATAGTTCCAGTGGATGTAGTGGGACTCCCAGTAGTACTTAAGCAGTGACTGTGAGAAGGTATACTTCCTTAACATCAAGTCTGTAATGAACAGAAGAAAATGTAGGGCAGATTGTGGCTCCTTTCTTAAGCAGGTGTGTTAGGATAGTGGCAGTGGAGGAAGAAGTCTCTGAGGCACGTTATGCAGGATACAGAATTTTCCTGCTGTAGCCTTTAACACAATGTCCAGTGCCAGTTTCGAAGCCCCATCCTGGACAGAAGACAGAACAAAGCAGGGCACTAAAGTCATCCACCAAATTTCCATGAGAAATTATGTAGCATAATA
The DNA here is from genome assembly GCA_013399895.1 of Serilophus lunatus. Taxonomy (NCBI): domain Eukaryota; kingdom Metazoa; phylum Chordata; class Aves; order Passeriformes; family Eurylaimidae; genus Serilophus; species Serilophus lunatus. Next base: position 745,589 of record VXBA01004284.1, read on the forward strand.
ATTTTTGGGTTTTTTGCACATAATAGATGAGCATCACCACAAACCATAACTGGAAGAGGATGTCCTTGGGACCACTGCAACTCTGCAAATGCCACCCTCCTAGAAAACCTTTCCTGAACTGAACAGCTTTTATTCCTCCCCTTGAAGATGAATGGCATGATGCCTACAATCCATTTTTATGCACTTGTGACTCATAGGTTGGGCTTTTCTATCCATTTGGCTTGTATCTATGATGTGAAAGACAAGAATATGTTTTCCTTGTGCGTGCTACTTACTGCTGCAAAAAGGAGAGCATAAAGGTGAAATAGTCATTTAGGACTACATCAAAGAGTTGATTCTTAAGCCAGTGTTTTATATACCAGCAGAGCTCAAGGCCCATCTCATCCCTCTTGGCACATTTTGTGCTGTTGTTAACACCTGGTCAAAATATGACAAGTTTCAAACATGCTCTGTTAGTGAATGAATCACCACACCAAGAAAACAACAGAGGCTGAAGCTCACTTACCAAATTCTAATTTATACTGATCAGCTCAGAAAACATAAATGCACAAAATAGGGAACTGGACAAGCTAGTCTAGCACAGATAGATGGATGGTAAGGGTGGCTGTTGTATTTGGTGATGAAGTATGTTGAGAGCTGTTGTTGGGCATTTAGGACTGAAAGTTTCCAGGTCACACAAAGCCTGAAGGATCTTCAGAAGAAAGTCTGCCTAAGAGGAACAGGGAGGGAGAAGACATGGTCAGATAAGTTTAGCTGCTCACATGCAGGCAGGACCCAAGGGAGTGACTCTCACAAGTTTCCCCTCCAGATCTTCCTGCCAGACTCAGTGGGCACAGAATCTGTCTTGCACCCATGAGTAAAATAAATGGGATTACATTTCTTAGTCCCTACCAATTCCTAAGAGATGGAAGTGGAAATGACACTGGAAGGAGAATCTGTACAAGGAAACAGCATGTCTGAAGACAGCATACACTGTATCTGTAGCCTGAAAAATTGGGCTCTCATGATAAAGCTTCCACTGAAGACCCCTAGAAGACACTAAAAATTCAGCTTTTAAGAATGTTGCCAGAATAAGATTCTGGATGAGACAGATAACAGGTCTGATCTGGCATGGCAAATCCTGCTTGGCAACCCAAGGGTTAAGGCTATGAGCCAGAGCAAAAGGCTCTTTGCTTCTACTTCCTCACAGAGCTGTAACCCACAAAGCTTCAACGTGACAGTTGTGCAGTTTGTGTCCACGTGTCAGTACACTGGTGCAGAGGTATCCCTGGCACTCTCTTGCCCTTTCCTGCAAGGCTGCCACTGTATTTCCTGCCTCCGTTCTTCAGTGGGAGGGAGTAGGAAGAAAAGGGATTTCCTTCCGTTACCAGTGGGAGGAAAAGCGATCAGATGCCCTGAGCTGTGGTACCCATTTAGTCTATAAAAACCCAAATGAACAGAAGGGTCTCTGCCTCACACCTCCCCTCAGGAACAAAAGCACAATTATCACCAGCTTTGGCACCTGCTGCTAAAGCTGTATTTTACTCTCTTTTGCCATGAAAGCCCTCTCACTCTTTCCACTGCACCCCTTTCCAAACTCTCCCTTGCTGCTTTTACACATCATGTCTGGAAAAGAAGTCTTTCCATTGTTCTTCCAGATCTGAGCCTTCTGATCCAAAATCCCAACATTATGTCCAAGGATATCCCACCAGACCCCACAAGCTATCCTTTCCAAGGAACGCTGTGAAGAGCTAATTGCTCTCACGTTCTTCATTTCCTAAGGTATGGCTATCCCAGTAGTTCGTAGGGACAAGGACCAGTGGCAGCTGCCAGCTGGAAGTTCTTGGGTCAGAAACTGCTCAATTAACACAAAGAAGTCACAGCCTAGTGGGAACTACTTACAATACGGATATCTAGTTAATAGTAAGTTTTAAAGGAATTAATTAAAAGAAATGTCTTTAATTTGCATTACAATCTGTCTTTTTGTGTCTTCATTTCCCTTCTGGCCTCCAAAACTTCTTTTCATACCTTACCATGTCTCTACCATGCTCTCCATTCATTCTCCTTTTGCCAGTCACTTCCCTGAGCAGAGCCTTCCCTAATCAGCCAGACTCCAATAAAACACTTCTGTCTTAGAATCCAGGCGTTCATCCTCTCCAAGTTGTCTTTTGTCACCATTCCCTGTAGCCAGCCTTTAGACTTGTTTTTACACCCTCCATAGGACTTGAAAGTTTGCCCCCAGCAACAGCATTTTATTCTTCATTAGTATATGAGAAGAGCACTGACACATGAATTTACGTTTTGGAAGAGTCCCTATTATAATTTCAGGGAAACCAGCAGATTAGTGAGGGGAAAAAAAGCCTGCATACATCCCCCTATCCCACAGGAATACCAGTTTCTTCAAATCAAAAAGCTGCAAACCCTTTAAAAGATTGGATGCCTTCATATCTGTGGTCCTTTTCTTTGAATTATTCTCAAAGCAAAGTAGCACACACATGTATGCACACACAATTGCTTTCCAATCCTACCTCAGTCCTGACCTCTTGCCCTGCTTCAACAGGGGTAAGTCATCACTTCTCTTTGTTAGGGGTTTGCTTATCTTCCTCCATCTCATTTTGGCCTTTCCAGGGATTAAAGGAATAGAATATTGTAAGACCTAGCCTAGAAATATTTCTATTTTCTCCCACTAAAAGTAACATCAGGCAAGCAAAAACTGGGACTGAGCAAGGAGACTGTTCCTGGGCCTTTTAAACAGAAGGGTTAAACTGCAGGAGAGGACTCAAAATTAACACTTTCAAGGTGTTGCTGACTGCCTTAAAACTGCCAGATGATAGCTTTCAGACATCCAAAAGGTAGAGAAAACCTTTAACTAGAATGGGATTGCACACACAGAAAGGTAGAAAGTGAAACTAAGGTACAATAATCACATGAGCTGAAATAGTGAAATATTGAATTAGAGTTCATTTTTCTATTTTTGTTTAGCATATTTTGCTGCATTCTCATGGGCACCTCAAGCATTCAATACACCCTTCAGTACTTGGCTCAAAAAGTGGTATATTTTCTGTATCTTCAACTAGAATGGGTGTTTCTTCGGAGAGGGGCTTTTGTGCTGTTTTTTGGTTGATTTGTTTGTTTGTTGGGGGGCAGGAATTATCTGTTACTCTACATAACTTCATGCCTTTGGTCACTGGGCAGAGAGTGAAGCACTGCAATGTACACAGGCAATTGGAAGTAAAGTTAACAAGGGAAGCCTGGGACGAGACCATCCTCTAAGCATCCTCCCTGGCAGCACAGGCTGCAGTGAATGCCCTTTGCACAGGGTTAGTTTGCATAGCATAGAATAACTGTTTGCTAAGCCATGTTTAGGTACCTCCTATGCAAAGTGCAAGAGGGCATGGTGGCCTTCATGCAGAATTTACACGTAGAGGAAACTACGTGAAAATGAGAGGGAGACGTCACTCAAATACCCATTTTTTTCCAAGTCAAAAAAACAGCTGTAACTGGCACAGAAGCAGCTTAGACTGTAAATGGAAACAAATTCCAGGGTGTCGTGGTTTAACCCCAGCTGGCAACTAAGTACCACACAACCACTCACTCACTCCACACATACACTCTGCAGATGGGAAAAGAATGAGAAAAAAAAAGTAAAATTTGTGGGTTCAGAAAAGAACAGCTAAATAACTGACACAAAATAAAATATAATAACACCAGTATTAATTATTTTACTGCTAGCTTCTCCTCACAATCCACACTTCTAGTAGTCACCTGCAGTGTCCCTGTGATCCCAGCAAGCACTGGAAACACACAATAATATCAAGAAGAAATTGCACATCTTTTGCCTTCACATTAACAATGTAGACTTGCATTTGCATTGTAACTACCCTGGTGCCCAAGAGGGGAACCACCAAGCAGATAAATTAATAGGAGCTGCTGCTTTCTCTTGCTGCAGGAAGGTCCTCCATAAGAACGTCACAGTCCCAGCTATTTGATTGTAAAGTGTTGAGAAGTTTATTAGTGAAACTTAGAGGAGATTTGCATAAACTCCTGGGTCCTCTTCCACACTTCTGGATCCATAGCAGCTTTGAGGCAGAGGGCTGATGCAATCCTAGCACTTGAATCTCAGTAGTAAAGGCAATCATGTAGGTCTTCTTGGTCACTCTGCCAAAGTTTGTGTTTCCTCTCTAAAGATTTCTCAAAAATGTGGTAAAAACTCAAATGCTGACATAAAATGAGCACATCAGAGCTTCCTCCTGACTGTAGAAAACTGGGTGAATATCTAGCCAGATCACTGAAAAAGATGGACTTTAGTATGTCTTTTGCCCAATGCGTACAATGGCCTGGAAACATCTACAGACATCTGATCAAGTGAGCGATATGCACCTTTAGTTTTGAATGAGAGCATCTCTTTTCTCATCAGGATTCTGGTATGCTACTGCACAGCATGAGGTGAGGGCAACCAGTTTATGTACAAGTGCCATCAGTTGCCTTTCATTATAAATATTAACTTATAAGACATGCCTGCAAATGGCCACAGGAGCAGAAAGACAGCCACATCGAAGAGCAAAGGTCACCTATGATGTGAATCTGAGACATGACTATAAAATTCTTTCCATTAACAGGGATCTAGTGAGAGCAAAAAAGCAAAAAGAAACTGCAATAGGGCAGAACTGACAAAAAAAAAAAAAAAGCTTCCTCTAGTCAGATCAGGCCACTGCAGATTTCCCAGGGGTTCACCCTGCCAATTCTGACACGCACACATATCAAACCAATGAATAACTAATAAGTGCAGAAACAACTAATTAAGATTTTTTTTCCCTCTAGAATGAATCTGAATATAGGTTTTACTTCTCACCCAGTCTGAACGAAATGCCTATGAACAGACATTAAAGATAGCAAATTTCTTAAATGTAGTGCCCATTAAGCAAATCAGCATCAAACACTTCTCATTCACTCACAAGTTTTAGCACTTTATTTAGCACTTTACAACCATGTATCTCAAACTTATCTTTAAGAAGAGACATAAAGGATTTCATGTATTCCTTGCACAGGGAAACAGAGGGACAATAAAGTACAGGACTTGTCTGAAAATATACAGAAAGTCAATGGTGTAGGCAGAAACCAAATACAAGTCTCTGCATTACCAGTCTGGATTATGCCATTTCCTCTGTACAGCAGCCAAAGCATATGTTTAATAAACAGGTTGTCTCAGGTTGTTGCAAGACCCCGGTGAACTGGCACACCAACTTCCCCCTAGGGTTGGCATGCAGGAGCAAACATTGCAAAGAACAAAATAAAGCTCGGGTTATTCAGCCAGTAATCAAAATTCCATCTTACATTTTTGGGTCTCTTATTTTGAAACATCTCAAGGCCTTTCTTGCAACACTGCTAAGTACTATGTGACTGCCAAAGACCTTGAAACATAAAAATGGCCATACCAGGTCAGACTGAAGGTCCATCTATCCTAGGACACTGTCTCAAACTTCATCCAGAAAGGAATCCTCAAGGAGGCACAGAAAATATGGATATAGTGGTATTCTGGAGGAAAATATGCTTGAATATCCTCTCAGCCTCTGGCAAACTGTGATTCAGATTTCAAGGTATCAAATAGCCATTGAAGGATTTTCCTCCTGTAAAGCTGATGTTTTTTGAGCCCAGGTAAACTGTAATATCCCATACAACCCACTGTAAAAAGTTTCAGATTTATGTTCCTTTGAACCAGCCTCTTGATATCTCATTTGATATCCTAACTTTAAAATTTGAAAGAGACAATGAACATCCATCAATCCCCTATTTGCACCTTCCATGATGCTCCTGATCTCGTGAACCTCTCTCATAAAGAGTGAGAGTCAGAAATCTTTTTACAGACCGGAAAACCCAAATCAATTTAGTAAATCTTCATACAGAAGTCATTCCTTTCCATCCTCCTCGTTTCTTTTTCAGTACATCTTTGAGTTTATTGGATCCTTTCCAAAACAGGGACACCAAACTTCTCAAGCAATTGAACATACTCCAGACCTTGGATTTATTTAGAATCATAGAACCATAGAATCATTTAGGTTGCAAAAGACCTTTAAGATCAGTAATGTATCAAATATATTCTCATAGTAGTGATACTTGTTTTCTTTCTTTTGACGCTAACTCCTAACATTCAGACTGTGTCTTTTCCTTCCTGTCTCCCTTTCTTTTTATTATTACCTTGTTATTGTTACCTTTCCCTATTATTGAACACGAAGATCATATTTTTGTAGACACATAACTCCAAAACTTTTCTCTTCAGTGTCAGTAATCCATTCTGTCTCCATTCCTGTATACATTAATTTGGGATGTTTTTCCTTACATGCCTTTAATTTAAACTGAACATAACCAGTAATTTTAATGACCCAAATCATTCAGTTTCATGGGGTCCTTCTTCAACACTTTGCAGTAACCTTGTGGTTTTCCCTTTAGTATTATGAGCTAAGTTGGCCACCTCCTCTTCACATTCTTTCCCAGATCATTTGCAAATACCAGGCGGCACAGACCCAATTACTGATCACACTGGGCATCTACAGGTGACCTGACCAGTTGCTCCTCGCCAACATTTCAAGGGTTTTAACCAAGTGTGGTCCAGAGGACTTCTCAGGGCAGCTTAAGTTCTTCAAAAGTTTCTAGGAAAGAACATTACCACAGCCATTTGGAAACCAGGCTGAGCATTTCGGTGGCTTTCAAGTGGGAGTGGCTGCCCCTGGAGGAAACTCCCACTGCAGGTGCCATTCCCATTTCCCACACCTGCTTGGCTGGAAAAACAGAAGCAGGCCTCATCCTCCCCTCGTTCTGCATTCCAGCGCTTCCTGCTTCCTCCTTCCACATAACTGGACGGAATTTTTGTGGCCTTGATCCCTCATCTTCAGAGAGGAAAAATGCAGCTTTGCCTGCACTGCCAGGAAGCCTCGGGACCCCCTGAAGCTCAGGTATCTGCAGTCGAGGGGAGCATCAGTGCCACTAGGGTAGGTGATGCCCTACACAAACACACTGATAAGCCATTTTGTTGTAATTGCTGCTATAGAGGTGTGTGGCCAACTGAAAGCAGAAAAAGAATGCCTCACACAAATACTGTCCCCCTGCTTTGTAGCTACAGTTTTATTATAGGGCAACTTTCATCACCTTTCAAACAATCTCCAACCAAGCAAAATCTACCAACTCCAGGACTCTTCAGTGGTATCTTGGAACAAATAAGGATAAGGTCCAATATCAGTCATTACAATTAAGCTCACCATCACATTTTATATGTTTATAAATATGTAACAGGAAACATTGAGTGAACCTCTGAGCAGGTCTGTCAGGAAACAAAACTGCTCCATGTGACTCCTAGGTAAGTGGCACTTCTTAGGGACCAGCAGCACTTTTGGTTCCTCTCTGACCTCTCTAAGTGTACACCCTTGGATGCCCTTCCCAGTGTGAAAGCCCATCGATGCCCTCTCTGGGATCAGGTCTAGTCTGCACACAAACTCTTGCATATTGATTCTTTCTATCTATTTTCAGTTCCCTACATGAGAAATTGCTCAGAAGTAAACACAGAAAACAACAACAACCTTTCTAAAATAAAGTGTAGTTTAAATGTTACAATAGGAACAAGGAAGTATTGAAAAGATTTCAAAATAAAATCTACTTGTGCCGTCTCTGGCGGAATTCTAACCTCCTGGGAGGATGCAGCAGCAGGTCGAACTGCACGTCAGCCTGTTCTGGGTAGTAACTACTCAAGGGAACACCATTTCACCTGGGGAGAATTCTTCCCTCTCCCTATTTGGGTTGGGTTTTTTACTTCCTTAATCCAAAACTATTTTGGATTAAGTGTGATCCAGTGGAGATTTCCAATGCCAGCGGTCCACTTGTTACTATGTGCCAGTATAGTGGTACATTTATGAACACTTACAGTATTCATTTATGGATGCTCTTGGTTTTGTCCTCTTATTTTGTTTTTGGAGTTTGTTTTTTCTTTTAATTAGATCCTTCACAGTCAGAAAAAAGTCAGAAGATATACGGTGTCCAAAATGTCGCAGAGTAGCTCCAAATTTCACACTGGAAATGTGAAAATTTCTGACTAGCACCACCCTGAAATGGTTTAGCAAAGCAAAGTGCTTATAACAAACTTCTGTGCAGGAATGCACTGGGAAACTGAAAGGTAGTGGTTGCTCTTTGTCATCTGGATGTAGGGAACCACTCAGAATGAGCACAGCTTATCTGACAGAAGCGGTTTTGCAGGTAGTTCAGACTGGGAAGTAACTACCATGCAGAGTTGTAAGGCACAAGAGAATCATTTGAAAGTGTAGAGAATTAATCATACAGTTGGCATTAACATATGGATGAAACATTGCTTCAAAAGTTCAAACAACAACTGTCAGCTGAAGTTGGCATAAGACTAGCACAAGAGTAACAAAATGAGTTTTGCAATTGTACTATTTTTATGATGCAATACCAATAACTGTATAAAAGAACAAATGTTGTGTATAACTTCAATGCCAAACCTAAACCATTACTAACAGTGTTGTTACGATGTGATTAAAATGTCACCATCATTATTTGCTGAAAAGATTTTGTCCCCGTCCCCAAGCAAGTGAAATATAATTACTGGAGTTTTATCAGGCATGTTTGTGAGAAAGAAAGGTGAAGGAATAACCCAACTCAAATATTTAAAAACATTTAGCAGTTCTGGCTCATTGACAACTGCATGCTCTCCCTGTGATTTTTAAGAGCTGCTGACGCCTCATGGAAAAAACTTTGAAAAACATAGTATTGAAAAACGATTTTGCCAATGTGTCATATTTTCTGTCTTATCCCTTCCCTTGTTTCTCACTAGTAGAAGAAGCTACGTGAAAACAGAACCTTGATTCTTTAGGTAGACAGAATTTGGATCTGAGCTCTGCCAAAGGATGTGGGTGTCTGGATCCTGTCCATTAAAGACATTTAACTTCAAATTCAGGTTCAAGCTTCAAAGCTCACAAGAAGTGCTGAGATCCAGGATTTTGTTTTGACCCATCCTGTTACTAAGAAGTTATCTGCTGTCTGTCCTGTCTGTTAACCATCGGCTTCTGCTAAGGGTCTCATAAGTGGCTACCAAAGTCAACATTTGCTGTCAAATTATAAGCCCTGGGCTCTACTGAATGTCTGAGAAGGACAAAGATTCCGAAAAATTAAGGTGGTGGGGAGCGGGTGGAATAAAAAGAATTTTCTCTTGTAGTGCAGTTGTCTTGAAATAACACAGACTTGGTTTGTCTCTCACACTGGCATAACTTTTTGGACTTCAGTGAAATCACACTGACTGAGTACAAACAAAAACCACGGTCTGTATGAAACTAAAGAGGGTTTTTTCACATTCAGTGCGTTGAAACAACACATTCCAGCCCAGACACAGAAGCTGATGCTGCCTTGTGAGCACAGAAAACAGAGATTCACCCCAAATCTCCCACTCTGCAAATTACTGTGAGTGGAAAATGAGAGTAAGCCAAACTTTCTCAGCTCAGAAAGATGCCAAACTGGACATAATTTCAAAAGAAGAATCAAGTTTCAGTATGGCTTTGGCTGTCTTCCTGATTTAGCTATGCCAGGCAGTGGAAATACTGGGTAAATACCTTCCTCAGGAATGTTCAGGAGGGCATGCTTTTTTGTGACCTTGCCCCTCTTTTTATCGAAACACTCCTTATGTTTACTGATATTTACCCCCAAGGACATTGAGTAAAGCAAGTGGGGAAGACAAGCATGAAGACTGCCCACCTCCCTCAAGAAAAGCTTTTCATCAGTGGATTTACCAATGACTGAGATACCTGAGGAAGACGGACAGAACTGTAAGTGCTCAGGGTTTGTATTTCATTGTTGCCAAGCTATGAGACAAAACTCACAAATCTAGCAGAGGACCAAAAAACTAGAACTTTGTGAGGGGCAAGCTGACACCTACCACACACTTTGGAAAAAAGAAGAAAACAGCAACAGTATGTAAAGCAGCCTACAGACTCCTGAAGTGCCACCCATCTGATCCTCTTGCATTGTGTAGTATCACAGTACTAGACAACCTGTCACACAGGCTTCAAAGGGGCTACTCAGCTTAACTAGAGAGAGATGAATTTGCCCGCAGAATTCCACCATCCCTTTCTCTGAAAAACCAGTGACAAGCAGCAATTGCTAGATGAAATGAAAAAAAAATTACCAATAACAACTTCACTTGGAGTTCTCCCATCTTGCACTTAATTTATATCTGAGCAAAGTGAATGTGTAACACTTCCAAACCACTGAAGCAGTAATTTACACTCACTTCCACTGCATTAGCCATAAGACCGAAGAATCAGGCCCTCTCTTACAAGCAAAATGTCCCCAGCAATGAATGATGAGTAAAATACAGGCTGTGTAATTCTACTTGTTTTGGGAAACAGTCGATTTAGAAAGGTTACCATTTTTCAGCAGAAAAAACCTGCCCCTGAACTCCCAACATCTCAAGCCATATTCTTGTCAATAGTACACAGGGTGCAAAAGATTATGGCCAGCTCAGGCCATTAGTTTCCTTTCTGGGCAGGAATCCCAGCATAACAGATACTTATGCATATTCTGTCCTCATTTTATCTAATTACAAATATTTCTCTAGGGATGGGGAGGGAAGAAGAGGCTCGATCACACGATTTTAGGTCACTTATGCAAGGGCTTGCTGGGATATGCATTGATCCAAAGACTGCTATAATATTTTGAAAGTTCCCAGAGCCCCGTAGTAAGAAAAAAAAAAAAAAAAGTATGTATGTATCACTTTTTCCTATTTATATGAATTTCTGCAACTGACCGGTAGAAAAGATTTGAATCATGTACTGCTATAAATCAGTAAGGAGCATATGGAAATGTTTAAAATGAGAGGATATTCACTAACAAACAATACCATAATACATGTATATTTGTGTGTATGTAAACACACAATTTTCTCTATATAAGAACAATTACATTAGAGAAAAACAGAGGGAGAAAAATGGAGTCTGTTCATTAAAAAAAAAGTCTTCATGTGGCTCATTTGGATTTCTACTTAGTGGTTGCAGCTCTGGTGAAAGATGCAACATTGTTTTACACTGGTGAAATCTTAAAAGCCACATTTAGGCATGATCTAATTAAGTAAAACAACTTAATATTAAGCTGAACTGCCCATGTTTTCCCTAAGTCTTCTGCAGTCCAATAATAGGTACAAAATTTTATGGTACCCATGACCATCACAAAGTACTTCAAACCTGTTCCTTAAGCATAGGAAGAGCAGAATACAGCCAAACTTTGGAATTTCTTTTAGAGAAAAAACACAAGTATTGTTTGAAGCTCATATGGAAAGACTGGAGAAGATATTGGCTGAATAATTACCTTGGAAAACAATGCTAGAATTAAACAGACACCCTTCAGGAGCAGAAAACAGCAGTAAGAGAAGAAAAAAGGGGATCTTAAAGGTCAGAAAGTATAGAGAGAATTGCCCAAGTCGAGACTTACAACTTGCAAGAGCTGTTAAAAACCAGCGATATTCTTCCGACATCAAAATAAAAGCAATCAAAGAAAGTTCAGCTGGTTTGCAGTTAGAATGGTACATAGATTAAATATAATACAGGTAGAAGCCAAGAAGTAAAGGAATGTTGTGCTTGACTGGAATGACTGAGGTGGAAGCCACAAAGACATTTGTGCAGTCAAGGCATAAATTCTGAATAATCTCTGCCTAAGAACTGAGACGTGAAATCATACATCTACTAGCACATCCCTTAAACTGGTACTGCAAATCATGGTTGCTACTGCATTACCAAAGCATAACATGCAAAATAAGATACTTTTTGCTAACTCTTTTAGAACAAAAGCCTCGCAAATTATTTCAATAAGGCTAACTGAGCTAGTTTAATCATATGCAGTTTTTGAAGTGCAAAATGATCAAGAATAGTCTTAAACAAGGAAACAACAAAGATGCAAGATCAATACCTTGTGACAGAATAACCCGACATCTTGCTTTCATAACATACTTCTTAGGACTTTTAGAAAATGTTTCATACAGTAAATTATGAAAAAAATACTGATAATGGAGACAATGAGGATTAGTAAAAAATGGTGACACAACTGAAAAACTACTGAAAGAGGGTTGGACACATAGACAGTAATTGGGTGACAAGAAGTTACTTCTGGAATTCTAGAAAGGGTTGGTCTGGGGACTGAAATCAGTATTTCCATTAATGACTTGGCAAAAAAGTTTGTGTGCTGAGAAAAGTCAGCCGCTTACATAAGCTGAAAGGACATCAAAGAAATTAAGAGCATCAGACAAGAAGAATTCAATGGAGTGAACTCAGTTTAAATTTCACTTAATACATTACAGGTCGTCATCTCAACAACAGCTGAAAGGACAGGAGAAGAAACATAACAGTGTCAATCTACCACAAGATGACTGTGAACCACCAGCACCACAAAACCATAAACAAATGCAAAAGCAAGGTTCTCACAGAAGTGAAAAAATAAAGTTATTTTAGAGGGCAAAGCCTCACCTGGAACAGAGTACAATTCTGTCTACTCACACTCAAGAAAGTTGAATGTGAGTAATCCAAGTTGGAGTAGAGAAGGCAAAGACAATAAATACATCAGTGATCAAAGGAAGGGAAAAGATAGCACAAGCTGTTTAGTATATCAAAATAAAGACTGAGAGGGCTTATAATAGTGTCATACAAACGTATAAGTCATAGTGGATAGGAAGACATTGAGGGAGCAATAGTATTTAAACTTACAACTCTGTTTTGGCACCAGAACAAATGAGTATAAACTGGCCACTGGTCACAAGTAGGGCTAGCCTAGGGATTAAAATGCTATTTCTAGCCACCAGAGCAGTGGGTTCTGGAACCCTCCCAAGAGGAGTAATGGGAACAAACAGTCCAAGTGGGGATTTAAGACAAGGACTTTTCAGTTTATGAAAGAGATTATCTGACATGGTACCAGAGGACTGGACATAAGACCCAGGAACCCTCTTTTAAACCTACACTTCCATCAACTGAGCTGCTGTGGCCAGTTTGGTCTTTGTCTTCTGGTCTGAAAGTACCCACACAGGAACCAATTAGTGCCAACTAGGATGGCAGCCTTTATAATATAGGTACCTATAGAAAGAGGTCCAAGTTCACCCGAACACTCAAGACAGGACAGGAAGTATAGACTCTTGTTTTAATAGGCACTCTTGCCCAACCTGATCTTTGATGGTAGTAAAGCATACAAGAAAATCACATTCAAGCCACTGCCATGGCCCCTTAGATTCTTTGCCAAGGGACCACTACTGCCAGCATACAAACCGTTCTTCCAGAGGTGAGTGTGGAATTCCCTTCAAAGGCAGTCTATATCAAACCCCACGGCTGAGCATCTCTCACACACTTCAGCCTCTAAGAACTCACAACTCTTTCATTAAGTCCTGTTAGCCAGGTACTCAGAGGAGAACTAGGAACTGTGGGTACTGCCTGGAACAATCGCACAAGAACTACTAGCCAGCTAAATAGGGCCTTTTGGACAAGGAAAATTAAAACCCAAGAGAGGCAAAATGACAGAAAGCAAAGAAATATCAATGTTTAGCAGAATCTCCTCACACTAAGACTGGAATTTTTATTCCGCTTTGGGCTCTATTGTAAAAAGTACTACTTATAATGACAAAAGCAATAGGTCAAAGTCCTACAGCCTGAAAATAGATCCATTGGAGGAAAAAAACCTGACAGGTCCTGATTGATAACCATGCTTGAGGGAAGCCGCCAAAGAAAAACTGCTGCAGCAAAGTCTGCAGGGAGTTACTGCTCCAAAACCCTGCTGTGGCAGAAAAGACACATGTGGTTGCTAGAGCAGGAGATAGGCATGGTTAATTGACTGGGAAAGTTTAGCAGAGATGAAATTAATGCAAAGAGCTCAGAGTCCAGGCGTGCAATTCTGTTATCAAGGGAAGGAACCATTCGGCTGGAATTGCAACCCATTTTCAGGTCAGAGCCTTACCCAAAGGCAGAGAGCTCACCCCTCGTTTGTTCTTCCCTTCTGAGGGGCACATGAAGGAGAAGGTAGCTGGGAACAGGAGCCTGAGAAATATACTGCCCTTTGAGGACCAGCCAGGTTTTGACTTTGCATGGTGCATGTTTAACAGTGAGGAATTTGGAAGACATGTTAGGAGACAGCCTCTCCTAACCCTAGGACTTTGTGGAAAAGTTAGTAGTGGAAACAAAACTAGAAAGTCAATAACAGAGGAGAAGGGAATTTACTTTCAGATCTACTGAGCAAAATGAGTACCTGAACCAGATATGTTTGCGGTCTGGTCAGATGAGAATGCCAGGAGTTAGTTACTGTGGAATTGCAGCAACAACACAGAAAAAAACATATCCAAACAACTAATTTTTTAAAGTAAAATGGACTTCAGAGGAATATAGGAAAGACACAAACACAAACCATGATCAGATGACATAGATGATCTTATGCAGTGACATTTGCTGGCAACATTTTGATAAGTAGCGCCCGCAACTGTGTTCCTTTCAGCAGGTGTTTTGGAGTCATTTTCCTCAGTAAGGGACGACTAGATCTGAGAACTTCTTCATTTTCTCAGCATTTTAACAAAGGGGCTTTAAATACACTTACATATACTTACAAGTAGCCATGTAAAGTAAATGGGGTCAAAGTGTTGTAACGTCAGTGACTTTGAATTCAATGCATGAATCGTACCAAACAGACTGGTGTTCTGCATATATGTTTTGAAATACAAAGTTCTTGCCACTTGGTTCCCTTCTATGGTAAAATCTTTACATCCCCAAAATGTCTTTATCAGCCCTAGGCACCAGCCACTGCCATTAAGGATGGTTTAGCAAAAATTATAGGTGAACTTCTTCCATCAGAACCAGGCAGACAGTCTCAACTCACTTGCCCACTCCTCAGCTTGGCAGTGAAAGTGCCACCAAGGAAGGATTCTCATTCACCTTCAACACATCACTCTCATACTACCACTCAACACCAAAAGCAAAGCAATGGTGAGTCAATGGTTCACGGCATGACTACTGAGATCATTACCAAGTCAGAAGAAAGGAGGAAATAATCCCACAAGAAAGACTGTGATGCTTACTTTAAGCATGATTATAAGGCACTTTTCTGTCTGGCATGACAGTGACATATACTTTACATTACATATGACATACATTTTTTCTAATTCATTCGTGCAGGAACATCCTGAAATCCTCATTGTGGGATACATAAAGAGAAAATTCTAGATAGGAAATATTTTATGTAGCTTCTCAGTCTCAAGAAATCTCACTTGGTAGAGCTACTCACAGAAGGTCGAGATAGTCTTTGCAGGTAAATGAGACTCTCCTTTAGAGCTGTATTCTTATGTAGAAAGTTAACTACATTTTAGCAGCATTCGTGCTAGTCAGGCTGAGTAGAGGAGGCACTAGAGTTACACCTGACAGTGAAAATAAGCTCAAGACTTATCTATGTCACACAACAAGTCAGGAGGCAGATCTAATTCAGTAAACTCTCATCTGCCATGCTTCGATCATGAAACAAAGCTGCCTCTCCCTGTGCATGGAGGCAGAACACTGTCTTCTTCCAAGACAGCCTCGAAATGCATCACTATGTACTCCCCATCTGTGCATCACTTCATAATCCCATCCTCCACCAAAACACCTGGGGAGATTGTAGATAGTCCGTCCTTCCAGTCTACAAACCATTAAAGACTCTCATCCTGTATGAGGGAGCTGAAACAAATATTTTATTTTGGGAAATGACTCAGGAAGAACATGTGAGGAAGCAGAGCAACAAACAATACATAAAGTGGATATAAATCCAGATAAAATATTATAATCATTAAAGGGTTGCTGCTCCCTGAAGGTTGGCAAAACGAAGAGAGTTAATTAAAAGCAATCTCCACACAGTGCTGAGCTAGCCTGCCCTGATAAATCAGCAGCCAGGACTGCTCTCGTAGAGGTCAATGGGGGAAAGAGGTTGGGAGGCAGGGGAAAGTGAGGAGAAGAAAAAACATTTAGCTAAGACTACGGAAAAAACCAAATTGGATCTGGTGACAGAAGATTGAGAAGACTTTTCCACATAATTACCCCATCAACACTATTTTGTTAGATTTCCACCTCAGGAATGCCTGTTTGCCATCAACAAAACACCAGCTAACCCGACCAAATTCCCATTCATTTGTATCAGCACTGAAGAAAAGAGAAGCAAGAAGCCTTTGGAGTCCCATCCTGCCTGGGGAAATACTACCATCGCTTTCATCCACATGCCATTTGACCCCTGAAGGCTAACATCACCAACATTAATAGAAGGGCACATCCTTTTTGGAGAAGTGCATCCTAAAAATTAAAGGGTAATTCAGATATGGTGAAGCAGTAGAAGTACCTCAGTGTGACAACTGAGATAGTTTCTCCACACCGGTGAAGAAAGAGTCCATTGTGAAGTCTTCCCATCCCCAGCTCTCACCCATCACATCTTACATTGCCTCTTAATCTGCACTACCACAGCTATAAAAGGCACTAATCTCTGAATAAAAATTATGATCCTGATTTAATTCACATTGATAGGTATATGCTAATGAACCGATAACTTCAAGGATAAAGAATCCATAGAAAACTCCAACTCCTACAGCCTTCAAACACGCTCTAGTAGGTTTTTTTAAAAAAAAAATAAAAAAGGTAAAAAAAATCAGGATAAGCTTGTAGACACAAGTGGGGTCATGGTATAATTTCTGATATTGGACACTGGCTAGTGATTTTTCTGAACATATAGGTGCTCAAACATGATGCACACCAAAGGAGTTTAGCAGTATAACAGCTTTATGAACTACTGTTTCCATTACTCCTTTTTCAGATTGCACAAGTTTTAAAGTAATCATAAACATGAAATATGTTTGCTCCATCATTAACTGAACACAGTCATTCAGGAAATAATACTGAGACAAAAATTCACTACTTTTCCCTTGAAGAAATAATACTAACTTTTTATCTTCATGGTAAGTTTCCCTGTAGCACTGTTCACTGGACAGTGAACAATCTGGGCAATAACTCCAGTCATTTTGATTTTTCTTCCAACTCTGTGACTAGCCATGTTAGGCTGTGGATCCACAAGAACACTGGAAAATGCGAAGTTCCTAGAACCAGACCAAAAATTTCACAGCCACATGGCACAAAGCACTGAAATGGTTCACTTACTCTTCTAAAACACAGAAAGCACTTGAAAACATTTTCAGGAGAAAATTTTGTTCCAACAGCCATAATCTATCTTCCTGTGGCTATCATGAAGCCAACTCAAAGCATAAAAGCAGCATAAGCACTGTACTTTGCATTTTGGCAGAAGTAGCATGCCCGCATCTGATCAGATCAAATCAGTCCTGCCAGATGATGCAGCAGGGCAGGCTGGAATTAACCAGCTCCGGGCATGGCCTTATTTCACTGCTCTGCACCTGATTTTCTTTGCACTGTCCAACCTATTTAACTTTTTGAGAACTAAAAGGTAGGAAGCATTAAGCCACGTGTTTGTAGAGAATTTAGCTAAATATCTTAACCAGGGCTTTGTACCTTGTATCACAAACAAGAACCTGACAAAAAACAAAGGGGAGAAACTGTAGGTTACATAGAGTTCCTTTCTTTTGCATAGTAAGAAAGTATTACAGTTGGCATTTTATATTAATTTACAAAAATCATCAGAAAGCTAGTACTGACTGAGAACCTAAGGTGTTGTATGAATGGAGAGATGATCCTCAGATTGGATCAGTTCTGTCACAATGGCCTGTGATATTAAATATCACTTCCAGCCTTTCTCAGCAGAAGAGCATTGATGCAGTCAGTGTCCCCATCAACAGCTGAGCAGAGGACTCTCTCCCAGCTACAGCTCAGCAGAACACAAAATTAATGAATCAGGATCTGGCAAGCACACACTGCTGATCACAGCCACCTAGTGCACACTCATCAGTACCCATCCCTGTCCTGCTCTTGCTGCTCCACTGGCTCCCTCTGAAGCCGCCCCTCAGACAGTGCTAGAGTGCCAGTAAAACTGTCCAAGCAGCTGGAATTGTAACTCTCTGACTGCACCTGGCTCAGGCAGGTAACCCCAAAACTTAGATACATGCTGATACACTCCTGCTATTCCCATACTGGAGGACATGGGGGTGTGAGAAGGATATTTGCCAGCAGCCATTGAGACACTGCATTATTCTGCTCTGAGACATCTGCTGGGAATCTGTGGTTAAAATATGCTCTGCTGGGAAATAAACCATATATAACAATTTAAAAAAGTACCGTGCTTCTAATAATTTAGGCTATTTAATAAGGACTTTAAATATTCATTATTCAAGCAGTCACTTATGATATTTGTGTTACTTGTCACTCAGTTTAGACAGTAAAAATAAACTGTAGAGTTCTTTCTTGTTAAATAAGAAAGGAAGGAAAACCACTTTCTCCTGCTTATTCAGTAGTCCAGGGTATTTGGGTTTGTGCCACAAATTGGAGAGAAGTTTTTAAAGAAATGAAAGGAGGACTTCCATCGGAAAATTTTTGAGTTTTTTTCTTAAAAAAAAATATTCTAAAAGTATGATTCCTTTTAGATTGTGTTGATGAGTTAACTTTCCTTATAAGAAACAAACCAGTGCTAAAACTGAGACCTGCACTAAGGAAGCAATTAACACACCTCAGTCTCTGCATCCCGGGCAAAACTGCCAGGCAAAGCCAGAAGAGAAGTACAGTCCTAATGAAGCCCTCAGAACAGGCCTTAAGCAACGTTGCCTTGGTGCTGCTTGTCTGCACATGGGAGTATGTCACCCCAGACAGGGAAACCTCAGATCAGAGGTTGGTCTCTCCAAGGGAAAAAAACATCAACTCCCGGAACAGATTCATTCCGCTTCTACAAGTCCTCCGGGATAAACAATACAGGGATGGTTCTTGCTCAAGGCAACATCACATACAGACAACACAGTGATGAGCCCAGAATAAATACCAAGATTGTAAAATTGATCTACTGAGCAAAGAAATTCAGCTCTGACATGAAAGACAAACCAGAGTGAGAAAACTCCAGACTCGGCAAATTACAATACCAAAAGAAGGTTTATTTGCAGCCGATGAGGGCATTGGAATGCCTCATTCCAGGACAGCAGAGGTACAGCCAACTGTCATAGGCTGCAGAAGACAGATGTACAAGATGAACAAAGTCTGCTCTTGAGAGCAACCTCCAAATACCATGCTTCCAGTTTTAGGAAAGCAGAGGAAGAAATCAATTTTCATTAGGCTCCACAAAGGACGAGCCACATTACCTTCACTGTGACTCAGACAGAAGACAGATCCCCATTTTGCTTTGTGTACCTGACTTCTGGATGGTCTGTGTAAACTGTTCCCACTTGGACACTGTGAATGATATCTAACAGATATCATGCATCCAGGCCACTGGACATGTGCTTACTCTGAAATTATTACATGCTCCAAAAAATCTTATCTTTGGGCTTCTGTAGTCCAACCCAGATAGTTCAGTATTGCTTTCATACACCAAAAATAATATGTTTTAAAAACTTTTTCTTCAGTGGCAATTTTGAGATACAACATCCCCCTATCCACACAACTGGACACACTGTGAAAGGCTGGAAGACCAACAAAACAAAATTACAAAAGCATTGCAGTAACTAATCATGCATAAGCAACTGGTGGAACCAGACATAACACTGTAACATACTATTTATCAGAGCTTCTCATATTCAAACTCAGGTCTCCTTACCTTGGCTTTTCTGATCCCCAATGACTTTGGTTTTATGCATATGCTCCCCTGTGTAAATTGGGTAACACTCATCTCCTGTTTTCTCTGAAAGCTGGTACTGAGATGTAGAAAATAGTTTTTATGTGGCCAACAGTTTTGATTTCAAATATATCACATTAAGGCTCATTTATGTTTTTAAGTAACACCAAAGCCACACTGGAAGTGCTGTAGAGATCTTGTACATGACTTAATGTGCCCAACAAACCCTGTTCTGTCAAGCAGAAGAAAATTCCCTTCCACAAATCCACATTAAAATCACCTCTACATCACTTGTAAACACTGAACTAGCAACCTAACTGTCTGCCTATTTTATTGCTTCCACTTGCTGAAAGCAGCACTGCACATTACAGTTTTACTTTAATATTAAAAATCAGCAAACAGATGCTTATGCAACATCCAAAAAAAAAAAAATCGGTCTTCATCACCACCTAATCAGGACATAAGGCTGTTTCAAGCATGTGTAATGGGATACAGAACCTTCCAGTTGAGTCCCCAGCCTGAGTTCAAGCCGGAGTTATCACTAATGAATTACACTTGCCATACAAAACCCCAAAACCCATGCAGGTCTCTCACTAATGCGAGACAGGGGTCTGAACACAGACCATTTCTTCACAGGTGTCTCATGCCACAGAATTCATCATCACAGGGAGGGCCATTTGGCAGCCCAGGGGTCGGAGTTGGCTGTCAAGGCAATTTTACCTGAGAAGGTACAGCGATTGGAAAACTGACAGGTGCTGTGTGCTTGCAGTGGGATTGCAGAGACAGAACAGGCCTGCTAGGGTTTGTGAGGTCAGCTCTGGCACTGTGCACACAGATCTGTGATGATCTGGTCTCCAAACACCTGGCAGAAAATAAGTGTCCCCAAGCAAGTCAAAATTATCCAAAAATGCAGTCAGCATGCAAGTAAGCTGGCCTAGCAGTTGAGCCTGAGTTAGCCTCTTTTGTCCCAGAGGCTGTCCTGAGCAAACGGGAAAGTACTGGCACAGCTAAACTGCCAAACGACTGGAAGGAAAGAGCCCCGCTGGTGAGTGTCCAGGCAGAGCGCTATACAGCACGAGGGATCTCTCGTGCTGACATGGCAATAGCCTAACATATGTTCCATTTAGTATCTTTAATTGACAATCTGAAATAAAAGTCAGCTGTGGGAGTAAAGACAGATAAAGGGTGAGGGGAAAACAGCTCTGCTTCCAGACAAGATTTTGTAAATTACAAGGTCTTAATTACATTAAATGCATTATGGTACCATATGCACATGGCTAATACAGCAGAGATGGAGGAAATGGGACTAGGTGCTAAAACTGGAAGTTGAAGGGCTGCATTCTAGACCGAATCTCTTAGAAAGTTTCTGAACCACTTTGTCCTAGTTTGGCCATCCAAAAAACAAAGGCAATAATCCTTTCTTCACAGGGGTGTTGAGAGGTTTAATTAATTAATGTTTGCAAAGTCCATTGAGATTTCTAACTGACATTAGAAGTAACTCAGAGTACTTTTTTTCCTTCTACTGCACCACTTAAATGTCTTCATATGAAGATATCCAAAGGAGAAGAAGATGGAAAGAAAAAGTATGGAGATATGTACACAAACCCGTGGAGAAAAAAAAAACAATTCAACAAATTCAGCACTTCAAATCCACTGCTGTTCCGTCAAAGCTGTCAGAATACTGCCACTTCTACAGATGAAGAAGAATGTGTTTGTCCAAACACCTGCCACCTCTATCTTGCAGATCTGTTAAACTTAGATCTCAGATATATTTGCCTGTAGCACCATGTTGGTAAACATCAAGGTAATAAATGGCAGAAATAACAGGCAGTCATGTCAGGTTGATTGGATCACGAGAGGAACTGGAGAAGAGCAAAAGGATAAAAGCACCAAAAGACAACCAGAAAGGGAGAAGAGAGTGGTGGACAGAGAAAGAGATAAGTTAGGTGTAAGGAGAAGCCAGGCATTAATAAGAGACTCCATGCACTGAGCTATTCTATGAAATGCATTCCCACGGATGCTCAGGTACACTGGAGTACATGATCCAGAGAGATTAGACTAGCATGAACAAGGCCAAATATATGCCCAAGTGCTGGAGACAAAGTGAATATTCGACACTCTTAAGCCCACAAGCACACACAAGGAGCTGCTTGACACCTGAGCTGGGATTTCTCAGTCTCTATATTGTCCCCCATCTCGAAGCAAAACCTTTGTGTGGCCGGTTTCTGTAGGGGGCGTTTGTGGGTTCTGAGATACAATCAAAACGCAGACAGAGGAAATGCAAATGTCATTCAGCTCCCGTTCATTGTCAGGAAGGACACATGAGGATAAAACACTGTGCACTGCATCCCTCCCTTATTATGTGTCCTACTCCTTTTGTCCTAATTTATCCCATGCATAATTTATTTACTTGTATATTGTTTCTCGATCAGCAACTTTAAAGGATAAGTGAAAATTATAAAATGTTTTATTAAACAAGTTGTCAACAAAATTGCAGATGGTGTCAGACAGCCAGTACCAATTCTGCATCCTCCACATAGCCCTAGTACTTTAAAAGGCACACAGAGGGAAGCGAACCCAGCACTTGATGTCTATTGTTTCCTCCTCTCACACCTCCCAGGGGCGAGGGGAGGAGAAGGGAGCTAATTATAAATGGCCTCATCCTGCCCTCATCGACTTTAGCGGCAGCAGGCTCGGGCCCCGATTCATTTCGGCACAAGCAGATCTTCTCTAGGATCAGCCGCGACTGCTGGGAGCCTCACGGTGCCGCCAAGTGCGAGGCGAAGAGGCGAGGTCCCGTCCGCCGGCGGGGCGGGGGTGGGAGCCGGGGCCGCCTGGCACGTTCCCGGGGCCGCGGCCACTCCCGGGGAGCTCCCCGCCTCCCACCCGCCGTCCCCAGAGGCCACCGAGCCCGGGCTTCTCTCCCCGCTGCCGGCAGTGCTGGCGAGGGCACATGTCCGCGGCTGCTCCCAGCCCAGGTGCGGCCCCCGGGGTGCGGTGCCTGCGCCCGGGCAGCGCTCGGGAGGGGCACGGGGAGAAACCGCTCTCGCCTGCACAAGCGTCAAACCTGCCGTCGAGCGGAGGGGGCAACGCCGCCTCTTCCGCGCGGTTTTCAGAGCGTGGCTGAGTCTCTCGCCAGCCACCCATGAGGATACTCGGACTTCTTTGATTAACCCCCTGGCAACTGCGCTCCCCTCCCCCCGCGGATTTTTGTACCCGAGAGGGCGGGTAAATGAAAGCAAAGGTTTTCTGCCAGGACGGAGCAGTAGATAAACATGTCAGCTCCCCTTCCCGGCTCGAGGCTTCCCTTTCCCTCCAGATCGCAGTGAGACAGCCGCAAGAATCCCTGGAAAAACCTTCAAGTGTTTTTCCAACTCAAGCCGGAGAGACTTGAGTCGTGGAAGAGAATTAAAAAAAAAAAAAA
>VXBA01004284.1:768760-796941 GCA_013399895.1 Serilophus lunatus
AAAAAAAAAAAAAAGGAAGAAAAACCTTGCAGCCCTAATTTCATCTCACAAAACTCGAAGGTATAAAAACACCCACTCAGCGCAGCCAGAAAGTGCAAACGAAGCGTCACCGCCAGGTACTCTGCTTCCCTGCTTTACTATCAAGAGCGCTGCCCCCGTTAGCAGGGAAGTCGTTTGAAAAAGGTTAAGACAGCTCCTCTCCCCGCATACGGTGCCAAATCCCACTCTCCCTAATGCCTTCGGGGATTAGCGGCGTGCGCTGCAGACCACAAGGAAAATAAAGGACGCGTCCAGGAGAAGACAACGGGCTCCCGCGGTCCCCCTCAGAAACTAGTCTTATTTCAACACCGGGAACCCCAGAATACCTCCGCGGCAGAAGTACCTGACCCCTCCCTCCCTCTCTCCCTCCCTCCGTCTCTCGAGCAGGGGTCAAAGCCCTTCCGCGCAGCCCTCGGCGGCTTGTGCGCGCTCTCAAGATGGAAACACAATCAACTCTCTTCGCCACTTTGAAAAGCGAAAGCCTGTCATATGCAAAACAGATCTCCGGACTTCCTGCCCCAAATCAGCACCCGGCAGTCCCGAGTCATTCATTTCACCCAAGTCTGCTCCCTCTCCCGTAAGAACGCCGAGGCGCGCCGGCAGTGCCCCCGCTGCCCCGCTTTTCCGACCGCCCAGCCGCGAAGCGAGGGGGGCCGCTTCGCTCCCCTTCGTCAAGACATCCCAACTCCCCAAAGATTCGCGGAGGCAACTCCGAGCCGCGGTGGGAGCGCGGAGGCACCGAGCGCCCCCCCGGGCCGGTGCGGGTGCCGGTCCCGGCGGGGCAGCGCGGGCAGGACGCTGTCAANTTTTTTTTCCTCGTTAATTTCGGCGCGAGCCGCGGGGATATGTTGCACAAAAAAAACGAGCGAGTCGCTGGGGCAGAAAGGAGGGCGGGAGGAGGGACCCGCCGGGAGGCTGCCGGCACCCGGCTCTGGCTGGCAGCCGGCGCCGGAAAGGCGCCTTTTTTCATATTTAAACCACGCGGAATATGTACATTTTTGATTCCTACTTACGCTTTCAGGGGGTTGTGAATGACAGTCGCCATTTTGCTACAATGTAACAGAATATTGTGTCTCGGAGTTCTAAAGGTTCGCTCAGGGGAAGCGGCCAGCCAATGGGAGCGCGGCATACCGGCCCGCCGGCCAATCGCGCGGCGGGGGCGGGGCCGGGGCGCTGCTGGTTATTAGGGGAGCTGTCAAAGCCCAGAGGTCACTCCCTCTCCCTGGAACTGGCGGCGGGCAGGTCTTAAAGGGGCAGCGCCGCCGCCGGGGCCGCCGCCGCGCCGGGGGGCACCTGGGGGCTCGGGCCGGACGGGACGGCACTTCTACCGCCGCTCTCCGGCTCCGGCTCTAGCGCGCCGCGCCGACGGAGGGAAAGCGGGGCTCGCTCCTCGTCCCCTCGCAGCGCCGCCGCTGCCCCGCCGTTTCCCGGGCGCCGTGCCCCGCTCCGCACGCTGCCCGGCACCGTCCTTCCCGGGCTGCTTCCTTTTCTCCACAGCCGCGCTGCCCGCCAGGTCTGTCTCCGTGAGCCGCCGGCGCTGGCAGCGGCTTCAGGGCAGCGCCGCTCCCGCTCCCCCTCCCCCAGGAATTTCCTTCTCCCTGTCAGTCATCCCGGCCCGCAGCCCCTGCGCCCTTACATAACGCGCGGCGGCCGGACCGCCCGCCCGCCCGCTCGGCCCTGCACAGCCCGGCTCGTCTCTCCCGCAGAGCAACTTCTGGCGCGCCGGGAGCTGGTCCCCAGTTCCCTCCGGCACGGGGAGCCGCGGGGGGAAGCGCCCTGCCCCGCGCTCCAGCGGACGCGTGGCCCTGCGGTGAGAGGAGCGGGAGGCTGGACCCCGGAGCGCGACGGGGAGTAGGCAGAGTCCATTCCTGGGGAGGCAGCGAACTCCAGGAAGTCTGGGCTTACCTGCAACTAATTAAAGGAGCTTGCGAATGAATTATGGAGCATGACCTGACTGATTTAAGAGGTGTCAATCCTGATCTCATTCTCAGAAGCAAATCCACTGAAGTTCACGAAATTACGCCAGTGTAAACTAGGCGTCAGCAACAGTAGAATTAAACCAAGAAGTTTTCTCTTTGTCTGATAGTAATGTCAGCTTTATCACCGCATACTTCTCTCCCTCTCTCAAAGGTCTTGTCTCCCTTCAGGCATCCTCCATCCCTTTAAAAAACCCAAACAACCATCTCCAAAAGCAAGCCTGCTTCCCAATTCTTCACGCCTATATTACCAGAGGAAACTCAACTAAAGGCAATTCAAACACGCAGCTGTAAAAGCAGTAAAAGGAAGGAGACTAGAGAACTCACTTGATTCACAACTAATGAAAGGATGAAAGTTATGATGTTTGTGAGATATTCGGGTGTTAACAGAAGTAGAAGTAGCAATCTTCCTGAGCTAGTGGGCTGAACTTGAAAAGGTGGAGACAACTAAAATTTTTCTCGCCTGTTTGACAAAATAAAACTTTTCAATATTGAGGCAAAAGAGTAAAGAAAGAAGGATGAAGAACAGAAAGATGGAGAAATTATTACCCACAGCAAGAAGGGGGAGACGAGAGGAATGCAGCAGTTTCGCATTCATTAAGGATTCATCAGAAGTTCATAAAAAGTTAGAGATCTGCCTAGAGTCCCTCTTTCCAAAACATTGCCTACTCCAGCTACTAGGTCAACCTAGGTACTGTGCCAGGCATATATCCCTGGAGGGAATCCTCTCTTCCATCAAAGCAATCTAAGCCATTTGGTTACAGGCACTGCTTAGGAGAAATAAGCTTTCTGTCAGCTGGAGAGTTGCCAAGATGCTGAGATCTATCCCAAAACAGTTCTGGGAAGTAATCTTTAAGAAGGTTTCTATTATCATATTACATTATATTATTTAATATAGTAGTAGCCCAGGTGACATTGAATGTGACTTCAGACTCTGCTGTTCAGTACTCTCACTGCTCACAGGAAAAGCTAACCACAAACTGCCGCGTTGTCATAAGCACACAGTCGATGTGCATGCTGCAAAGAAACAAACAGCTTAGCAAGGCACCTGAACTGGTGACTGTGGACTAGCAACCTATTCTCACTTTTACAAGGATTTCTGGTTCAACTTCTCTTATTGCCATCATGTCCACTCAATGGCAAACATTTTAGCATATACCCTAGGATGGGCAATATTCCCTTGTGGAATAACAAGGACTTTGCTTCACACATAAGAAAAAATAGCCTAGGACTGCAGAACCAAAGACAGATTTGTGCTACTGAGTGAAGGCACCAAAATCCAGCCACGCTCTAGAAAGCCTTGAGATTTTCCTATGCAAATTGGTGACATTTTCAGAGAATTAAGAAAACCTGCTTGAGGTCATTTTTAGGAGTTTAATGAGTCCCTCTGGTCCTGTTTTGTTGGATATATAGGTCCATTCCCGCGCTGCAGGCAAAAAGCTCTTGGTGCAGCTTGGCAGGGAGTGTATTGCAAAAACAGGATTAAGCCACACATGGTTCCCTGGCTGCTCCTGTTATTCAGACGTTGAGCCTTTATCAGTTACCAGCAAAAGCAACAAACAGTGAGAACAGGCACAGATGACCTTGGATTGTTGATAGCCCTTTTCCCAGGCAGACCCCACGCTCCTGGCCAGGAGAACCAGTCAACAGCACTGTCTCACTCAGAAGAATCTCCAGGACGCCCAAGGACAGAGCTGCCATATCAGCACAGTGGGAATTCTCACCCGTGGTAACAAAGACATCAGGCTTTGTTCATGTGTCCATATAATTTTCCTATAGTGTGTTTCATGTGGAATCCCACAACAATTAGAGGACCATTTTAGCTGGAAAAAAAAAAAGGCACAGAGCACTGAGTGGCATTTTACTTGTAACATTGCATATTTTTTCCACACGTTTGCTGTTTGCAAACAGGGGGAACTTCACAAACCTGTATAATATATAAAAATTTGATGCCTTACCATAGTTACCTACATACACACCAGTCCAGCAGCAGCAGATCATTTATGAGCTAAATTTTAAGATTACATTTTCTTCCAATTCTAGTGTACTGTACGTCACTAGTCACTAGTGTTACTGTTGTTTTACATGCTACAGGACCAACACATCTGAAACATACTCAGTTATACACACATTAAGTTGCAACTTCAGGATTTTTACATTTCCACTTTGCTCTTTTTAGCTTTTTTTCAGACTTACCTGAAACATAACAAGGATCCTGCAAGAAAGTATAATTTAAAAGTAAATAATTTTAAAGTATTTGGCACAACAAACTCTAGGTGTGTGCATTTTTAACAAGAGGTTGCCAAATGTTTGAACAGTCAACACATAAATTTTGAAAAAGGAAGGTAAGTTTTGACATAAATCTATTGGGGTAAGAGCTACAGCATTAATACAAGGTATAAGCACACATTATGGTTAGAGTGAGCAGAGCTTTAGAAGGCAGAGTCCACCACCTCACTTCCAGTCCCTGATACAGAACTGCACCTGACCTCTACACAAGTAGAAGAAACACGGTGTCATATTAATGCCTTAAGGGACAACAACATCTTCTCGATATATTGAGAAGTGTCATGTCTCATAGAACATAACACTGCTCTCCTGGTCCACCTCCGTTTCAAACATTTTTAGTATTTACATAATACAAGTGCATTGATACCTTCTGTGAGGTCTCAATAATATTCATGTTCACCCTGGAAAGGCTTATTTTGGCTGACAATATTTCACTGTGAAAAAATTTTTACCTTGTATTGATTATCTCCTTGCTTTCCTTTTTATCTTGTGAAGTTTTAATGTAGAGTTGCTCTTTCTGGAAAGAGAGAAAGTTACGTTCTTATTATACATTCCTTAACTCTTGTGAATTGGAAAGTGAAACAAACTAGACACTGACATTGAAAGCCACAAATCTAATTTTCCTATGGAGGGAAACATAAAAGACAAAGGTGAAAAAAAATAAGATTAATAACTGTTTAACATTATCAGATATTTCCAGTGATATAAAATTTTGTTTCCTTCATGTATATTAATATTTGAAGTACCAGATAGATCTAAATATGACAGTGTGCTGTAATGTAGTTTGTTACAGCAAAACAGGGCCCCACATGCACTGATACCCTGCAAGAAATTTGAAGTCTTAACCCCTTTTTATTTATTAAAGCTGTGCAGGCATCTCTCATACACTGGTTCTTGTCAGCCCTCCTCCTCACTTTCTTTGATCTTTACCAATAGTTGCTTAGCTGAAAGAGGAGGAAAAGATATCAGAGTGTCAATGTTACAGACTCAACATCAGCCCTCTACAGACATATCACCAAAAAAATTATGTAGTCAGCATAACAAAGATAACTATGGAGCTACACAACATAAAAATTGGCGCCAACAATTCGTTCTTCACGACTTTGGGAATTGCAAAAATTTTATATTTTTTTAAGCAAAATTTCCCCTCTATATCTATAGCAACAATTCTTGGATTTAGTCTATCTTTAGCCTTTAGTCTATCTTGATTTAAAGTCTGATTCTGACTTCCCTAAGTTTTAACTTTTATATTCATTATTCAATTTTCTGTCAGATACACTTTTGGATTACTTCTATGCTGAGGTCTGGACTGAAGCCCCTTTATTTTCTAGTGGGATGTTTTAATGAAATAAATATATTTTAACACTAAACAGGTGTCTCTACTAGTAAGAAGTACATTGAGGCCTCAATCTGAAGCTTTCAAGGTTTGGAGAGACAGAAGTTTTTTCAAGATTTCAGAGTTTGGCTGAAGTCTGCCCTCAGTTTAACAAACTGCTAAAAGTCTATTTAGTTTGGCAAGCAGAAGATTCTTTGTCATGCACTGTTCTTAAATTTCCCCAACAAAACAAAATAATGTTGTGAACAAGCTGCTTCAAAAGGAGAATACAAATCTTTGTGGTAGCCACTGCAATATCACAGTAATAGTAGGAAAAGGAATCAAATAAAACAGACACACGCTCTGAAGAGCACACATTCAGTAACTAGGGCTGTCCTCTCCACAGGGGGAGCAATTTGTAAAATGTAGATGGGACAAAACTGAGTTCATATCACAAAGCACATGATTTATATGTCCAGAATCACAGGTCTATCTGTCTTATTTCTTAAGTGAGTAATTAGCTGGGGGGGGNGTCTTTTTCACTCTTTCCTGAATTAAAGGTAAGGAAAAATGTTTCTACAGTATGTCCATCAATGGGGTACAGAGGTGGTACCCTGAATAATCTGAAGTAATGCTGTCTTCTCTCTCCATCTATTTCTAGTGTGGGAGTAAAATGGAGTTTCTAAGGTGCCGTAGATCTTGGAGGGAGCAAGTGGTGTAGATTAGGGTACAATTAATAGACAGATCTGACTCTCCAAAAAAGTTCCTCATCACTACACTGAATGGAGTCCAGGGATACTGTCTACCTACGGTTTTAATCACCTTTAAACACAGACCTCAAATGTGACCTAAAAGTGATGCAACATGACTTCCTCTTTCCTGTGAGGAGAAAAGAGAATGTAATAACTTGCTAATCAATCTCATCTCTAATAAGCACTGAGCAAACACAATTATGATTTTAAGACAAGTTTAACATTTGGATTGAGAATAATGAATAGCACTCTACCTGAAAAAATTAACACCTGAGAAAAACATAAACTACCACATTCATCCAAAGACAGTGATACCTTTGAATCTGCTGTTGATTTGAACACCTTCACCTTTCCTCCCTTACTGATGAGACCACCTCAAAGGAATGAGTATGTGACTGTCTGCTTACTCCACTGTGGATTTTTTTTTTTTTATAGAGTAGGCAGAAGTGAGCTGTCCAGACACAGCTTGAATGTAATGACTTATTTTCTTTCAGTATTCAAGCTTTCTTGTATACAGAGTGTATTTTGGTCCTTGGAACAAACACTATCATAAGCAGGTTGCTTTTGTAGCACATACAGGAATTATACAGCTTAAAACAAAAACGGTCTTTTTAACTACACTGAAAATTAGATTTAGCATGAAAATGTCTCACCTGCTAATGTTCTTGTGATTTTTAAGTATAATGTTATTTGTGAAACGTTTTTCATTTCAAGGAGGTTTTTTATATAATTTTAATAACACCTTCAACAGTTTCATCCCCTCTTCCATATAAATACAAAAGAATTATAGTATTGCATGCCTTAATCTTTTTCTTTCCCTGTGTTTTGTTCCATTATCTTCAAAACAATCTGTAATAAATAAAATATCTTCCACTTTGTAAAAGTTCAAAGTAAGAAAAAATCTGATGGGGTGGTTGGAAAGAAAAATATCTCCATAAAGAGCAGTTTGGAATCAGCGAGGGGATAAGAAGGCACTAGCTCATTTTATTGCACTGATTGGCCAAACACCAGAGGAAAATGCAAATAAGGGGGAAATAAACTACTTCCATTTAGCTATGTTTTAAATCCCGTTAAATAGAAACATCTTTAAAAGCATCAGAAATTTTTTTTTTCATTTCCCATCCAACTTTACTTTGGTAAAGGAGCAAAACAACAGAAAGGTTCGGACTTACCTGCCTAAAGTACTAGTTTAGGTCAATTCTAACTTTAAAAGTTGATGACTGCAAATTTCAGTGAACAAATGCAGTACTGGTATAACATAAAATTGATCCTGGGAACCCTTTAAAGTACACTATTGAAGTCAGTGTCCATAGTGGAGCCAGCCCTGATTTATTTGCCCCCAGATCTCCCCAGCTTGAGTCTGTGGAACTAATCTGATACAACATTCCCCAGCCCAAACAGGGTCTCAGGTGAGAATTCTCCCCTTCAGAATAATTTCACTGATACTTTTTAACAGAGAACTACATTGGTAAAACTCCTCACATAAAGCCAGTGTTGCCATGAGCAGTGCATTATTTGTTGGGCTTTTTTGTTTTCTTGTTTGTTTGGCTTTTAAGCAAGAGTAGAGCAGCTTTGCTGACAGGACACCTCCTTCCAGTGCAATAAGCACCTCTCCAGCAGGAAGCTCTGCCACACAACTCTTGTTCCAGCCACTCTTCTCACACATCTAAGCCCTCGTGTCAAGTCTTCTACTTGTTCAGGCTTTTGCTTGACTTAACAGGTCTTTGCTGACACTGGTACTCTGTGCTGCCTCAGCAGAAAGTATCTAAGAAGAACTTGTCAAAGTTTATTATGAAATTCCAAGCAAAGAAAAAGCGTTATGGGATAGTGCCTGATGCAAGGCCCATATTTTGGTCCCACTGATGATGCTTATTAGGCTATTTCTAAGATGATCCTGTAGAGTTCCTTGTGCCATTCCAAAAGAGGCCACCTAGTGCAGGATTTACCAGGCATGTGTAGATATAGGGACAGATTCTCATCTTTCATGTGTATTACTAATACAGACCTACTGATTTTAGCTACTATATATCCCAGTATCCACAAGAGTAGGCTTACAAAGGCATCATTCTGAAACTCACAGTTAACAACTGTTACCAGGGAGCTCAAGCAGGCTACAGAGGCTCAAGCTTCCTAACCAGTAAAACCATTAACCGCACACTCTATCCCTCACATTGTTACAAGTAGCATTCAATACATATATATATATTTAACGCATCTTCAGTTCCTAGGCTGACAGGACAGAAAGAATTGCTATCCAAGAGCTGAGAGCAGAATACAAGTCTAAACACAGAATTGTCACATAAAGCTTATGCTCTCCATCATGCCAACTGTGCCACACACAGAAAAGTCAAGTTCTCTACCTCGCTATTAATTACCAGCTTCTTACTCTTTCCAAGCCATTGGGTAGTTCTCCAAGTTCTTTTTCTTAAAGCCTTTTATCTCTCTACACAGTAAGAATTTGTCCTAGCAATCATGATCATTCACTTTCTTGTTCTTCTACACATAGGCATTAGCCATATCCACTTTGGGAGAAGGGGAAGGATACCACAGAACACTCTGAGTTGTTCTTGCATTTGCTGTAGGAGCGAGGTACTTATTGCTTAAGATCACTCTCATATAAGACAAGTGACGGTTTCCCTGACTCTATTTATATACTTGGAATAATTCACCAGCTAACAGTTTTCCCAGCTAAATGCATGCCCACCTCCTGAAATGGATTCAAACTTCTGGAGCATGGAGGTTACACAACAAGGGTCAGAATGCAAAGCCTACTGCCAGAGAGATGCAGCTGTTTCCCTCACTCATACTCCCTCCTTCTGATTATTGAACATGAGAATCCCAGTTGTATTCCAAATACAAATGCAAGCATGTTACACTCCAAAGCTGGGCGCTATTCCAAACTGGAATGCTGGGGACATCCAAGTTTAGCCTACTTATTAGCACAGCATCAAGAATGCTGGGAGCATAGGCATTCATTTTGCAGTTACTGCATATTTAGTTCCACCACCATCCCAAATACATAATCTAACCCATCAAAAAAGCTTCATTTCCAGGCCATATTCTTGCACAAATATTCTAATACCTCTGCTTAAAGGCTTATGGAAGCCATATGCTGTTTTCAAACATCATATCAAGAAAAGTAGACCCTAGTTCAGCAAAACACTAAGATATTTGTCTAGGCATAATCATTGATGCCATTCATTTCCTAAAGGTGAGCAATACTATTAAATACCTTGTGAAAATAAATCTGGGAAGAGAACACACTCAGGTATCAGAGAGGACTGGAAAATAATTTAGGAAGCAATGGCTGCAGAAATGGTCTAGAATCAGAGTAGGATTATATGACTAATGCAGAGTCATTAAGT
Source organism: Serilophus lunatus (assembly GCA_013399895.1). Lineage (NCBI taxonomy): Eukaryota > Metazoa > Chordata > Aves > Passeriformes > Eurylaimidae > Serilophus > Serilophus lunatus. The sequence continues at coordinate 778,497 of VXBA01004284.1, forward strand.
CTAAGAGCCCATAACAATAGGACACCTTGGAAAGGCAAACTGGAGTATTTTTGAGTGCTCCAATATAGCTGTGTAAGCCTTGACACATAGTCTAAATTCCATACGGGTATAGTGTTTCCTATTAGGTAACTCTGGGAGTTATTGGATTCAGGGGCCTAGCTTTAGCCTCCTTAAGGCTGAATATTTGAGCTACAGATGTTAAAATGAAACAGAAAAATCCCTGCCAGTCAGGTTCTGTTCCCATTTATAATATGCATTTCTAACCTAAAGGCTTGGATCTGCCAAAGTCTCCTTCAACAGGAGAAAGGGTTGTCCAACATTGTCACAATCAAATACAGTTTATTCTGCCAGTAAGATTTTTTCCGTGTTTATAGTGGTGTAAAGTAAAGCAGAGCATCATCTGTGTTTAGATAGAGGGTTCAAAACACATGCCTGCTGCTGTTCAGGTCTTCTGTGTGAATTTTCATATACAATTCTCAAAGTCAACACCGAGGAGAAACAGGTATTATCCAGTGTTGGTATTAAGGGATAAAGGTCTTGACCTGAAAAGAGTCAGCATTTCTTTATGTCCATAAGTGCAGAATTTGGCCTAGATACAGTATTTCTTCATGAAAGAATGGACTTAATAAAGTAAAAAGATAGTCTGAGAGAAACCTGCGCACCCAATCCCTGCTACGCGGCCATTGCTTAATCTATCTGCTAACTCCCCAAACACACGATACCATACTGCGGGTGTGTCCGAATTAAAACTCGATGTGTATTACGTACGGCGAATACCTATGGGCGTGAAGCGTTTGAGGTGACGGAAAGCCCTGCCCGGCCTCTCTCTTTTCCCTTCCTCCCGCCGCCGCCGCCGCCGCNGCGGGCGGAGGGGCGGCCCTGGGTCGCCCTCTCGCGGCACTGCGAGGTGCCGGTTCCAAAGTTTCAGCGTTTTAAAAGATTCCAGTGTTTCCAACAGCGAGAGAGAACGACGTGCTTTAAGTTTAGCAGTAATAAAGTTGAGCGACTCTATGACTTCATGCCTTTGAAATTCAGGCGACTCGTTGATGTCAGGTACGTACCTTGGCTTTACAAATTTTCTGCGGAAAATACACCCACATCTGCCTGAGCCATGAAAAAATACCATCAGAAAGCTGCTGGCATACAGCAGCCAAATTCCCATGGATTTCTGCAGTATTTGTTCCTCATACAGAAGTCACAGCTGCAGCAGGTAGCGAGGGGGAGACCAGTGCACTTCTGTTCCCTGTATTTTCTCTGCTAATGCACAAGGGCAGCAGGGCAGTGGGAGAAAGGATACAGTTTTCAGTTGCAGGGCTGAATTACAGAATCACAGAATGAACTAGGTTGGAAAAGACCTCTGAGATCATCGTGTCCAACCTTTGCAGGCATAATATTACTTTCATATTTTAATATGTTGTCCATATGGTATCATATCCATATATACCTGTGATGGATTGTTGAGTAGCATTCTGCTTTTCCCGAGAACACTAAATACATGTACTACATGTACTAGCACCAGGACAAAGAAATTACACCTTGAGACTTCTATTTGGACCTTACACACATGCAGAGTCCCTCTCCAGTGTCTGGGCATGTAAATACAAGCATGAACACACATCTAGACAGTATCGTTTAACCTTTGAAGTCAGGTTGGAAGCCTTTGGACAATCTCAAAACTACACCTGAAAACAACTTTTACAAAAAAACAATCAGTGCCATATACACAGCAATATTAGTTTTTATTTTCACTTTGCTTTACTACTGTGGAGATATTCCTTGAAAGCCATTTTTGAAGTGTTTTATCTGCCTTTACTCTGTTCACTTGAAATCACAGTTCTGTTTGCAACACTTAAATTATTCATACAGCAGCCAACTCTGATTTTATAGGGACGATGATGATGCTTCAGGTGAAGAACAAAACAAAAGGATCAGAGGGACACCTACACAGAAAGCAGTGTTTTCATGACAAAATTTTTAGTCAGGAAAAATCAGGTGAGAGAAGGATGAAAAATATATAAGGCATCTCTATAAATTTAATATTTTTTCACTCTACAATGATCTTTAAAGGAAGATTAACAACCTCTAGTACTGGTCACCATGGATTTACAATGCATGTCTCATATAACATGGGACTTTAGTTACAACCTACAGAGCCAAAGAAGCACACAAGACATTTATTTAAGACTTAAATCACAAAAATGCCAGTTGCAGTATTTAAACTGATTTTTCATAAATATGAGTGCCACTCAGATTATAATACTCTAAAAAATCCAAAACAAATAATACCATCCAATGGAAATATTTTACAAAGGCAAATTTATGATTTCAGGATCAGGTATTTCTTATTTTTAGGGTCCATACATTATGGCACTGTTTCCAGTCATAACAGTAGTTTCAAGCTTATTATTGAAAGATTAATTCCTTAAATCAGAAAAAAATAACACATCAACAGTTAATGTGGGTTTTTTTCTCTCCAGAATACAAAATAACCCCTAAACTCTTATTCCAAGAACAAAGGGTAAACAAACATTCAGCCCAACAAATTGTCTCTACAAATTTAGTGGCCTAAACATCTCAAGCCCTTCCACTTAGTCCAGCTTCTACTGAAGCGGCCACAGCTTGAAGGACAACTTCATGAAAAGGACAGCATAGTGAAAAAGCTTGTCACTGGCCTTGGCACTTAGTCATCTGCTACTACTCTTGAGCATTTTGGAAGCCGGGCAGGACACTTCACATGTATACAAAGTAAATTTCTTCTTTTCCACTCAACACTCCCAAACCTTCACACCTTCACACAGCCAGTGATTGGTGGCAGAGTAGGATGGCATCCTACCTGCCATCTAGCCTGACATAAAGCCAGTAGCAGTAACCAATCCAGACCACAATCCATGTGTTCTTGAAAAGCATGCAATGAGTATCCTACAGAAAAACAGGTGATGCAACAGGTTGAGGCAAAGTGCAATGAAAAAGCCAAATAAATGAACACTTGTAATTTGTCATTAACATTAGGAATATTAAAGGACATAGTCAAGTTACTACATCCAAAAGTAAGACAGTGCCTGATTCATCTCTCAGATTAATTTAGGTAGTCACATCACAAGTCTGATCCAGAATACTTATAAATTAACAAATATTGTAACATGCATATTATTCTGATGATTTAAGGTTTGCTTTGGCTCAGCAAAATGAACTGAAGAGGTGTATTTTGTGTCTCAGGAGATTTGGTGTTCTTAGATAAGAAACCTTTAAATGCCATTCCAGGATTAAGCAGCTAATCCACATTCCATAAAAATAATTCTAGACAATTAAATAGGCTTTGCATTAGATCTATCAGGGTGTGTCTTCTTACGCCAAGGCCAGTCTTGCCTACCTGCTACCTACCCCATGACATACAGCAAAACTGGGGCTGTCTACAGCTTGTTTGGTTGGCCAGCTGAGCAAGCTGGGCCAAGTTACCACAACGAACTACGCTGGCCAAGTGTCGTGTTTCCTGTAACCTTTATGGATGAACAATGATGCACTTAGTGTGGCACAAGAAGGGAGTGGCTGGGCCATCAAACAGGATTTACCATCTCAGACACTGTTCTGTGCAGGGATAGCAGTGCTACTTATGCAGCCAGAGGTTGGTGCTGACTAAGCTACCCTTCCACTGGTGCTGCCATGCCAAAGTTCTCATGCAAACACAACATAAACGCTGGTCACATCTCTGAACATAGAAAATGGAAGCAGAAACAGCTGGTTTCACAAACCAGCATAGCCTGTTAATAATGTTTTAAGGAACACTACAGAGGTGACTTTAAATTGGAACATTTATGAGTTCATTCCTCCTAATAGGTAGGATACATCTAACATGTTAAGACTAGTATAGTTTAGATAAAACACTATCTTCATCGTACTGCTTATATCTTTAGATTATATCTACTGTAACACCACTAATACAATGTATTCATGGCACACATTCAGGAAGCAAAAGGAAAGCTATGCATTTCTTCTACACCATACTTTGCATTCTGCAGCACAGGAGACCACCAGATTCTGCAGCATTAACTAATCCTGAATAAATTATTTTTAACTGCAACTACCAAGCTCTTATCCTCTTTAGGGACAGATACATTCTCTGTGTATGGGCTGCATACAAAAATTTTAATAACATCTTTTCCAGTCCCTGCAGCATTGCTTCCCACTGCCAGCAATAGTCAGAGAGAAATCAGGGCCACTTAGTAACCTCTTTCCAGTGAAACTTTTTCTTTCCATCAAACCATTTCACACTAATTCAGAAAGCCTGTAATCATTTACTATCAGCCACATTACATTTCTAGTGTAGTCCAAGTTATTTCATCAGCACTAGAATTGGGAACATGAAGTAATGGATTTTTTCCAAGCTCTCCCCTAAAGCAAGCTCTGCTCTGTCTGCCTACTGAAAGGGCATTGTAAGGTAGCAGAAGGTTTCAGTGACTATTTTCAATTAACCTGCAGAGAAGCTTGGGAGCTGAACTCTGTTATTTCCACATACTCAGGAGGAGTCACCTTTCCCAATTTTTGTTGTGGAGGATTTCAGAAGATGAGGGGAAGGGGCAGGGGGAGAAGAGGAACTGACTCAGAAGACATTGCATGGCAGGTAAAATGTGTGACAAAGTCACATACATTAAAAAGTCCTGGCATTGTATGTACATCTTCAGCCTCTGAACTACTTATTGTCAGTCAAGAGCAAGATCTTGGGATATAACCAGGAATTATTTGAGAACAGCTCATTATTGAACCACAAGTCAAAGACGGCACACTCTGGGCACTGTGCCACAATGTAGGAATCTATACTGTGCCTAATTCCTCAATACTTTGTACAGTTGTTAGAGCTCAAAAAGGCACAAAGGGTAACAAGGATGATCAAAAGATATAGAACAATTTCTGTACAGTCAATTTGTAAAACAAAAGAACAAAAATCCTGACTCCCCAGACTGAAAGATATGGCTGAGGCAGATTAGAAGTCTACAATGGGGGGCATAGTATTTGCCAATCTGTCCTAAAACGAGAATATTTTTGTGTGTCAGAATTCCTAAAAGGAATGTTCAAAATTAATACAAGAGTTATTTCTTCACATAATTAACAATGAAGTTATGGAATTCCTTGTCAGAAGGTCCTGTATTTGAAAAAAATTGCATGCACTTAAAAAAAAAGGTTTCATGCAGTAAGAATATATGAATGACTTTTTAAGTATTCATGGATGAAAAATATTTGTATTTTTCCAGATGAGACCAAGGGCCAGCAGACACATAAGACGAAAGACAGCAGTTTACACTGAAAACATCACCATGTTCATTACGGGAAACAGGCAGAAACAACACACTGGCCTGGGTGAAACTGTACACTTAAGTACCATTATATTCTATACCATAAAAGCGAGGTACATCATTTTAATAAATTTAAAATTTTATTCTAATTTCTGGAAGCTAAGACAATTTTCCAGAGAGAAATATCCACTTTGCAACTCACCACTTACTGATTTAATCAATACCTGATATTTCAAATTGAAAGATCCACAGACACATACAAGTTTGGAGGGTTGTGGGGTGCGAGTTTTTTGGTGCCTAATCCATTCCCCCACCTGCACCAGGCAATTGTAGTTTTGATTAGTTTGTAAAGTTTTCAACTATCCTTCAGTCCAGTCACAATATACAAGTCATTCTATACATACATATTGTATATATACTGTCCCCAAGGGAAAAAGCCAAATGAATAAACAACAGATCTGCACATGATTGTAGTGTTTATTTTATTTTTGCAGTCCTGATTTCAGTTAGTTACCCAAACTAAGCATTTTTAGCCTCCTGTCATGGTGTACTCACACATAGCAAGTATAACCCATGTGCAATTGTTACTGAAGAATCTGTTCATTGCTCGGGTGATTGTGCCCCATGAATTTAATCCGAAGAAATTATGCTATGTAGGTCAAAAACAATTACAAAACAAAATACAAATGACCCTGCAACTATTTTCACTTATTTCTTTCATCTCCATTTAACTTTTTTTTGTGGGAAAGAAACATGTCAACACAGTTCTCAAAATTTCTTCTAAAATGATTGTCCCTCATTTCACAGGGCTGACATGAATGGATGCAACCGCTTGTAAGAAAGGTTACTAAATACTTGTATTCCTCCTAGGAGAAATTTTTAATGGACACTCTCTTCGAGTCAGAAGTTAGATCTCTCTTGGATACAGTACACAGGCACAGCTGGCAACACTGTATAAAGACATTCATCTGCTATTTTAATTTTATCCAGAGCAATTTTATTTCACTGAATGATCACCATACAACACTCACCCTTTATGTTACTTCTCTAGTAGAAGGTCTCCTACACTTTGAACTTAAACACAACTCAATGATAAGCTGTATTTTCCTCTTTTTTCACACTTAGCGTTCTGAACAAAGATAAAATATTTTCAAGTATTCAAAGTGAAGATGCTGTCCCAGCTGATGTAATCACAGTGTCTGTTCGCTTTAGAGAAGCAGACATGTCCTATAAAGAAAATAAGTAAACATTATCAGTCAACTTACACTCAAGTTTTTACTCAAGTAGGGAAAAGGGGGGAAAAAAAGCAAAAAAACAAAACAAAACAAAACAAAAACTTACACACTTCATAGAGTTACATATGGCTGGGTAATTAATAGAGATTAAACCCTGTGGCCTGGTAGTCTCTGAAAGCCCTTGGAAGCTCTTAATCTTTTCATGTGTAGTTCTGTCATCCTTCCTGATTGCCCCCAAGGTTATAGTACAGAATTTGTATTATCCTACAGCCAGTTACTTTAACTATTCTTCTTTCCAGCTCTCGATTAGAAAGTGCTTTGCTCAGGGAAACAGTAGCTCAACCAAGCCCATAAACCATCTTCTGTGTCCTACCTCTTCTTTCAATTTCCCTCCAATTAAGCTGAGAGCTCAAGTTTTGTTGGTTGGGCTTGGATTCATGTTTTCTGGGGGACTGCAAAATGATATATTACATCTTGTATGTGAAACAATTACTGCTTCGGTTCTACATAAGCAGTAAAGCACATAAAGCACATAAGCAGTTTCAGTTGTCTTCAGATTTTTGAAGATCTTAAAAATACTGCTAAGACTACCCTACCTGCAGTGTTGTTTAACTTTAGTGATTTATCTAGTATTTCTTTCCAGAAACAGTTTATTGTTTTCACTTAAGTGTTGCATATCTTGGTCTAATATATATTTTTATTGTTTGGGGTTTTTTTTGTTTTTACTCAGGTACACAGAAATTAAACTGTGCAGAAAGTTAATTTTATTAGTTTGCACAAATGGGACAGATCCTGCAGTGCTATTCCTATGGGCAGACTTCTGCATAGGCACATGCTCTGAAATTTACAGGCTGCTGTTTATACTGGTAATTACAAGTGACAACAGCTCACTGTTCCTGGCTTCCATTCAGTGCCCAGAAGAGCAGCAGTCAGAAAAAACAGGTCCTAAAAGGGCTCCATGAAGCAGAGCATCTATGGAGCCATGAACGAAACATGCATTCCAGCAGACTGAAGGAAATCCCAATGTCCATCATAAATATCAGTGCACACATGCAAATAGAATGACCAAAGGCACAGAGTTTTAAAAATTAAATTCAAGAGTTAGGCTACAATGATACATTTGGAAGTCATCATCATCATGGCTAGGCTTCGTGAATGAAGATATGAGGAGGGCTCTACCCACGCTTGCTGCAAGCATTTGGAAGTATCCAGAATATGAAATGCTATATAAATAGTAACCAAGACATGAGTAGATAACATACACTATCATTATGTGACTAGGTGTCTGCAGATTGGTATCCTTAACTCCCTTCAAACCCTTCCCCTGTCATCAAACAAATCAAAGAACCCACACATACCTGCTACTGAACACATTGGTATATGGAGACTGCTTTCCCATGGTAACCTTCCCTCCTCCCATCCTTCTTCCTTCAGGATGTACTCTTTATTGGATGCAGAGGGGAATATAGTAACTAAAGATGAAGAAAAGACAGAGGTACTTCTCACCTTTTTTGCCTCAATTTTCTGCAGTAAGACAGGTTGTCTTCAGGACAACTTGCCTCGTGAGCTGGTAGATGGGGTCAGGGAGCACTATAGCACCACAGAAGTCCAGGAGGAGGCAGAGACCTGCTGAGCCACTTGAATCCTCACAATTCCATGGGACCTGATGGGATCCATTCTCGGGTGATGAAAGAGGTGGCAGATGAGCTCGTGAAGCCAATCTCCTTCATTTATCATCAGTCCTGGCTCACTGGGGTGCTCCCAGATGACTGGAAGCTGGCCAGTGTGATGGTCATCCACAAGAGGGGGTGGAAGGAGGATCCAGGGAACCACAGGCCTGTCAGTCTGACCCCAATGCCAGGCAAGATTACGGAACAGATCATCTTGTGTGTGATCACATGGACATACAGGATGGGCAGGGAATCAGACCCAGCCAGCATGGATTTAGAAGGGGTAGGTCTTGCCTGACCTACCTGATCTCCTTCTATGACAAGGTCTATGACCTGCCTGTTGGATGCAGAGAATGCTGTGGATGTGTCTACCTGGACTTCAGCAAAGCCTTTGACATCATCTCCCATAGCAAACTCCTGGAAAAGCTGTCAGCCCAAGGATTGAACATGTACACCCTTCACTGGGTTAAGAACTGGCTGGATGGCCAGGCCCAGAGTGTGGTGGTGAATGGTGCTGTATCCAGCTGGTGGCCAGTCACCAGTGGTGTCCCCCAGGGATCAGTGTTGGGCCCAATCCTGTTTAATATCTTTATTGATGGTCTGGATGAAGGGATTGAGTCCACCATTAGCAAATTTGCAGATGACACCAAGTTGGGGAGACTATTGACCTGCTGGAGGGCAAGAGGGCTCTGCAGAGGGACCTGGACAGGCTGGATAGATGGACTGAATCCAATGGCATGAGGTTCAACAAGACCAAATGCCAGGTCCTGCACTTTTCCTACAACAACCCCCTGCAGTGCTACAGGCTGGGGACAGAGTTGCTGGAGAGCAGCCAGGCAGAAAGGGACCTGGGGGTACTGATTGACAGGAAACTGAATGTGAGCCAGCAGCGTGCCCAGGTGGGCAAGGAGGCCAATGGCATCCTGGCCTGTGTCAGGAACAGGGGGGCCAGCAGGACCAGGGAAGTGATTCTTCCCCCGTACTCCGCACTGGTTAGGTCACACCTTAGTGCTGTGTCCAGTTCTCGGCACCTTCGTTTAGGAAGGATGTTGAGATGTTCAAAAGGCATCCATGGAAGGGCAACAAGGCTAGGGAGGGGTCTGGAGCACAAGCCCTGTGAAAAGTGGCTGAGGGAGCTGGGGTTGTTTAGCCTGGAGAAGAGGAGGCTGCCCAAAAGGCGGTTGTAGCTAGGTCAGTCTCTTCTCACAAACAGAATGACAGGATAGTCTTAAGCTGTGCCAGGGGAAGTTTAGGCTTGACATTATAAAAAAATTCTTCACAGAAGNCGCACTGGTTAGGTCACACCTTAGTGCTGTGTCCAGTTCTCGGCACCTTCGTTTAGGAAGGATGTTGAGATGTTCAAAAGGCATCCATGGAAGGGCAACAAGGCTGGGGAGGGGTCTGGAGCACAAGCCCTGTGAAAAGTGGCTGAGGGAGCTGGGGTTGTTTAGCCTGGAGAAGAGGAGGCTGCCCAAAAGGCGGTTGTAGCTAGGTCAGTCTCTTCTCACAAACAGAATGACAGGATAGTCTTAAGCTGTGCCAGGGGAAGTTTAGGCTTGACATTATAAAAAAATTCTTCACAGAAGGAGTAATTGGGCATTGGAATGGGCTGCCCAGGGAGGTGGTGGAGTCACCATCTCTGGAAGTGTTTAAAAAAAGACTGGATGTGGCACTTAGTGCCTTGGTTTAGTTGATAAGGTGGTGTTAGGTCATAGGTTGGATTTGATGACCTCAAAGGTCTTTTCCAGCCTAGTTAATTCTGTGATTCTGTGTGATTCTGCGATACTTCTCAAAAAAAGTTTGCTCTCCCCACTTTACACATCATTAACAGGAAGCATCCCACACTAGTTTGCATACATTGAATCAAGCTTCCTCCTTCTCCTGCCATGTTCTCCCTGAGAGAGGATTCAGAAGAGAATGAGAGTTCTTACCTCATAAAACTTTCATTCCTTTTTTTTTTTCTTCCTTTTTTTAAAGAACGCTTGAAACAAGAAATTCCACTACACATCTTCAAAGATAACGAGGTGGGGGGGAGACTAAGCAAGTCCCTCCTGCATCACTCAAACAGTACTCTTACAAAAGGAATACTACAGCACACAATGCACACAAGATAGTTAAGGAAGCTCATGCTCAAAACTGCATTGTGTTCCTCTGCCTTCCATTTCTGAGGACAACATTCACATGATTATAATAGCTCTTTGCACACAAGTCTCACCAATTACTTTCCTTTAGATATGAGCAGGATAAAGACTTTGAGAGATAAGGTGTTGGTAGCTTTGTAACACTGCGTGTTTAGTTGCTATAAACTTCAAACATAAAGCGTTGTTTTCTGAAAGCAAAACACAGACTCGCAGATTGACACTCTTGGAGAAGAGTTTTTTCCTGCAACGTGATCGGTCTCTACATCTGTTCAAAGCCTTATGTATTTAATATAGAAGTCTACTATGGTCTGTGTCACAAATTTTTCTTCCAGTGGGAAATCAACTGTCAGAGCCCTGACACCACTATTGATGTGTAAAAGCAAAGCAGTCCACCTCTCTCTATATAAAAGTACAACCTTATATCCAAAGCAGACAAAAGAGAGTGTGAAGCAGCACATAAGATTGGATCACAGAAAGAAATGCTTCCTTGGACATGCTGACTATTCTTTTCACTGGCGATTTTTAAATACAAGGCTAGAAATCAATCTTGTAATTGCAGCCACTTTGTTATTAGAGGCCTGTAAGCTGCACAAATGAGTCTGGAGGAAAAATGAAAAAGCTGCCAGCTGCCACTAACTCTAAAGACACCATCATTTATGCCAAGAACTTGACCTTCCAGTGCAGATCTGAAATTTTCCCCCCTAGAAAAAGGCAGGACAGAATTATTCAGCACAGGTTTCTTCATCAGGATATTCTACTCTACGATGGCTCTGCAAAGAATATAAGCTTCTAGCATCCCTACCTGCTTAACAGATAATATTACCATCTGAAATGATCTTTAAAAAAAATACTAAATCATAAAAGCAATAGAGTGAACAGAGGGACCAGTTTTTGTTGTTTTGAAATAACATATCAGACTTACAGCACCACAGGAAACATGGTAGAGCACAGCTATCCCTGTTGCCAGTATCTCTTCCAATCTCATGCATTCTCTCCACTCATACACTGAAATATATGGTCAGGAAGGTCTGGTTTTCTAGACTGAGATATGTTCACCTATGTGTATACACACACAACTTACATATTACACTACCAGCAGGACAGATGAATATTGTTACATTATTTAACAGTTCTTAAGTTGGGCCCACAACTAATAATAAGTCAAAAACCAACAAAAGACATTTCAGAGTGTTAGTAACTGTTCATGCTGCACATAAGACATATTTAAGATATTTATCTAAAACATTAAAAATGTTGAAAAGGACTACCCTTTATCTAGCACTTTGCCATTCAAAAGACAGCATGCTATTTTCAAAGACAAATGTAGTATGGAAGTGCATCCCTTTACACAGAATTACACAGAATTAAGATTGGAAAAGACCATACAGATCATCAAGTCTAACCTTTACCTAGCTTAACAACCTATCCAGCACCAGTCTAACATCTAACCATCTAAACCATGTCACTTTAGGACAGACTTACAAAATCTAGCAGGTGCACAGAAGCCTGTGCTACATCACAGGAGTAACAAATGTCAACCAATGCTTTTTGCAGCAAAAACTAAAGGATCTCTAACATTCCTTCATAATCAGGCTCATTTAAGACATACAGAGTTGCTCACACAAAATTTAGCAGAGTCTGAATTCCAGCTTATCTCTTTAAGGAAAGAGATTTCATAGAATCATAGAATACTCTGAGTTGGAAGGGACCCACAAGGATCATCAAAATCCAACTCCTGGCTCTACAGCAAACCACCCCAAGAAACACACCATGTGCCCAAGAGCATTGCCCAAATGCTTCTTAAACTCTGTCAGGCTTGCTGCTGTAACCACTGCTCTGGGGAGCCTTTTACAGTGCACAACCACCCTCTGGGTGAAGAACCTTTTCTTAATATCTAACATAAATCTCCCCTGACACAACTTCATGCCACTCCCTCTGGTTCTATCCCTGGTCACTAGGGAGATCAGTCCCTGATCTCAGAGCCTGTCCCTCTGCTTCCCCTCACGAGGAAGATGTATACTGCAATGAGGTCTCTCGTCAGTCTCCTTAAGGCTGAACAAGCCAAGCCATCTATGCCTCATACGGCTTCCCCTCCAGGCCCTTCACCACCTTTGTGTCCCTCCTTTGGATGGTCTCTGATAGCTTTGTATTTTAGACTGTGGTGCCCAAAACTGCACACAAGACTTGAGGTGAGGCCACACCAGTGCAGAGCAGAGGACAATCCCCCCCCTCGACCAGCTGGCGATGCTGTGCCTGATGCCCCCCCAGGACACAGTTGGCCCTCCTGGCTGCCAGGGCACTGCTGACTCATATTCGACTTGCCAGGGGCCAGAACCCCCAAATCCCTTTCTTCAGCACTGTTCTCCAGCATCTCGTTCCCCAGACTATATGTGCATCCAAGGTGGTCCCATTCCAGGTGCAGAATCCAGCACTTGTCTTTGTTAAACTTCATACAATTGATAATTGCCCAGCCTTCTGATTTGTCCTGGTCTCTCAGCAGGGCCTCTCTGCCTTCAAGAGAGTCAACAGTTCCTCCCAATTTGGTATCACCAGCCAACTAATTTACTACGTCTTCAAGTCCTGCGTCCAAGTGGTTTATGAAAATGATGACAAGAATTGGCCCTAAATAGAGCCTTGTGGAATCCCAGTAGTGACAGGTCACCAGTCTGATGTCATCCCATTCACTGTTACCCTTTGTGCTCGACTCATGAGCCAATTGCTCACCCTCCGCATGATGTGGCTATCCAGCTGGGGGTTGGACATACTGTCTAAGACAGTATCAAAAGCTTCACTGAAACCCAAGAAGTTTACATCAGCTGGCTTCCCTTGATCAGCTAGGTGTGTTACCTTGTCATAAAAGGAAATTAAGTTTGACAAACAGGACTTTCCTCTCAGAAAGCCGTGCTGGCTGTGACTGATGACAGCGTTGTCCTTCCCGAGTTTTTCAATACCTCCTAGAATAATCTTCTCCATAATTTCACCAGTCACTGAAGTGAGACTGACAGGCCTGTAGTTTCCAGGGTCATTCTTCTTGCATTTTTTGAAAACTGGGACAGCATTAGCCATCTTGCAGCCAACTGAGACCTCTCCAAATTCCCAAGACCATTCAAAAATCACTTAGAGGCCTCATGATGACATCAGTCAGCTCTTTTGAGTATTCTCAGATGAATCCCTTCAGGCCCCATAGACTTGTAGGGAGCAGTAGATCCTACACAGGTTCAAGGTTGACTGGGTGTTTAATTTCACAACCATGGTCCTCCAGCTCAGAGCACTGGGACCCCTGATCTGAAATGCAGATTTCAAATTGAATCCACATAAGCACAAGGGAAGACAGTTACTGTCACAGTAGAGAGCCGTATCTTCTGAATTCCCAGTACAGTGTTTTCTCACTCTAAATAGTAACTCAGTAGACACACCACTTCAGTTATTTGATTTTGACTATACAGAATAATTAGCAAGATCTGTGTATCTAAGACTACGCCTGTCCTGCAATAAAAGATTTTATACACAAGTACAGGAGCCTAGAAATGACATACCTCGAATTCTTGGATTCTAACACACAGAGAAGCTACAACAGGAAACACTCACATGTCATAAACACTTGCATTTCTCTAACAAATTGGCAACAGCAGCCACTAGACCTGCCATTCTGCACTCACTAGGTTGCTGTCACATGGATCAAGAGTTTCCCTTCAACTATACCTTTAATGTCTAACAGGATTGAGGTCTGGGTTTTCTGGTTTGTTCTTATTGTGTTTCAGAGATTGTAGTTGTTTTGTTTCGTGGTGGCAGCAGCAGCAGCAGCACTGGAGTTCTGCAGTCAGAGGAAGGAACATTCAATCACTGAGATGTCAAACACAGCCTAGCCACCTGTGCCTCCCATGGGAGAGGACAGATATGACAAGCAGAAGGTCTCAGAGATGGACTTTGACCAGTGACTATCTCCTGGAGTGTGCCAGCCTATCTAAGCAGACCCATAACACCACATTTCTCCATTGCTACCAACACAGAAAACCATGTAAATTGTTGGCATTTTCTGCAATCTTCTGATTATAATCAGAAGTCTCCCCACCAGTGTCAGCAGTTCCTGACCCACAGAAAAAAAAAAAAAAAGATTAATTTATTATTCATCAAAATAATCAGCAAATTATATCTTAGCACTTCCATTAAAAAAAAAAAACAAACCACAACATGGAGAAGAAGGCAAGGTTTGACCAGCATGTCTCACTCCTAAGGATACTTGATTGGAAAAGTCTGCAGACATAGTGCCAAAGCACAATTTGGACTTACATCACTGATCTAAAAAAGACATGCACATATATACAAAATGCTAAGAGCTGATGTATACAGGCCCCACCACAAAATTTCTAGGAGTCACTTATTAGCATACAAGTCCTTCTTCACATATTAACAGTCAAGAGTACTAGATTTAAAAAATCCCAAATTTAAAAAACCAAAAAAAACACAAAAAAACTCCAAGAACCAATCACCACAACAAAATAAGCTCTTAGCTAATGCATTGATATAAACAGTGAACTCTTGGTTTGCCAACTTTTCATTGGGTTATTTTACAGCCTTTCAGCTGCAGGGTAGAAAAGCCAATACCAGGAGAAAGAAGCTTCACTTTCTTACTTGTAGGGAAGCCTGGATGAAATATGCAACATCGGTCTCCCTGGACCTTACAGCCATAAATACAAATAAATACACTTTTAAATTATGTTGCAAAGGGACTCATTGGCATGCTTCTGCTTTTAAAATTGATTTTATAGGAATTCTATACCTGGTACAAAAGAAAGACCCTACAGAGCCAAGACTCGGAGATTTTGTGCAAGCGCACTGCTGCCCCCTCCTGGGGCGGGTCCTCACACCACACAGCCGGACCCCAAGGAAGCTGCACCTCCAAGGCCATCAGAACTGCTTTGGGGGCTCGGGGTTTAAAAGAAACACAGCGAAAAAGCGAAACACATACAGATGAAGAATAAACGCAGCAAGTTATGGATCACTATGTAAAATGTGATCATTCATCACCTTAAATCCATACATTCTACAGCAGCTTGTTCCTTCATTTAGATTTGTAGCCGTTCAAAAAACAAGGCTTTTGAAGGGGGGGTGTAAGAGAGCAATCCACTTACCTGATTTAAAATTCAATTTTCCTCAAAAGCCGTTTCGGGAAGGGGGGTTGCCCTCGGCCAGGACGGAGCAGGGACGGGACCGGGGCTGGGGCCGGGACGGAGATTGAAGAAATTTTTCCCAAAATCCACCAGAAGGGTTGCCAAGCATTGTATCTGGCTATCCATGGAAGTGGTGGAGTCGTCATTCCTGGAGGTAGTTAAAAGACAGGTAGGCATGGCACTTAGGGATATGGTTTAGTGGTAGACTTGGCAGTGTTGAGTTAATGGTTTAACTCCATCATCTTAAAGGTCTTTTCCAGCCTAAATAATTCTGTTACCTAAAGCAGGAGAGCCCAGGAGTGATTTTCAGCATCAACAGCAGAACCTGTGGCACAGCAGAACATTCTGAGAACTGAGATAAAAAGGCAAACAGCAACTTTCATATTCATAAGCACCAAAGAGCTTTGACATTATCCGTGTAGAACTATCACAGCTCATAATGCAGAATAAGCACACAAAGTTACACTGGCTCTTAAATTGCTTTGATTTCAGTGGCATTAGAACAAAGAAATTTTACTGTTAGACAAAATCCTGCTTTTGATTATCCTGCATAGGAGCAGGGTAATTCACGGGCCCAGACGTACTTCCCATTTACCAAAGCTTAACAAGCTGCCTTATGCAAGCTGAGCTTTAACTGGCATAATGCATGTTTAGCCCCCAGCAAACATGGGACAAAACATACAGCTTAAGCCCCAGCAAAAGAAGAGCTTAGACAAACTAATTTTAATTTTCAGATGCAACTGCAAAGAATGAACACAGGCTCAGGTAGTCCAGTTTAGATGAAAGGCAATTTACCAGACTGCAGCAATTCTAAACCTACGTTCGAACAGTAAAGTCCTATGTTATTGATAGTCTGAACTTTACAGAATGTTTTAAAGCAATTTACAATTATATTTTAAACTTAACTAGTCAACTAAATAAAAATAGTCCGAATGTCTGTATTTAATGGAATACACTGGTATAAAACCAGTCCCTCAAATCAGGGGAGAAACAGCCAAGGTAAAAAAAACACACTCAGCACTAGGAAGGTCTCAGCTGAGCAGTGGCTTTTGGGAACATTCCTCAAGGAAAGATGTGCTCTCCACACAAAAAGGAAGGAAGAACCAAAGATAAAGGTTGTCATCTCTAATATCCTAGTGCATTGGCATTCTTTAGCCACTCTTTAATCTAGAAGACAAGATTCAAAAGAAACAGAATTCTCACATTTTCAAACAGGGAATATAGTTGCAGAGAACAAGATAACAAATAGCTTTCTATGTCCACAGAAGGCAGAAGGAACAGCAATAATGGTTTTAAATTGCAGCAATAAGCATTCAGCTAACACATCAGGAAACCTTTCAGTGAGATAAAATAATTGGAATAAACCAAACAAAAAGGCTCTAAGAAGAGATTAGACAAACAATCGTTAAGGCACAATGTAAGGGTGAATTGTGTGTATTTTATTTATAATTTCTACATTTTATTTAAATGCATATATGGAAAACAATCTCTGATATATTGTCCAGTATATTTTTTATGAATTTCCATAGTAAATATCTGCAATTCAAGTGAGAAAACAAATTACTTAATATACTTCTTCCTCAGTGGTAACTATTTCAGTGGTATGAATCCCACATCTTACAGGCAGCACATTGGACACAGAACATGGAACATTGCTCACTGGCACTAGAAATTAAAAAGATGAATGAGGCAGAGTAGAAGATTACTGCAAAGTATTAGACATTCTGGATTATACCCCACAAGCCAGCAAACGCCGGAAAAAAAACATTCTGGAGAATCCTGTCTGCAGGTGTATCAGTAGCAAATTAACATGTATCGACACGACATAAATCATCATTTTGAATCCTGTCTACCCCAGTGACAGCATTAACAATCTAACAGTCCACAGAAAGGGATGCTGGTGCAGATTTCTATAGGCACTTTTACTCTTCTCCTGTTACTGTATTACAAATCAAAATTAAAGATCAGCATTTATGAGAAACAGATCTAATCAACAAAATATGCCTTAGAATTAGTCCATGCTGGTGGTCTCCCTCGTAAAGACAAAGAAACAGAACTCACAAACGTTCTGTGCAAGCCGCAGGGGATCTGTGCAGCTTTCGGTACCTTTAAATGAATACTTCCCTGGGCTATTTTAACTCTATGCATTTTGCACCTAAAACATAGACCAAGCGAGTGAGAAACAGAAAACACCACCTCACAAAAATTATTCTCCTGTCAAGCAACAACAGCAAACAAGTGCAAAGTCTAAACATGCAAAGGAACAAAAATCCATTGCCTACTTTCCAGTATTGGAGTTTTCTTATTTAAGTTATTAAAGTGATTGAAAAAACTCCTACCTTTTTGGAAGCAAAAAGGCTAAACCCCTGTTTTTCCACAAACTTTTTGTTAACTCTAAGTCGCATTCTATTTTAACCTTAATCATCCATTAAACATTGTTACCACACTGGTTTTAATTTTTTTACCTCCAACATGCTGCATAAACAAGAAGGGGAGGAGGAAGGCCATTGTACTAAAGCAGCTTAAGGACACCTTTAATGAATGATGAAGGGAAGGGGGTTACTGTGCTGACTGCAAAGAGGGCAGTTACCCTTCTGTTGCTCGCACTAGCCGAGGAGTTTCTTCGGATTGCTGCAGCCTCGCGTTTTCCCTCCCACCTTGTCCACCCCCAAAGCTGCTCCAGCTCTCCGGCCTCCACACCACCCATCCAGCTGGGCAGAAGGGTGAAAATAAAAATAAGTTAAGAACCAAGAGGCCTCAGCCAGGAAGGTCACTTTAGAGAGCGCGCCTCGCTTCTCCTAAATCCCTGTCAGCCTCCCGGAGCCGAAGGATGACTTTCAGGCACCCAGGGACAGAGAGGGAGGCATCGGTGTCCCCACCCCTCAAAGCTCGCCACTCCGCCCCCCAGCAGCACTCTGGCTGCCTCTCCTCTGCCCCTCA
>VXBA01004284.1:797316-842357 GCA_013399895.1 Serilophus lunatus
CTGGTCGTTGCAGGTTGGAAAAGAGGTCGCCCTAAGAGACTGGTCGTGTGCGGGAGGGGCCGTTCCTGGCCAGTAGAGGTGAAGCGTGTATGTGTGTTTGGTTTGCGAGTAGAAATGAGGAGACATTACCGGCGAGGCAAGGACAGGCGTGGATGGAGCAGTCACAGGCACGGCCACCGCCCGCCGCGGCACCAGGGACACGGGCACGGGAACGGCGCGGAAAGGCAAGTACGGGCCGCTGGAGGAGCTCCCCTTGTGCTGCTCGGGGAGCTCCCCATGTGCTGCTTTTTGAGCTCCCCTGGTGGTGCTGTGTGAGCTCCCCCGGTGCTGAGGCGCGGCGGGGTGTGCCGAGCAAAGGGGCGGCAGGGCGACTCTCTAGGACTGAGAGGGTCGCCATGTGCAAATCCAGCGGACGGTACTTCTGGAATATCTGTCATCCCTGGTGGGAGTGGAGTTGCGTTGATTTCTGGAAGCTTGTTATTTATTCTCGACTGTACATTGATTGTAAACTGAGGTGTGGTTCCATGAGGTGATCGCCCATAAACTCTTCATCAATATGCAAAGGTAGTTCAGGGAAGAAAAACCTAAGTCCTTCATTCTACCTTCCCGTTTATTTTACGTCTCAATGTCTACTAGTGTAAAAGCAATCATTATAAGATCTTCCTAAGTGCTTGAAAGCGTGTTAAATAATGTTGTAACAATACCATGTCTAGCAGGAAAACAAAACAAAGTCTCAGGAATAATCACCTGTCTCAAAAACGGATTCTTTCAGAAAAGGGCATTTTATACTTGGCTGTGTTTGAGCTGTTTTTATGGTTCCTTTTCATTCTCATATCCTTTCATTAGTGCCTCTTGCAGGACTAAAAGAGGCCAATCCTTTGCTTTAATGTGCTGAGGGTTTTTTTTCCCCAAACATATTTTTAGCGAAAGAGACACACAGACATGTATGAGTTGCCACCTTACTTTCACTTGTATAAGAAAAGTTAAAAATGAAAATGGCCCCTAGTTCAGTGAATATACAATTTAAAAGCTTTAAAGTTAAGTGCTTGTGTTTGACCTGAGGTTTTTTTTTCCTTTGAATGTCTGTTGTGTTCTTTTAACTATTTTCAAAGCTGTATAATCAAACAGCAGTAGAGCTGGTATTAGAACTGGAATTTCTTTGTCAGTTTGTTTTCAATACATTACTACTGTTGCAAAACAGCTTCAACTGCTGTTTTTAAGACAAAGTGTAATAAGACCTATCGTAAAAAATGAGAATTATGCAGGAGATTCAGAAAACATCCCAGTGGAATTTTGTTCAGTAGTACTGAATGTACTCATTTATATTCAAAAAGAGGAAATCTGCAGTAACTCCATGGACTGCAATGTTTGTTAGAAAAGCAGAGGCTTTTCTTTCTTGGAGTTTTAATTAAACTTCTGTTTATTTTGAATGTTTCTGAACCTCATCATGAAATTCTTGGTACGAAAAGAATGGCAAAATATTTTTGACATGACATCAGTGTGTTTTAACCACTCTCTCTATGCTGTGAAAACTTGCAGGTTTTCAGGAGTGGGCTATTCATTTAATGCAAAATTGCCCAGTTAGTCTTTTGCTGAAAAGAGTTAAAGGCACTAGCAGCATCAACAGCCCCTCTAATGTTTTAGCAAGTAATTTAAGGGTTTTAGGCTGTCAGTATTTCTAATGTTCTTGAGAGTTGTTTAAGCTGAATATTTTCCCTGTTTTGGTTTTCATAGTTTAATGTATATGCAGAGTGTGCTTATCACAACACTGCAAAATGGTACTCCATTAATGCCAGTAACAATCTGCTTTCTAGATTCATTGTGGGAAACGTGTAGGACAATTGTGAGCCTGTCCTGAAGGCAATGCTGTTTTTTTAGTGTGGAACAGGAGGAACCACAGACCCCAGAGAATGCAGGTCCCAGCAGCAGTGGAGATCCTCCTTCATCCAGTTCGACACAGAACTCTGTAGTACCAGGTAAGAGATGGTGTTTACAGGTCAAAAATCAGTTTCTATGTGCTGATTGTATGAAGTAGTATCTGCATTAATAGTCTGGTGTTACAGGAAAGATAAAAGCGGTGAAGTTTGTAGAGGAAAGTCAGATGCAGTGAGGATCTAGAGAACAGCTCCAAATCACTTTCATGCCCACAAGTGTTTCTCATGTTTGAAAACTTGTGTCCTTAGCTAAGCTGATATGAACTGAAAAAACAGAATTCTGTTTCTCCCTCCAGAAATGCTGCTTTTGGAAGAAAATTATCTCCTAAGGAAGCAAATAAAATAGGAAAGCACATAAAAAACTCCTGCTTGTATCCAGTTATTGAGTCTTTTGAAAGGCACAATGATCCATCACATTGGAGAGACACCTTTCTTTATGCCTTCAGTGTATTTTGTAGTCTGCAGACATACACTCTGGATGAATATTTTTTCATTACCAACAAATCATGGAAGTAGCAATGCTATTGAGGAAGATGTCCCATTTATGTTCTGATTTCCTGACTCATTAAACAATCCTAGCAAAGCTAAGCCTGTGAGAATGTATATTTCCCTACAGCAGAAGGGTCCTGAAACACCCCTGACTGTTAACAGCAGACAAAACCAGGGTTTAAAGATACGTTTTTCGTCTGTCACCGTTTTGTGTGTTAGGTGTCCTGCAAGACACTTATTGCTGTGTAATTGGGTTCTATACACTAAATGTAATGTGCTTTGATGAATTTTACTGGTTCATTGACTAACTTTTTATTTCTCCTGGCCTGAATAAGTTTGGGCCACTAAACCTAAAAGATGGGGACAAGGAGCTGAATTGTAAGCAACAGCAAAAAGAGGTTACCTAAAATGAAATTTCTGGTAGTTGATAAAGTTTTAATTAAAAACTCTTGAAATGAAATTTTAACACTTGCCTCTTCTGAATAAAACCCTTTGTCTTGAGACAATGTACCATTATGAATCTGCCAAAGTATTTTCTCTGCCTGCTTCTGAATTCACCCAGACTGCAAAGCACTAAAATTGAATGTTTCTCATCTCAATTTATCCTTGGGAGGAGACAAACGTACTCTTGATTATGTCTAAACTTCTCCTACGTGTTGAAGAAAGGTATATTGTTCTGGAAAGCCGATCACTTTATTTTGCTTTGCGTGATACCTCACTGTCAGTTTTTTTGCTGTTGTTTGGGACTGCCCTACCTGTTATTTTACTAGGAATGTACCCTCGTGATTGACTTATGAAGAAAGATCATTTTTGTTCTGCTACAAATCCTTTCTTTTCTGCTTTTCTGGTCTATCTAAATTTCTTCTTGGTCAGTGGTGACTTCCCTTCTGTACCTGTGTAACAGCAGTGCATTTGAAAACTATAATCAGTTCTCTCCTGTAAGTTGCTCAGTCTGTGTATCATGCCTGGGACCTGTTGGGAGCAAGAGTCTCGTGACTGACATTCCCATGAAGACTTGGAATATCAAAAAGCAATAAACAAACTTAGTTATCCATCTGATTTTGTCACTTTTTTGTTCCCCCACCCCAAGAACTGCCAGGATTTTATTATGACTCCGAAAAGAACCGCTATTTCCGCCTGCTGCCTGGCCACAATAACTACAACCCACTCACCAAGGAGACCATTCAGTACAAGGCAATGGAATGCAAAAGACTGAGGCTTTTAGAAGATGAAGAAATGCAAAAGAAGGTATGTTCTGGAAAAAAATTGCATTTGGGCTTTATTGTACTCTGGCCCAGGACAGATTATAAACTGAAACCTTTCAATTCTGACAGTTCAATTTCTTTTTTTCTTAAGAATATTTAGTCCTTGAAGCCTTTTATTTGACTGTTCAACACAGGAATGAAATCAAGTCATTAAAACAAAAAACCTGGAAAGAGACAGGAACTGTGTTCAGAATTGCAGTTGCCCAACAGTAACAGGACATTGGATGCCAGGTTTCAAATCCTTGCCTTGAATTGGTGAAATGGGGTTTTGATTTTAAGTTTCCCACATATTTATTAAATTTATTGATCGTATTCCTGCACCCTGAAGCAACAATACTAATCATATTTTGTGGAAACAGTTTATTCATCCAGAGCTTTGGACAGGTAAAATCAAGCCAGGTCTTACGTTTCCACCTGGAAAACCCTGTGTGCTTTTCATCATAAAGCATTACAGCAGAGTTAATGCTGATGCTGCATATCTGTAATCTAGATAAAATATCCAACAAGGATGATTTTCATTACCCAGAAGATGTGTCTTATAAGTTTAAAAATAAAAGCTCAGCTTAAATATGCTGTCACTTGGAAGAAGTGAGCATTGTTCTTTTCCTTAGATAATGAAGTACTCCAACCAGCTATTCAGATCTTTAGTCTTCACTGGGAAGAACATTTTGACTCTCAAACACTTGCTTTGCCTGAGCATTATCTAAAGGATTCTTACTCCACAATTCTGCAAAGTACTCTATCCTTTAGTCTTCTTGGAAAGTGTTTGCATGAAGTTTTAAAAAATTATGAATCATAGAATGGCTTGGGTTGGAAGGGACCATGCAGTTCCCACCCTCCTGCTGTGTGGGGAATGGAAAAGGAATGGAAAAGCAGTTTAGTGCAACAGTATGACTGCATGCTTAATAGCAATCTTCTTGGAATAGAATATTTGGCTGTATAGGAAAAATTTAAGGTATTGTAGTGAAGCCAGAAGGTGACTTCATAGCTCCAGGTGGTGCTGTTGATTGTGCTGGAATGTGTTTTGTAGACATTCTGAAAATCTTAATGTCTGTAGACTAAAGGAAAAAGTTACCTACACATCCCAAACATCTATGTTTGAATCATAAACAAGCAAATAACTGAGTATACTTCCATGTTATTCTCTTCCAGAAAACAGCAAGGGCAGGTCTGAATTCATCTGTGCTATTACAGAAAAGGCAGCTAGGTTTGCTCAGCTCCACAAGCTATTGCAGGTACAGTGATTTGATTTGTCTTCTCTTTGCAATGCCAGGTTCTGCTGTTTCGATTCTGAGTGTTCCATTAGGACAAGGTGGAACACATTACTCAAAACTAGCAAAAGGTTATATTCTGTTTATAATCAGATTATTAAAATGATAATTGAAATGGGGAAGTTGTTTCCCAATTTGTGTCAAAAAAAAGTTCTCTTTCTATATACACACATGTAAGTCTGTGAATATGCTGTTTTTCCACATTGGGCTTCATGAACACAGCACAGCTCTTCTTTGGATGAATGCCTTTCAACTGATGTGACCATTCCCTTTCCCCCCCATTAGAACAGCTAAGGTAACTCAGATTCAGTAGCAGTGCAGAAGGCAGGTTAAGTTAGTGACTTGCTGTATTGTTGTTTCTCCTAATAAAGGTGTGCTGTGAAATTCCATGAATGTGTTATATAAGTTAGATTTCAACATGCTAGTTATTCAGGCATTTTCTTCTGTGATTGAGAAGCAGTTCTATATCCTGTCCAGAATTCTCTTCATAGGTATTAAACTTAGGCTTGCCTTATTTCTTATCTCTTCAACCCCTTTATATCCCCCTCTGCTTTTACAGGCTAGTCCATGAACTAAAAGTGAACTGCATGCAGAGGAGGAAGATAGAAATTCACAGTCCGGATTCCTCAGTTGCTGGAACCAACAATTTTAAAATCATTGTGGTATGTTATGAGAAATGAAAAGTCTTCATCCTAAAAGACAGCCCATCTTCAGTGAAATTTCAGGCTCTTGTAATCGAATCACATAGGTCAAATTTTGCTTTCAAAAATGTGTTATTCCTGTTGTGTCAGGTCTTAAAATTTGTGCTCAGGAATTTTAAACAGGTAGGGAGAGGCTGTTCCTTTCCTAAAAAGGAAAATTATAAAAAAAATTTTGGAATTAAAGCGATCTCTGTTTTTATCTGATCAACTTGTTATTTTTGAAGTAAACAGGAGGTGATTGGATCGTTGTTGTGGGACAGGGAGGAGGAGTGGAGAGGATCAAGAGAAGAATTTTGGGAGTGGCAAAGCCTAGGATCCAGAGAATCTTTGTAAACATCAGTAATGAATTTACATTTCATGACCTGGAGCAAATATCATTTGTAGGCTGTGTAGGAAGCTTTCCAGGACAAGCTCCTGGCCTTGTAAACGGAACACTGCATAGGTAACTAAAGCCAGAAACTTTATGTCATAAAAATTAAAATGTAGCAGCATTCTTTTTGCTGTTATTCAACAGCAGGAGAATTGTGCATTCACTTTTGGTAAGGTTTAAATTTTTGGTTTGTGTCCTCTACCAATGCCAGTCTGTGCTTAACAATCAGCCAAAGTAAGTGTATAGAACTGCTAAAATTGTAAAGATCATTTATTGTTACCCAAGGGCTAAATCCTTTTTTACGCTGTATTTTCTGTGCGTGCATGTAAAAAGGAGTTGGCCACTGATTATAGAAGTGAATGGAAAATAGGTGGTGTTAAAGGGATCAGAATTAATGTGTTGTTTCATTTTAGACCTAATGCAGCTCCCTCAAGCTGTTTTTCCTCTAAGTTTCCAGTCAGTGTGACCGGTAAGCTTTTATTTTACAGGCAGATGTTGCTTGTGAACGAATATTCACTGTGAACGATGTAGAGCATGGAGGATGTAAATATGGTATCATCAATCTCAGCGGTTTGGGGAAGGAGTCTCTCACTGTGGAGATGTATGACAACCTCTACTTCACAAACCGCAAAGTATTATTTTCTGTTCCTCCTTCCTTTGGTTGTTGCATTCTCAGGATGCTGTTCTTGGGAGGCTCAGGCAGAAATGCTGTCAGGGCTGGGGAAGTGGTTAGGAGGAGAGAATGGAAGAATCTAGAAATGTGAATCTTGGATAAACACAGAACCACAGTAAACATGTCTCTGAAAGTCCTCAGTACCAGTGATAGCTCTCAGGAATGTTATGCAACAATTGGAGTGGAAAACAATGTAGAAGTTCCAGCTTCCAAGGATACTGCTTACTTCAGACTTGGCAGTCTGAAGCTGGGAAAACTGATGTTGAGGGCCAGAAACTACCAAGATTTGCATGCTTCTTAAAAATAATTTTGGGAAAAACTGTTTATCCTTAAAGATGATGCATATTTAAAACAGGGCTTCAGAATTTCTTTATGCTCAGATTATTTAAGATGATGTCTTTAATAATAAGATGTACTTGGTGCCTTGGTCTGTGTTTGGTCAGACTTCCTAATGCTGTTCTGTCATTACAAGAGGAGTATGAGGCTAAAATGGTTGTGCCCCATTACTGGGCAATTAGTGAGCTAAGGAATTGTGCCCAGTACCTAATTTTATGTCATCTTTACATGGAAATAATCTTTCATTAATTGAATAGCAGATCACAAAAATAATATGTCTTCTTGTTTCTGAAGGTGAATGCTGTGTGCTGGGCATCGTTGACTCATCCAGATTCTCATGTTTTATATCCTTTCAAAAAAAAGCAAAACTGCAGTTCAGCTTCCACAAATCTGCATCATGCTGCACAGAAAAACTAACTTCCAGGAGTACCTCTTACGTAGTTGTCCCAGAAAATAAGATTTCTGGAAAACAGAGGAAGTTATAAAAATTGAAAGAAGTTTGATTTAGTGAGACAGGTTCTATTGTATGTTCTATTATATGGTTCTATTATAGATATACATAGAATTGTTCCAATGTAATAGTAGATGAAAGACCATGTTTTCTGCCCTGGAGAATTCCCACTTCATTAATAGTGTATATAAATGCTATATCCAAAATGATCTGATATTTAGAAATTGACTGAAGCAAAAGAGCAGAGAGTTAAGGCAACAACCTTTCTCTGAAGTGAACCTCTGAAAATAGGTTGGTTCGTTTCTGTTTAAAATCATTCTCATATTGGTTGGGGAGAATGGGAGCAACTCATTGTCATCGTGCTCTGCAATTGTCAGAGGATGTACTGCCTCAGGTCTGTCTCAGAAGAAGAAGGTTGATAGGATAGTAGAGGAAGCAGTGCAGAGCCCAGAAGAGAGGTAGAAAATAGAATTTAGACATGGGAGATAGCAGACAATAGATGTGCTATTGAAATGCCAGAAGAAATACATAGGAGAATATGGAATGGCCTGTGGAAAAAGCCAGGCAATTCTGGACCAACCCATCAGGGGGCGGAAGCTCACCAGGCATACGCCCAGCTGGGGAGGAGTTTGGGATCCCGTGGGTTGGTGGGTTGCAGTTTTCCTCTTCCTGTTACGGATTTACCCCACTGAACTTGAAATGCAGCTTTCAAATTTTACTTATGCCTGGTATAGTCTTCATAAAATACTTAAATGTAATCTACAGTGAGTCCTCCTTGCCTCACCAAGGTGTGCTCCCCTTTTTCCAACTTCTCTCCACAGAAAAGGTCTATATTAATGCAGTGT
The DNA here is from genome assembly GCA_013399895.1 of Serilophus lunatus. Taxonomy (NCBI): domain Eukaryota; kingdom Metazoa; phylum Chordata; class Aves; order Passeriformes; family Eurylaimidae; genus Serilophus; species Serilophus lunatus. The sequence continues at coordinate 805,652 of VXBA01004284.1, forward strand.
TATCAGCAGAAAAAGATGAGAAGAATGATCTATGTAAGTCATGCTGGGGGGGTTTTTTTGCCCCTATCACTCATAAGATGCCATAGTTTTCCTCTTCTCTTACCTTTCTGGTAGTGAAAATAGGCAACCAATTTCTTTCTGGTTTTTACTCCTATGAAAGAAATGAAAAATCAAGACTTAGTTGAAAACTGTAACACACATCAAAAGTCTCAAGAGGAAGTATTGTGAGCTGTAATTGTGTCAGAGCATCTTGCTTTTCCCAGCTAAAAATGTTGGACAGCCTGTTCCATTCTGGAAAGAAATCTGTTTTCCTTAACTCACTTGAGCAAGCTGTGTCTCATGGGAATTGCAGAAACACCAGGCTCTGCCAGTCTGCTTCCAGCATCATTGTTCAGCAGCACTAACCCAGGTAGGGTGTTTTGGTTGGTTTTTCTTCTTTGTTTTTTGCAGTTATGTTACAAAAAGAGCACAGATGAAAGATTATTTCAGTATTTCTTTCAGTAGTTGGTGATACTGTTGTCTTGGAAATTCCAAAACAGCTTAAGAAGTGAAATGAAATGAACTTAAGACTTAATTAAAGCTGTATTCAAAGCACTAACTAGTTTTAGTTGCTGCAGTACTTGGGCAGAACACCTCACGAGTAGCTTGGCCTGTAATTAATACTCAGAAGCTGCACACAAGAAGTACTCATATTTCCTTGTAGACTGTTTATAGAGTCATAACAGCCACTCAGATATACTCAGTGGATTAATCAAAGGTGGAAAGCTGGTAAATGTCTCAGCCATAGCTCCTTTTATAGGCTCATGCTCAGTTGTATGTAAACATGAATGCTATGTCTGAAGTCTAATGGCTATAGCTGTATCTTTATATATTTTTTGTTGAGTGTTCTTGGGGGCAGGACTTTCTTGATAGCTGTTAGAACCATACTTCTTCAAGTCACAGGGTGCAGTTCTCTAATCTGGTTTTCATTCAGACATAATCAGTTAAGTTCAAACAGGGGAAATCTGTGATAGATAAGAGTAATGGACCTATTTTAAGTTCTTAATGTCTCACTATTTGTGCAGCCATTAAAAAATAGGTATAGAGTTAGCATGAACTTGAAGAGTCACTGAGGGTAGATGGCTACTAGGCCAGTATGCTCATTTGCTCTGTAGAACCCTTTAAGCCCTTCACCATAATTAAATGTGTGAGTTCCACCGAAGTCTTCCTGGCTAGTATATCCTATTGACTGCTTAAGTATTTCCAAGTTTGACCTACTTTACTCCTAAATTGTTGGTTTGTGGGAACCTTGCTAAGGAGATGCTGGGAGCAAAGTAGAACTTACCCTGTCTAAAGCTGTTATCCATCCACTCTTATCCAAGTCACCTCTGCTACCTAACAGTATGTGTGATGTGCCATGAAGGAAGTGAAAACTGAGGACTTAATCTGCTAATTGACACAAATTTTGTGCAGGAACTACATGAGTAAGGGTTACATCTAAGGTATTGTTACTTAATTTAGTTTTTTTTAAATAGGCAGGCCAAGAATTTATAGGCTAGGCTTTGGCTAATCTGTAGTTTATAAAGTAAATGTATTTTATTTCTGGCCCACTCGTCTTTAAAAAATATCTTACTTAGCGCTGGTAAGGCGAGTGCTACTTTTCTCTTTCCTGCCATGCTCAGCCCTCTGACTAATGAACACATTTCAGTCTCCCAATATTGTCTATTTGTGTAGACTGTAGGTGTCCACCTTATAGTCATGAAGTCCCACTTCTGTTTCCTGTCTCTTGAGTTGCACAGGGACACTAAACAGATAACACTCTCTCCACTTCTGATTAAAATGTTAAAAGGAAGTGTGGTAGTCTAAGAACCTTTCTGAGTTATCATCCTGTCATAACATTTTATGAACACTTCTTGTATTGCTCCTGTCTTCTAGGAGATCGGCCTGGAATGCTGTGCAGTTTCAAGATATCCACTGCCTGGTCCTGTGCTTGGTGCCTGAATCCGCAAGCAGACAACTGCTTCAGCACAGGTGATCTCTGCAAGGCCAGCAACTCCCTCTGTCTCAGTGGGAAAGACTTATGTGTTCATCTCCCAGCTGCTGCTCAAATTGCAGCTAAATTAACATAATCTGTCTTCCTCAGGCCTCACGCGACGAGTTCTTGTGACCAATGTAGTGACAGGACATCGACAAACATTTGGAACCAGTAGTGATGTTTTGGCACAAAAGTTTGCCGCACAGGTAAGGAGAACCATACGCCCTTTGTTTTTTCCAGTGCTGCCTCATTGGTGGGCTCTTTGTTCTGTTTGTGATGGGACTCCTCATGCTGTACATAAGGGTGTGATGACTGCTACCGTTAGATGGCTGTTCACAGCAGAGCTGACGTGGTCTGATGCGTGCACACAATTGAATAGCAGCAAAAAGATTAACTTGTTTCAAAGTGTGGCAACAGGGGTTTTTTTGCTAAAAGAAAATGAAGGAAGTACAAGGAGCACAGTAACAAAGCGTTGTAAAATTGTTTCAGATTTGGCAAATAACCTCATTTTGTTAGTAGCGCATTGCCTCTACCAAGGAGAAAATCCCTATAAAATACTAATGGACTTGGTCACAAAGATTTATTGAGAAGAGTGAAATCGGACTATGAGAATTCCAGTTTCTGTTTTGCTGTTATATTAGACTAAATTCCTACTTACCTAGCCAAACTTTGACAGTTAAACAGTTGAGGTTTCAATGGAACTAAAGAGTTGGCTGAAAAAATGTTGCAGTGTGTAATAAAAATTCTGCTCCTTAATGCTTATATTAGAATAATTTGACAACTGCACCATAGAGTTCAAAAGCATGACACAGATTCTCTTTGTATAACTTGTAAGATCCTTACAGATGTTACACAGTACACTTCTTTCTCTTGGATTCTTCCAGACCCCAGTGCTGTACAATGGCTGCCGTTCAGGTGAGATTTTCAGCATTGATGTGCGTCAACGTAACCGAAAGGGGCAGAACTGGAAAGCAATCCGCCTCTTCCATGGCTCAGCAGTTACATCTGTTCACCTCATGGAGGCTGAACATTATCTTATGGCAGCAGATATGGCTGGAAAGGTATGGTTTTGTTGTATTCCTCTGTTCCTCTTAGTAATCTGGGTGTTGACAGGTGCTTATCCCAGACCCAAGGGTGGATGCCTTTAGTATGTAGTATGGAACTGGGTGGTAGTTCCAAATATTGATCCCCTTCCAGATCCACTGATTTATCATAGAATGGTTTGAGTTGGAAAAAACATTAAAGATAATCTAGTTCCAGCCACCTGCCACAGGCAGGAATACCTTCTGTTAGAGCAGGTTGCTCAAAGCTTCATACAACCTGGCCTTGATCACTTCAGGGATGGGGCACCTAGAATTTCTCTGGGCAATCTGTTCTAGTCACTCAGCACCTTCACTTTAAAGAGCTTACTAATATTTAATCTAAACCTGTCAGTTTAAAGCCATTGCCTCTGTCCTATCAGCCATTCTCCCTTGTCCTATCACTACATACCCTCGTAAATTGTTCCTCTCCAGCTCTCCTGTAAGCCCCCTTTAGGAAGGCTGTTACTGGAACCCTAACCCAAGGTCAATTCAGTCTGCATAGAAGAGTTGCTTCAGCCCTCTGATCATCTTCATGGCCTTCCTCTGGACCTGCTTTAACAGGTCCAACCATTAAGTGCTCTCTTTAATATATCCTCTCTCAAATATTTTCTTCAACTTGCAGATAAAACTGTGGGACCTGAGAACAGCAAAGTGTGTGAAACAGTACGAAGGTCATCACAACGAATATGCTATTCTCCCTTTGCATGTAAATGAGGAGGAAGGACTTCTTACAGCTGGTGAGTTGACTTCCCCCTCTCTTCTACTTGTAGAGTGCATGGCAGTGATTTTCTTATGCTTGAGAGACATTTCTTAGCCACAACTGTTGGAAAGCTGTTAATTCTTTAAAATTCGGAAGAAATTCAGTCTTAGATATACTGTAATATGCTATGAAAATTAAGAAACTGTGTTTCAGATGCACACCTACTGTATTCAGTCCTGTGTAGCATTTAACAGCTTTATCTGCTGTGTCCTGGAAAAATCCCGTTGTCCTTTTCACAGTATGTCTCAAAAGGAGAGCAGAAAACACTCGATTTTGAAATTCAGGGAAAAAACATGTAAAAAGGAGACTTGGTGGTACCTTTATATAGAAACTAAAGACTGTGTGAATATTTAGTTTGTGACTGAGTGGATAGTGTGGTGATGGACTGAAGCATTAGCATGTAAGCCAGACTCCTTGTAAACTGTGTATACCACTTGGGTTCATTTTGAATATACTTGGTTGGTTACACTCAGATTTTTTTATTATTACTATATTTGGGGTGGGGGGGGAGGAAAAGTAGCAATAAATGAAGCAAAATCCCTAAATCCTTATAGTATGGCCAAGTTTGACAAAGTCACTGTAAAAAAGGTGCCTCTCCTTAGATTTGTTGACAAGTAGCAGAAAAATGAGAAGAATTCTCTTTAAATTGACTGTAGTCTTCTCCCTTTTTTGGCTTAGGCCCTTGATAAAGAGAAGAACACTCTAAATACTGATTTGTCGCACCTTTAATTGCCTAATAGGAAATGCACATTTTTCCCACTTTTGCGGTATTCAGTGTGGAATTTCTGTTTCATAAATTATGGATAAGCACTTTGTCTCTAGTGCATGTAGAACTAGTCAGGATGTTTTCCCCACAGACCTTCTGCTTCCGTGGTGATAATCTTGCAGAGCTGTGTAAAGTACTTTTTGTGTAACATTGGATTTTGTTGCTCTTTCCTTTCCAGTTGGTCAGGATTGCTACACCAGAATTTGGAGTCTGCAAGATGCCCATCTGCTTAGAACCATCCCTTCTCCCCACCCATCATCCAAAGATGCCATTCCTAGTGTGGTCTTTTCTTCAAGACTAGGGGGTAGCCGAGGAGTTCCTGGCTTACTCATGGCTGTCAAACAGGATCTCTACCACTTCTCCTATATCTGACACAATATTCTTCTCAGACCTGATATGCAAAGCTGCCAGTCTGTACATGACTTCAAAGTTTTTACACCAGTCACAGAGTTATTGAGTCATTATGTGCTGCTGTGGCATCTGCTTTATCCATCTACTTTTGGACCTCCTTCAGCAGGTTCAGCAAATCTTGTTGTATACATGTCAGACCTCTTGTAAATAAAAGCTGATTGCTGATTAACTCTGTAGGCAATATCCAGCCTCTTTGAAATCTAACTGTAAGCCCTGTGAGGCTGGTAACTTTAATTAGGCCTGTGTTGTGCTAGCTGAGTTTGCTGTCAAAAGGCTGTTCTAACTTAATCCTTGTTTGGTCATAAAACCACTTAGCTGTGGTCACATCTACCTGAGCAACTAGGCTGACCCAGCAGAGAGGATTAGCAAAGTGAAGCAGCTGATGTTGAGAAGCTGATGCTGTAAGTGTTCTGGGGCTTTTTTTGCAGTAGCTTTGGTCTGGGTTCCTGCTTCGACTGCCTCTATTACATCTGAGGTCAGAAGCAGTCTAAGGAATGGCTGTTCCTCACTCACACTGCTGGTTGTTTGAGATGAGCCATAGTAAACTTTGTCCTTTTCAGATGCTGGTAGCATGCTAGTGCCATGCCACCATTGCCTTTAAATAGCAACAGGCACAGAACAAAGCCTCTTTTCTGGTCCAGTATCGAAGCTGAATGTTAGGAAACACTATGATAAATCAACAGGGACAAAGTCCACAATCCTCACATGGAGTTTGATCAGCAGACTGGAATGGCCGGCTTGCTTATGCAGGGTGTAGCAAGACACAAGCCCAGCTGGGACAGACCACCTCCTCTTTAGGATTTGAGATCACCCAGGTAAAGTCAGGGCTTTTGCATAGAGGCACAACTGGGCCCTTAGCACCGAAGTTGTAGCACTAGTTCCCAGTAACTGAATGATACTGTATCTATATTTGGAAACAATTACCCTCCTCTGGAGCCTCCTTGCCTCCAGCTCTTGCCTACTAACTAGTCTGTGTTGGGCAAGACTGTCCCGCAGCCAGCGTGCGTAGGAAGCACTGGTAAGATCAGGAACCCATGGAGGCAAAGGCCCATGAACTAGGATGGGCTTCACAGGAAAGACACACTGCACTCAAGTTTTCCAAAGTTCTTCACCTTTTCATGCTGGGATCCACTTAGAGCATTTAGATGTACAATTGTGATAGAAATGGTACTTCCCTGGGGTTGTGCCAGGTCAGCAGGTGACAGGTGAGATACAGATGGGTTATAATCACGCTCAGGCTGTACAGCGTATTCAGATGGAGGCTGTGTGCAGCTGGCTCAGGGAATCAGCTGTGTAAGTGCAAGGCTGGGCATCTGCATTTGTGACAACAGGCATAGGCTGCACATGCACACAAAGGTAAGTGTTGCTGCTGTCTACAGGTGTGGCCTGTCAAGCATACCTAGCACAGCAGACACTCAGACCATCTATGTCCTCATTGGAAAGGGGTGCAATAGGGCTGAGCATCCTAGGAAAAAAGGGGCTTTCAATTCCCCCACTAAGCAATCCTGTTTCTGCCCTCAGAGAAAACCATCACCACTAGCCTCTTAGGCATATTACAAAGTTTCTGGCTATTCCATTTAACAGATACTATTACTCCTTTGCACCTAAAGCTTTTGGTTAGAGCAACCTATTTATGGAGAGATTGCACCCTTTATCCTGATGGGCCATCAGATTTGTTCCACCTCACACTGGTGCATATGCAGGAAAAGCTCTTCTGTTTTACTTCTCTTGAGCAGGAGTATTTGCAGTTTAAAAAGCGGGTTAGTAAAACTGCTCATCAAAAAATCTTTTTCCCAGAGGAGAAGAGTGTGAGCTGCCACATAAGCATAGTCCTGTTAACAGGGATGGGAGGGACTCCATGTTGTGGTGCAGACCATTCCTCTGCAACCCTGCTAGTGGTCTGAGCTCCTGGTGCACAATGAGTCTCGGCTTTCCAAAAGGAAGCCTCATAAGAGTGCACTGCAATGCAAGCTCTATGCAGGGAGATCCTCTTCACAAGCCCTGTGCAAACCTGAGCTTAACCTGTGGGGTTTTGTTTGTTTCCAATGGATTCTTCTTCTATTTTTCAAGTGACTTTAGAGAAGAAGGAATTATTCAAATACAAGTTCCAGTAAGAGTGGGCCCTACTAAAATCTCCCTCTGCCTTGCAGAGTTCCTCTCCTAACCTTCAGGCCTAAGCAATGTGCTCTTCTAGGAAATTGTTCTCAGCAGCTCTTCTTGCTCACCAACACACATCAGTGTTGTGTGATCCTTCCCCTTCTTTGTATTTCTTTTACCCATCAATCTGTAGAAGACAATACAGCAGGCAAACTCTCCTCTTGGGAGCAGTGTGAATATATATTCTGTTTGAAATAGCTGTTGCAAGGGTAGTCAAAATGAAAGATGAATCCCAGCAAATATTCAAAATGGTTTCTTCCCTCTCTGAGTATACATTCAAAAACTCCAAATGTTTCTTCTATCCCCTTAACAGCCAACTTCTGTCTTCCCATGGGCAGACTGAGCTACGAATTCCTTACATGTATGGCTCCCCCATACCTCTAGCTTTAGTGTTCCTTTGCAGAGCCTCCTTTCTCACACTAAACAGTGGATGCTGCTCACAGCATACCCTCTGCTGCCCTTTCCTTCCACAGACATTGTTTATGAGACCAGGGGGGTCTCCTGTTCTCCTAAATGGTAAGTCTTGCGGGCTTTTCCCATTCCCTTGATTACCCTTTGGTAAGCAAGAGACTCAGTTCCTGGGTTGCTTTTCCATTTGAGAAAATACTCCACAATTTGTCTTGATTGGTTAATTTTGGACATTTTCTGTTGCTTGCACAGTGATTAACGCACACAGTACAACTTTCAAAAGCATTTGCATTGCTTTAGTTAATAATGTATATTGCAACTAAGCATCTGCTCAGGAAACAGAAATGTAGTTAAACCCATCCCACTGCTAACTCCTGATGTTACATCTGATAACTGAGAGGTGTAACATACTTTATATTGATCTTCTTGCTCGTAAATGTGTAGTTCAATGACTCGAAGGTAGCAACCTACGAAGATTATGAACTCAACAGAATTAATACCAAAATATTAATTAGAATTTAAAATATTTTCAGAGCTCTTAACTCCAGCAATGCCTGTTCTGCAAGAACAAGACAGTGCAACAATTATGCCCAGTTACTGTGGGAAACCCAAACTAGGAATTGTGGCAGAGAGGCATCTTATTTAACTGAAGATAGTTTCTTTTCTTTCTTCCCTTTTAGGCAAAACCAAATGTGCACACGTGTCCCTGCAAACCCACTCACCAATCTAGTGTTTTTGCAGCCAACACTTCTAATTAAGTCTGCAAGAGCAGTAAGGAAACATTTCAGGTAATGTCTGGAAATATAATCAAGATCACCAGCCTTTTCTTGTTCAAACAACTTCTTTCCTATCTGCAGTTTTGTTGATAATCATGGTAGCTCTGAAGCACTCCGATGCCTTTCTGCAAGTTGTACATCATCATACATAGGCTATTGTTTCTCTCCAGTGCCACTGACAAATTGTCTTAGAAGCAGAAAGATTTAACCAGCATTTCAAAATGTCAGAAATTAGTGTTTCAGAATCTCCAGGCATTCCTGAAATTAGAATTTCTGCAATGCCACAATTAAAACGTTTCCTACATTAGGACTTGCAGATCTATCTATATATATATAAACCATCATTTTTTTTGCATGAGTTATATCCAACGGAAGTGAAGGTAAAAAGCTGAATGCACTTTAATTTTTGGCTTCAAATAACTGATCAGCTGCTATTCTACTTTAGATTTGTCTTTGTCACATTATACTATTGCTTCTGAAAGCCCTCATAGCAAGTTTTTATTTATTTTGGCATTGCCATGATTTCACAAACACATTTTATGACATACTATGTGCTGTGAATGACACAATATATATGTCAACAGTGCTTTACCATGAAAGAGTGCTCATGGGGCGGGGATGGGACCTGGACAACAAAAAACAGCCAGTTCTATCACTTGTCCAAATCACTCTTCTCAAATTACTGGCAGGCAAAGACATACGTGCTGGTGGCAAATAACATTACAGCCATCAGCAATAATTAAATGCAAGGACAATGTCACAATATGTAGCATTACAGTGATTGACATCAGTTGACATATGAAACACAAAAATGAGAGGCTGCAAAATAGAATGGTATTAGTATTTAAACCTGGACTGGTAATAACCAAATATAAATATAAACCAAATAAAGCAATATAAACCAAAAATATGAAGACCAAAGTCTATATGACCAAGTGGGAAGCCAGAGTCCTGTAACATTAAAGCTTAGGCTCCCAAAGCAACAGGAGCATTTGTGAATGTCTCAGCACAGTCACAGCAGACAGACACCTACTACAAATGCAAGGCTGACCTAACATATTTCCACAAAAACACTCCAAACTCTCATTGACATCAAAAGCTAGGGAGGATTGTCATGTTTTCCAGAACACAACCAATGGTCCAATTCACAAGGGTCACAGACAGGAACATACAGGATACCTTGTCCAACTTTAGCATGTGCAACTTTACCTTCAAGGAACCGGGCAGGAGAATGAATGAATGAATAGGAAAGCAAATGGGAGTGAGGGAGAACACAGCAGGGGTGTGAAAGACAAACCAGTTTTTCTTGAGCAAGTTATACTTTAGAGGCTGTTCTTACCCTGACAATACCTCCATGTTACAGCCATGCTGTTCTGCCATCCATTTCCCTAGTTGCAAGTCTCAGGTGCAACGTGCAAGTGGTATACGTTTTAGCCAAGATTAGCCTACAGGTTTTGGGTAGGGAGTCTAACTAGAAGTGTGCACATCTATATGAAGCTCAAATATATTTGCTTCACAGAATGAGAGGAAAGCTCACATCATCGGTCTGAAGATGAACCATTATGCTGAATTGGCATACATACCCACAATGGAAATAAATCCATCAGAATCACAGAATTAACAAGGTTGGAAAAGACCACTAAGATCATTGAGTCCAACCTATTACTTAACATCCCCTCCACTAATATCAGGTGTTTTTTCCTCTACAAGTCTAGGCATGTTCTGTGGTGCTTTGGGTGAGGAATGTTTGGGGTTTTTTTCCCCTGGGGCACACATCTTTGCATATCAGTTAATTCACAGGATTCTTACTTCAATCAGTGTTTTCCACAGCATTCCTAATGAGAAGAGATGTGGACACTGCTCAACCTGCCAATAATCAATCTGATACAATTTTTTTGATTAGAGATTTACAGTCAACATCAATCTGTAACTCAGAACATGCTTTCCTCATGTCACATCTCAGACCAATTGAATTCATTATCCTACCAAGTAAGTGCACTGATTTTAATTTCTGAAATTTTAGCATTGCAGTGAACTTTGGTTGATCCAAAGGACACATTATCATCTTGACCAACTGCAAAAATAGTGATCTTCTAAAAGTTTCCTGGAAAACAGTCCACTCCTCTCCCTGCCTTGTAAATACACAATGCTTTTTCACATAGGAGCTACACTAGTGTCAGACCTGTCTCATACTGCCATTATGAAAGTTTGTGCTTTTGCAGAGCTAAAGCAACACTGCTGTTAAGTTTTGACAGGTTTGCCAAAGACTCACACTGACTACATGCTACCAATACCTTATCACACAAAACATCTCTCCTAATAATTTAGGAATAAAACTCTCACACGCTTCTACTCACAGTCCCACTCCATCGAGCACAGCATGCTCCCATATTGCTTTAGGGATTTTTTGTTTTTCCCAGGATTTCCATTTCCTTAAGTTTACTGTAAGTTTTCTGTCCATAGACATATTTTAGATCCCTTTTATTCATTGAATCCTAGTGTGTTACTATTCAAGAGTGTTGGGCTCTGCTAAAATTTTATCTCTCCCCTTAAAAAAAACTAAGCCATTTAATAACCAGATTCTATACTGTCTACTTACAGCACCAAATAGTATCAGAAAAAATAAAAGCTATTCTGTACGGACAAGAGCAGCAAACTTTTTCATTTTGGAAAACAAAGATCCCAAATACACCTCTCAACATTGTCCAGAAAGAGTAACACCAAGCCTGCTTCAGTTTAAACACCACACAAAATTTTGCTTTGTTGAGAAACAGCATAAATGATTCAGTGCCAGGATAATCAATCAGGAATGGATTCTAATATGACAGGTTGCTAAGTGACTAAGATCACATATATATTAGAAATGTTTAGACAATATTTTCTTTTTGATTGAGCAGTAATTTTGGCTGTGACAAGGAAAAAAAAATCAGACAAGTTGTTGAAACAGATGCCGAAGATTTTATATGAGGAATGTCATGGCTGCTTTCTCTTTGTGCATTAACATGGTAGTAAAGCTACATGCATAAACAGCACACAGGGCACAGCCTACAAACCAAGAACACATTGCCCACCCATTAAAAAAATAAAAAATACTTTGAAGCACAGAATTATGCTAGATGTACAGAATGTCTTTTAAAAGAGGACTTCTACCTACTTGTGCCCTCACTTGGACAACTGTCAGTTTATGGCAGACTTTTGCTTACAAAAACATGAGACAGTCCCCAGTAAACTCGGCCAGTACCGAAGGTGTCCTGGAACATCTTCTAAATCTACTTCCTTGTGTAGGCTGGATGGAGTTGCCAAGGGGCAATCACTTTGTGAACACGTTCTTTCAGAGACAAAGTGAGAACCCACTTGTTACAAGGAAAGTCAGCACGCTTGATCAGAAGATAAAGTCCTTTATAGCAGTTAATTTAATAATACAGTCTTAAAACAGGGTGTAGGGCACTCATCTACAGAAGAGCACATTTAATAAGCTGGGGAAAAAATACCACAGTTCCAGGACATTGCATTAAACTTCAGCCACTCCAAGAGGAGGCAACTCTCATGGTGAAAGAATTCTTGTCTATGTAGGCCAAGAAGGGAGGATTTTAGGCAGTTTAATCCACAATGGTCTCTTACTTCTTATACGTGGAACCACAAATCCACAGTACACAACAGTATAAGTTAGGTTAAGTGGTGCTTTTGATAATAAAATCAGTGAATTCATTGGAGTCCTTTAATAAAAGGATGAAGTCCAGTGAGTGCCAGTTGCTAGGAGCAAAGAAGAAAGGTTCCCATTTTCCAGGCTGATTTGCAAGTTCATGTTATTAGAAGAAAGATGAGTCAAATTTGTGCAGTTTCTATGCAACCACGTTTGAGAACACAGAGGCTTCAGAGACTACAGATCACTTAAAAAGTGGGGGAAAAGAAAAGTCATCACAACCCAAACAACCCAAACTTCGTATTTCGGAATTGCCTACAAAACTTGTTTTCTTGTTCTGCTCTGGACAAAACTTTTAACTGCAATTATCTGGTAGAGAAATTTGAATAAAACCTGAGTATACGAAAACATTGTCAGAGAGAGCAAGAGTCTGCTCTCTTTTGATCTAGTATTAAAGTTGAAAAGGCAAAATCAGAATGCTTTGCCTTGTGCCATATATTTTGCTTTACCTTTCAGAGCTCTACTGGTCTCTACCAGGGGATCCATTTCAACCTGATACCTCTTGCACTGCAAGACCATTGTTCATATCACAGTTCAAACAAACTTGGTAATAAATCTGGGTTTAATCTTCCATGACCAGAAGGACAGCACCTCCAGAAGTAGAGTTGGTTGAATTGCCAGGTGTAATTCATACATCAACACTGGAGATTTCCTGGCAGCAGAGTCCAAACTTCCTCACAGGACACCACGATCAGCGAGACATTCCAAAAGAAGAATTAGAAGGCCATAAGTCTGATCAAATATCGTAAGGAACAACACCATCCATCATTTGAACTAGGAATACTCAAAGCTTCATTAGCCAACCGTATTCTTAATATACTGAAGTATACATAGTTGATATATATTTTTTTATTGGAATAAAATACACTGGATTTAGGGTTGCTCATTTACAAGGGAGCTCCCTCCCTTTCCCAGTTAATTTAAAATTAAAACCTATAGGCTGAACGTAAGCTCATTCCCAGCGTTCCAAGATGGACATAACACGAGAGGAGGCCAGAAACTGGAAGCATGCACTCTGGCTGCAATAGGTTAAAAGGTGAAAGGGAGACGAGATATTTTCATTTGTAACCCTGAGAACATAAGGAATTGCAAAGATCTGGAGAGAAGCCTGGGGTTAAAGGTCACCAGGCTTTTTATTGCAGTTAAAGCAAACTCGGACTGGGTGATCCCATCCACGAGAGGGAACCGCTCTGCGGTCGTGTGAGCACTCGTCACAGAATCCCTGGCCACAGGCCCGACAGTGGTGTTTGGAGAGCTTGATACTGAATTCCTTCCGGCAATTGTGGCAGTGCAGGATTTCATGGTCTGGTACCCAGTATGCAGGTCGGGCAGCATCTTTTACCAAACCTAAGGAGGAAGTGAGGTGGGAGGATGAGAAAGGAGGAGAAGAAAATAAACTATCAACATGACCATGTCAAGAATGTACTCCAGTGGAAGTACTCACACACTGCAAGTCACACCACTGCCACTAAGTGGGAGGTGACCAACTGACAGAATACTTTAGTGCAGTGGGTAGTCATCTAGGGCATTCTGCCATTCTCCCACATTCTGCTTCTCTTCAAAGGGGCAGACTGTTTCTCCTTAAATAGCAGTATCTTCCCTTACTCAAACTCTTCCAGAAGTTGAGACACTTTTTTCCTACCTACAGTTTCAGCTGTGGCCAAAACCAACCCTCAGTTATCAAATCAAATATTCAGAAACTGTATGCATGTACTGTATACACTGAGAAAGGGATTTATTCTGCCCTTCATTGAGTTGGAAAGCAAACACCCACAAAGGTGATGGCAGGACATGCAGTAGGCAAAGCAGCTGAACAATGACCTGTGCAATGAGCAGGAAGTCAGGTCCAACAACAGAAGAGTCAAATGCGAAATGTTTGCTCACATACCTGAACTGCCACCCAGCACGTGGAAGAGCAGCAAATGTTCACTGTAAAAGCTCATCATTTAAGACCACATTACTGATTATTTCCCCATCAACCTGGACTGCTTCAAATTCTCAGCCCTCTCTTACAGAAGTACCAAGTGCAAGCAGCATCCATGAACACATTTAAAAGGCACTCAGCAACTCTGGAAGAAAACCAAACCTAATTGGACCATCTTTACGGAGCTCCAATTGGCAGGACACTGCACTGAAGGCATCAGGGGAGCATGAATTACAGCTTGGTGCACATAGATTTGCAGAACAGGGAGAAAAGAGAAAGTGTGAACTGCAGAAACAATGTGTTGAAAACCAAGAGGAAACATTACGCAGAAGAAGCAGTAAAACTCTTACCCAACAGTGGTAGTATAGCAGAGGTGCCAGCCTGTCACACAAACCCTTGAAGTTCAATCAGAAGTTTTGATCTTTGAAAACAAAAATGCCTTTACACAAAAAAATTCAGAACAAAGCTCACCTAAGGGAATGTCCATTGCTGTCACCACTGCTCCAAATGTGTTTTGCACAGCTTCCCCCACCTTCCTGGCAATAAGCGTCCCCCCTTCCTCATCTGAAGGCAGCTCAGCCACATCTGCATGACACAAGAGTGAAGGGCTCAACACCTAAGTCCATCACAATTTCTGCCAATTTTCAGTTAATTTACATTAACAAAAACTAGCAGCAAACCCAAAGACACACTAGAGTCCCTCCTTTATCTCCCACATTCCCAGTCTGGGATTGCAGAGTTTTCATTTTAGCAATAATGGACAAAATATTAGTCTGCTGAAACAGCAGTAACCCTGCTCTAATGTTTGCACTAGACCATCAGCAGCTGCTGGAGAAACAAAGTAAAGATACAATTAGAAAATAATTTTCGTGGGAAGTCAAGTATCTGGTTGAAAGGGTCATCTTTCTTCCAAAAGGCACTGATCTGTTGATCTTCCCTACCAAAAACTCAGCTCAGTTGGAACAACTGGAAACTCAGTTTGAACAACACTGTCAACACCTAATCAGAATGGTTGTGATCCAGAAGACAAAGACTTCAGGCTATTGCCCAGGGATAATTCTTCACAATCAACTCAAAATTACCTAACTGGATGCCCCTGTTTTCATAGCAGTTGTCACACACACGCACTGGTGCTGGTCCCCAGCCTCGCTCAGGCACTGGACGGGTCTTGGAAGAACAGCCATCACAGAAGCCCTCTCCACAGGCCCGGCAGTGATGCTTCGTGTCATTATCTTTAAAAGGCGTGTTGCACTTATTACAATTCTAATCAGAACAACACAGAAAGGAAAAAACTGTTAGTTTCATCTTCCTTCGGTGAAAAATAGAGAGCAGAAGCCCTGGACAGCAGGTCTCAGACTGAAATTGTAAAAAATAAAGTTGTACACAACACCAGCCCCATTAACTTTACTGTAGAGAAGGGATTCAGATAAGTAGGGGTAGAGCATACATAGTACTGTCATCCCTTCACTCACAATCACAAATAAAACACAACCACATCATACAGGACTGAATGGTGGATATTTGATCTTTGAAGGGGGTAAGAATTCAGAAGATGGCTTTCCTTCCATTGAAGAAGCGTCTGTTTCCTGGGAGACACAGGTAATCCTTTCCTATTTGAACTGTTTGGGTCAGCTTTTTGCATCCAGTATGAAACCAGAGTTTCATCTCTGTACCTATAAAAATAGTACTATCAACTGCAGTAGCCAGATTTAAGATGTTGTTTCTTTGTTTCAAAAAGCAAGTTCATGCAAACCAGGATTTTCTGTGATATTGCTGGTAAAGGAGCTCACAAAAGTAGGGAAAAACAGTCTCTATAGCAGGACTGGGCTAAGTCTCTGTTCATACTTTCTCTGGCTAAGTCGAGAATGGGAAAAGGAGAAAGCATTTCAGTTTTCTTGGAGTTGTAGGAGAAGAGATTGCTGCAGTAAAACAAGAAGCATTTGGAATCTGCAAAGTACTGTATTACTCAAAGGGTATGGAAAAGGAGGTTCAGCTACACAAAGCCTCTCTCTACAGCAGCTGCTATTTACCAGGATCTGAGAGTTGGGTCTCCAGTAAGCTGGGGCAATCTGATCTGTCAACCAGGAGGTCACAGCTTTTGTGGGTCCCAGGCTAAGTTCAGATACTGATTGAGCCATGAAATTCATCCCATCCAACAAACGCTGGGCTGCATTGTTGTTGTCTTTCAGAAATCCATCAGTCTGGAATGAAATGGATATTCATTAGAGAATAAAAACAGGGAATCTTTTTTTTTTTTTGATGCAGATGGCTCTGGAACCCATTGTTCTTCTTAAACTGGAGGGCAAGCAGAATCAAGAAATTCACCAGCCCTACTTTGAAACACAGCGGTAGGTTCATAAACACAAAGTGTTCATAAACTGGCACCTTAGGCATTTCAAGACAGCCAAAAGGTGACCGAAGGCCCTTGCAAAGGTTGAAGAGCAAAGACAATGACCAGCTGCCCTTCAATTTAAAGTGATTAATTAGCTGTCTTTTCATTAAAGCCAATCCATTTTCTTCATCAATGTCCAGAAGAACCAACTTAACATGGCTGCACACATACACAAAGACTATCCAGCAATCAGACTTACCCCTGGCCAGACATGCTCAATTTCTGTCCTCACTACAGTGTTCACAGGATCTTGGTTGCCAAACCAGTACTGTCGGCTGCGGTACACGACCCCACAGTTAGGGCACTCAATCACGTACCTGCACAAGAGGAAAACAGGTGACCTCAGCGGCAACCTGAAAGCACTGGAAGTCCAGTGCCCCAGGCAGCCTAGAGGCGAGAGAGCAGAGATCTCAGCTGCAGTACTCACCCTGACCAGGCATACTTGGCAAGGCCCAGCCAAGGGGAGTCTGTGGAAGCAGAGGTTTTTGGCACCACACTGACCTCCATCCCTCGTTCATAACAGGCCTGTAACATAAAGGCTCAATTAAAACTGCATTCTTGGGAATCCAAATATAGATCTGGACATCTAAAGCACATAATTAACATACAATAGTCTCCACAGCAAAGAAGCACTCATCATAACTGATTTAAAAACAAAGCAAAAACAAATCCAAACCCATTAACAATAATGACATCAGGGAAATATTTCTACATCAATACAGACCATGATGGTAGCCAAAAACTTTCCTGTCCCCTGCACACATCCTTCAGAAAAATTTGCTAATACCAAACAATGGGCATAAGCAAGAAAGAAGAGTGACCACATCAAATGAGAAGGTCAACATCACCCAGGTTAAGAGTAGCTGGTTTCACAGTTTAATCAAAAAAAATGATACACAGCATATAGAAGTGATGACCTCTCCAAGCAAACATACAAGTCAAATGAGGATCAATTTTTCTTGTCAAGGCCATAAGTGCCTCTGACATTTTGAAACAAACCAGAAGCAAACAGGCAAATGCCTGTGATTTTCCTCATTTACTGGGTTATCCTTTCCTTTTTCATTCTTCAGACCTTGCTCTTGTATTGCTACTTACCTTGCAAGTGTAGACTCTGTTATCATACTGGTGAGAATATCTGCATCGACTTTTGGATTCATGAGGGATTCCTTCCTTTGCATGGTTCATGCTCTTCTTACAGCCACACCTGAGGGTGCAAAAGCAAACCATGAGTTGTTACTGTTAGATATAGGACAGATGTCACCAAGATTTCATCTCTATTACTGTCTTACATTTGTATAGATGTTGTACCCTCAAGCATTTCCACAACTGTATATACAGCAATGACATCATTTATCATTGAAAGCTAGGCTTTTCAGAAGGAGGTGTTGCAACTATTTCACATACAAAGCAGCACCACACAGTTCACTGCAAAAAATAATCACTGTAGCCAATGTAAATTTCACAGAGAATTTCAGGAAGGGCTAAACAAGTTTGAAAATTGACCAGGATAGAGTTAACAATGCAGCCTTTGCAAGGAGTTGCTGGAAATTCTCTAACGAACATAAGAGAACAGAAACGTTATCACTATATCACTTTTGAGAAAAAATTTCCAGAAGCATAATCAGCCACAACATCATGCTGCAATACACCTCAGACTCAGCACAGACTGCCATCTGCTGCCCTTCTAGGCTCAATCTTTGGGCTCTTTCCAGGGAACTACAAGCAAAGATCTAATCAAGGCTGGAGCTCCACTTAGACCTAGTCACTGAATACAGTCCTCATCCACGATGTATGCTTTAGAATTGTTTATGCTGTTTAGGTAATAAAAATACCAAGAAAAAACACAGGAAATTTCAGGGAATTTATTTAGACACTCCTTTCTTCCTGCCCTGCTTGCATTTGGGAAAAGATATGGGCAGCACATTTTGTAGCCGTGTACAAAAAGCAAAAACAATGCAGCCAGCTGGGATGCAGCAATAGTAGTTGTCCAATTCACATATGAGTTGAATTTCAAGCTAATTCTGCCTGAACATACTAGCTCATGATAGGTGATGTCAGGTGTCATGATGTCACAGAAATTTTATGTTCTGTGGATGCAGACCCAGGCAGCACTATCATCTAGAAGGATGGAGCATTTCTCATCTACTTACCCACAGCTGAGGCACACAGAGGAACATGTGAAATATTCATCTGGGAAGAAAGAGCTGTGAGCCATCTGGTCATCAGGGATCTCCCCACTGAACCGGTCACTCAGAGCCTGTCAAATGGAAAGGAAGGAAGTGGTAAGAGATCAAGAGCAGTGAAGATATTTTATGCGAGCTTTTGCAAGGAAAAGGATGGATTCCTCTACTCGAGGGAGAGACAGAGAAAGTACACTGCTAACAAATACGGTCTTACTAACCTGGAAACAAAGAGAAGGATTGAAAACTAACCAAGAAGACAATCTTGCATCTGTATGAAAGTGACCTGAATACTTGTAAGATACTCTTCTCCTCTCCTCCTGTCCCTACTTTGAATTTTGTAGTAGAAATGGGAACAGAAGATTGCATCCACTTCTGTGCATACAATCCATACCCAAAATAGCAGAGTTCTTGCCAAAAGGGCTTTGCATTAGAGGATCGTTTCTTACAGTACATGAAGACACATTCTTTGCCTCTCAGGTCAGAAAGCATTGTCCTGAGCTTTCCTCTGGCCACTCAAACAACTGTTCTCCTCTGGTGAAAATGCAAAACGGAGACAAAGGGATTTGTATCCTTTCCTAGGAACATCTCAGATTACATCAGTCCTTAGCCTTGACATACTTAAATTTTTCACATCTTTTGGGTGTTACAATCAGAAAAAAAAAAAACAAACAACAACAACCAACAAGAACCGGAACAAAGCAAAGGGTTAAAGTTTTTTTCGATGGAGATCTCTGAAGATATGAGGTCTAACCAAAACTCTTCCTACAGCTGAGGTTAATATAGTGGCTGCCTGCCTTTCTCTTTCTCCCTCTCCCCTCACAGGGTTGGGAGTGGGTGGGGTGGGGGGAGTGGGCGCATCTCTGCTGTCTAGCAAGGACTGACTGCACATACACACAGATGTGTGTATATCTCTCTCACCACAGCTTCCCTCAGATAAGATCTCTATGTAGACATTTAATTTCATATAATATCATGGAAATTGGTTTCACATTCTCTTTCAAGATTGACTGACACTGGACAATGAATTCAAAAGTTAGAGGAAATGCATACAGATCTCTAGCTAGCCTTATGTCCTCAGTAAGGGAAGCACAAAAAAAGTTAATTTGTAGTCAGCAGTGATCTGAACACAGCAAACACTCTACTGAACATGAATGTAGGTATACCAGCAGCTGTATCTTAAACCAGGTTACTTGATCATTGCAATCAAGTCCTAGAAATTAAACTGAAATTAACCACTCCAGATGTTTTCCCCTGGCTGCCCGTTTGCTCCCTAATGCAAGGAGCTGTGTACATGCCACGTTGATACTTCCCTCTGTGCTTCAGCTACCACAAATACACAGCAGCCAGGATTATCTGTTCCAACAGCTGTGACTAACATCAGAAGAGACTGTGAGCACTACCTTCTTCTGCAGATATGCCCCAGCTTTGCCCGCCCCTCCCCAGTGACAGCTGTGCCCTTCAAGACAAACAAAATATGATGTTAAACATGTAGTGGTAGCAGTGTGTGGAAACCTGCAGGAAAGACTGCAAATTTAAAGACTCCAAAATCCCTCAGACATCCTAGCAAAGTGAACCATCTAAGAAAATCACTCACTCTGAAGTAATACATCCATGGGCTTGATCCCATCCTGTTCCCTAGCTACCAGCTACATCTCCTTCCTTCTTTCTGCCTCCTAACCCTTTGGTTACACTACACTTAAGTGCTAGGTTTTGTCAACTATTAACTTTCTCCAAGTCTCTTGCATTTTCTCCTCTTGCACCAAGGCCATCTTTAGGAATTTCATGAAGAACTCCTTCTGAGCCTTCTCTTTGTAAATCACTGTCATTAAATGCTTGTTACTCACAGCCTGTTACCTTTTTCTTCCCAGCTCAGTTTCTTGCTTTTGCTCAGTTTTGCTCTTCAACTTTTCCTCACCTTTCACGGTCTATACTACTACAATGTTTGTGTGTTTTCAAGTTAAAAAAAGAAAAACTTACCCAGCCTCCCTGGCTGTTATACAAAACCATCATCTTCACAGAAGACTTGCTTTATCCAGACATTTCCAAGCCTGCATCACTGGTTCACATGTTCTACCTTTATGAGCTGTAACTGAGGTACTAGCAACAGCAACACAAAGAATGTGACAAACACTCCTCCACTCACTTTTAGTGCTTTGTAGATAACCCCAGGCTGTCTGGGTGACCGAGTGGTATTGTTCTCCAGTTGCTGCTCCACAGCTCGCCTAAGCCCAGAGAAATCTGTTGGAGGATTGTATGTCCTTGTTCCCTTGTAGTGAATTGAGCTGAAGGCCTCAGGAAAACAGCTTAGCTTCCGAAACCGATCCTGAATGAGCTTCTCAGGAACCTCAGAAGGATGATCTATATACAAGAGTATCAACAACTGATTGTTTAAAATAGTATTTAAATTGCACAGTGTTTTCATATGAAATACAGTTCTAGTTTTCTTAATTAAATCTTCTACTATATCTGGAATGCAGTCATATTTTAAGACAAGGAAAAGAAACTGTTTCCAAAAGCAGTCTCTAAGCAAAGCTTTAGATTCTAAGACCAAGCTCCTCAGGTAAAACCGGACACATCTAGGTTTTGAAACACAGATATCCAGATTAAGGAGCAATTTAGGACATAATACAAGGAAATACCATGGTAGCACACTTGTTGGTTCTTCTCATCAGACCATAACTTGATATAGCTAGTCCTAGCACCTGATAAGTGGAGGAAATTACCCTTACACAGGCTGCTTGTTCTCCTGATGCTATGTAAGGTTCATCTACTGTAACCATCTGTATCAACTGATAATTGTGTTCACGTAGTTTTAAGAAGAAGGGGCTCATCTTCTGAAACATACAGCAAGTACTTGGAAGCAGGCAGAAGAATGTGGTTGGCTCTGTGGAGCCTGAGCTGATGTGGCTGCTTCTGAAATGCTTTGCCATGTAAAATGGCTGATAAAGGCTCAGTCCTCCTTATTACAGGGATGATGTAACACCTCTGTGGTAACACATTTAAGAAGGGAAAAAAAAGTTATTGCACCAATGAAATTGTGACCAGAGAAGAGTGAGAACACGTGAATAACAATGCAGACACAGAGGTCAGTGCAGAAGGAGGGGCAGGAGGTGCTCCAGGCACCAGAGCTGAGATTCCCCTGCAGCCCGTGATGAAGACCATGGTGAGGCAGCTGTGTCCCTGCAGCCCATGGAGGATGATGAGGATGCAAAGATTCACCTGCAGTTCACGGAGGAGACCCACACCAGAGCAGCTGGATGCTTGAAAGAAGGCTGTGAAACTTGGGAACCTGTGTTAGAGCAGGGTCCTGTCAGGGACCTCCTGACCCGTGGGGAGAGGAGCCCACACCAGAGCACACTTTCCTGGTAGGACTTGTGGGGGGAACCCACACTGGAGCAACCTGTGTGTGAAGGATTGCATACCCCACGGAAGAGTGACCAACACTGGAGCAGTTCATGGAGAACTGTTGCCTGTGGGATGGATTCATGTTGCAGAAGTTTGTGGAGGACTGTCTCCCATGGGAGGGATGCCACACTGCAGCAGGAGAAGGACTCTGCTCCCTGAGCAGTAGCAAAACCAATGTGTGATGAACTGACCATAAACCCCTGTGCTGCTGGCAGGGGGAGAGGGTAGAGCTTGGGAAGGAGGGAAGGCTGGGGGAAAGATGTTTTTAAGATTTATTTTACTTCTCATTATACTGCTCTTATTTTATCAGTAGTAAATGCAAGTAATATCCCCAAATTGAGCCTGTTTTGTTGCCATTAATAGTACTTGGTGAGTGATCTCTCCCCGTCCTTATCTCAGCTTGCAAACCTTTCATTATATTTTCCCTCCTCTCTCCACTTGTGGAGGGGAGTGATAGAGCAGCTTTGGGGGGTGCCTGGCATCCAGACAGGGTCAACCCATCACATCACTTTTCACTTTCATTTGTCCTATCACCCATACTCATCATCTTTTCTGATGCCCCCTCCTATGGCTGGCAGAATTCATGACTAGTCAGTGCTGATGTCCAGCTGGCCAAGAGGATTATTCTAGCTGATCTAGAATAGTCAGATCACCACAGGGAAAGCTCTGCTAGTTCCATAGCCTGATACCCGGACTGAAACAAGTGAGAGCAAAATGCAAATTATATCTTT
This sequence comes from Serilophus lunatus, assembly GCA_013399895.1. NCBI lineage: Eukaryota > Metazoa > Chordata > Aves > Passeriformes > Eurylaimidae > Serilophus > Serilophus lunatus. The sequence goes on from VXBA01004284.1 coordinate 828,364, forward strand.
ACATGCTAGTAAAGAACGTTGAATATTCAACGCAACCTGATAATTTACAGACAGTGTTTAGCACATTGTAATTCAGTTTCTTACTGCCTACTCACCAGAGCCCAGTAGTTTGGTGTACACAGTCTCGTGAAAGATGATGACACCTGGACCCAGAGTTGACAGAGGAACATCTAGGCCACAACGGGCTGTGGTAGCTTTTAGCTCCTTGGTGAAATGTTTTAAATAAGCCTCCGAGGCATCACCAAGGAATTTGAAGAGATCATTGTGGAGCCTGTCAGCACGAGTACGGTAGATGACAAGGTCAGAGATGGCCAGGACCTTCAGCAGCAGCCGTGTTCTCTGGCTCAGGTTCACAGTGGCCCCCAGGAGGCCCTCTGTATCAATCACCACCACTTTGCGGACAGGGTCATAGGCTGCCCAGACTCCAACTGTGCAAGATTCTTGGGCTGGAGACGTCTTGAAGACTTCCCGGCCATAGAAGAAAGTGTGGTTAAGGGTGTGAGACTTGCCATCCCCTGTGTTCCCAAAGATGGACACTACCTTTAGATGCTGCTCAGGACTGCAGTCCAGTTTCTTAATGAAGTCTTCTTCGTTCCTTACCTTACAAAACAAAAAGAGAGAAGAATATTATAACTATGCATTTGAAGTAGATAGTGAAAACACAGCTGGTTTCAGGATTCAAAAGATTAAAAAGAGTGATTTCCTCCTCTTCAGATTTCATCGCAAGTTTCTGAAGCACCAAGAAGTATAAAGCAAAATATTAGAACGAAGTTTAGCACCTGTTTAGGGAGAAAACTCTCCACCATGCACCTGTGCTGCATCTATCCACAGCCAGCAGCTCTCAAGCACATCGTGTCCTGCTCCCACTGCTCCCAGCTGATTGATTCTGCAGCTGGAAAGGAGGGGCAGAGAAGATGCAGAAAAGTTGTGTGCTGGAGTCAGGTGCTTGAAGCAGGTCAAACTGGCTCTCACAGAAGTGCCACAACTACCTCAGTGACCCATTTCATAATGTACTGCATTGTACTTCCATTAAAAAAAAAAACACCAAAAGAACACACACATACAAAATCTAAGTGGAGTAGACAGCCTTCAGCAGGTAACTTGTCTTTGGCTTTGCACAGATTAAGTGACAAGTGTCATGCTGTCTGGGTTAAAGAACGGGCCACTTTCTGTTCAGAAACTAATGCAACAGAACAGATAAACAAGAAATGAAACAAGGTTACAGCTCTGTAGAAGAGCCTGCCTTGATTTTGCTGCAGAATACGGCCCTGGCTTTCACAGGTTTCATGCTTCTGGCTAAAGTTATTTAGTCCTTGCTTTTTCTTATTCCAGCATATGTTATCCACCCATTATTTGACAAGGAAAAATATGACAGAAGCACTTTTTGAGAAGGAGTAAATTCACTTCCTCCACCCCAATTCCCTCCTCAAGTAATCCCCATCAACTGGAAGGATCAGGGCTTCCACCTCCTCTTGCCCACCTCTCAGGTTCAAAGCTCTTAGCCATTTCCCTTCTGCAAGTACAGTTGGAAGGTCTCACGATCCATGATCCAGACAGGCCATGAGGTAATAAATGGTTTCTTTGAACAAGTTTATTCTTAGATCAGCAAATTAGTTTAAGGCTCAGCCAGCCACATTTGCTTTGGTCAATCTATCAGCAGCATCTAGACTTTTAAGGAAAATAAAAACCAGCCAGTGTATCAAAAACAGATTGCAGTTGGGAAAAGTGTTCACAAAATAAAACTGTGGGCTGTGGGGTGCAGTAGCTTCTCATGGATCCAAAGCATTCAAGGCAGCCTCACAGTGTAGAAGAAAACAGGAAACAGAGAAATCAAAATGCTCTCAATAGAGCCTTTCCTGATGTCTGTGGGAGAACAGGAAGATACACTCAAGTTACAGGTCAACGAGCAAGAGTTTGCTTTTTTTGGTAGCTGTTATTATTAGCTAATCATCAGGAAGGTAGTTTAGATAACAGATGCAGTTTCTCTTAGTCTCTCTGGAGTTTATGCCTCTGCGGCTTGAAAGGAAGCTCTTGGTTTGTGGGATAGCTCCTAAAAACAATTTACAGATTTGACAATATAAGAATATTATGTGTGTGTAAACAAAAAGGAATATAATAATATCTTCTCCAAAGTGCTTTGTTTTTAACTCCCATCTCCCAGACTTCTAACCATAAGGGTGGTAGATCCTTTCTGCCAGAGTCAGTAGCTATGCATTCCCTGGACAAACAGCTGCTTAAGTATTGACAGGACAGCTAATGACTGAAGTCTTTTATGCAGTACTGGTTATTATTCTGGTAGCAGTTTGGGAGGGTTTCTGGAAGAGGCTGAGTCAGTAACGTCAGAAGACACAAAGGACAGCAGGGACCACAAGGACAACGGTAGCTCTGTGAGGCATTCCCACCTACAAGAGGCAGGACTCAAACTTCACTGCAGCTGAAATTGTCTCAAGCTGAGCTAATGCAAATGTCCACACCACCAGCTTTCTTTTGCATTCAATGTACTTTAAAAACTGATGATGCCAGGGTAACATTGCAGAAAAAAAGAGGTGGATTGCTGAGCCAGACAGAAGAAAAGTTTGTTCCAGATCAATAATTCAAATCACTCCAGCAGAAAAAGTTATGCTGAATATCAAACCAGGCACCCAAAGCACTGAGCTGTTACCCCCTTCTAAAGTTTTAGGTTCCTTCAGACCTCCTTTCAGGACAGAACTCAGGTGTGATTTGGGCAAGCAAGTTACCCGGGAGCACAAGAAAGCACCAAAGTCTAGTTAGTCCAATGCTGTGTCTTACAGGACTCGGTAACGACTGAGAAAGAACTTAAACACGAAACGAGTCAATGTTGCCTAGCGTGCTTTACCAGTTGTCAGAAGCCAGATAGCAAAGGACTTTCTGAGCAGTGGTTGCATCTAGACAGTCATGTTTGATAGACAACCAACAGACCTATCCTCTAGGAGGTGGTCTAATCCTTTTTAGAATCTAGCCATTGTTTTGGATCCTGCAAGATCCTTACAATAAATTCCATGTTGAGGGAGAAGAAACAAAACCAAAAAACAAACCAATACAACAAAAAAGCACCTTCCCTTGGAAGTTGAACATGCTTGTATGTCATTGGGTGCTCCCTGCTCCCGTGCAATAGTTGACTTAAACCAATGCCGAGCATAGAGATGATGCTTTCAAAGAACCATCCACAATAATCCCCACATCAGCAGTCAAGTTTACTTCCCTTGAGCAAGTTCCTTTAAGACATTTAAAGTCAGTAGGTGCAATAAGTGCCAAAGTATTAATCCTCACTGGGCTCCTCAAGTCCCACTTCTTCATTTTGTTTCTCACCCCTAAAGAAATTTGTACAGCACCACCTTCTGCTGCATGTGCAAATGGTTCGCTTTTCCATAACTGTGTCCATAACACTCCCACGTTGCACAAAGCTCCAAATCTCTGATGTTAGCAGCAGAGGGTAAATATGAAAACTTCCTTAAATTGCACTACAATGTAAATTAAGAGTTAAAACTGTATGTCTAAACTAAGACAAGAGTCATATCTCTTCAGCCCCTTCTTATTTTGCCATTTCTAGTATCAGAGACTCATTTACACTTCTGTTAAAGCTCTTAGAAAACTTTCTCCTAAAAAGAACAGTTTTTTATTCCATCATATGTTAGAATCCTGGTTAGCTTCCTTTTAGTTTTAACTACACTGCCGTTTTTTTAGTAACTGTCAACCAGGCCTAAATGCAGACCCATCACCCAAGTTCAGCTGAACTGAAGGTGAAGGTCTTCCACAGGAAAAAAACAGAATTTGATAGCTAAAGTCCTTTTTAAGGAGGGCACAAAAACTCATACCATGCAGCTGAGGAGCACATTTAGAACAGCATCCTCTTTATCACACACACAAAAGAAAAATAGCTAAAATGATATTCCTAGCTACAAATTTCTTGGTAACAATGTTATTAAAACAATAAAGTGTTAAAAAGCTTAGGAACAAAAATCTATAAAACAGAACAAAGTTTCCAATGACCTGTACTCATAAAATTTTAAATCTGCCTCCAAGCAGAACAAACACATTAAGAGAATCAGACATTTTTACCACAGTTTTCTCCCTTGAAAACACTTTATGAACCCTTTAGGGCTTGCTAATATTCATGGAAGCAGCGCACAAAGCCAGAGCTGTGCCACGACACACAATAGCTCAAAACAAAAATCAAGAATGCTTGGCATAGTATTCATCAGAGTGCCTTCATTTGCTAGTCTTACACTGTCATTTTGACTTACATTGGCACTTTTGTTGTTGTCTTTTGAAATCTTACTCTTTGCTTGACCTTATTTAAAATAGCTGAGTATTTTAATAGCTAAAATACATTTTCTGCAATCAAGAAATGTATCATCATACATATATATACACTTAAATTTCTGAGTCAAGGGTCATCAGGCATAGAAACAGGCAGCCCAGGGAAGTGACTGAGTCACCATTCCTGAAGGTATTTAAAAGATGTGTAGATGTGGTGCTTAGGAGCACTGTTTAGCGGTGGACTTGGCAGTGCTGAGTCCATGGTTGGACTTGATCTCAAAGTTCTTTTCCAACATAAATGGCTCTAAGATTATACAACCAGCACGTGACAGTATCTTCTGATACACAACCACTAAATCAATAAAGAGGACATAAATGTAACACCCTTTTCAATGAATAGAAACACTAGCTAAAAGATCTGTAACAACACATCCAAATGTATATCAGTATAAAACTGCAAATGTCTGAGACAAATCAGTCTTCAAGAATAAGCAGTCAAAACAAGTGGAAAAATGGAAATACTATTTCCTTTAAAGCACAGCATGACATTGCCAATACAAGTAATTCTGTTCACAGTTCAGAAAACACTTTAAAGAGACAATGAATGCTTGCGAGAATTCAAACTAAAATTGGAGGGAGAAGTGGAAAAACAAGCTAAAATGAGATCTGCAACCTTTTAGAAGTTCAGGGCTGGTTAAAAAACAAAACTGAGACAATATTAGGTAATTGATCTTAAGGACAGAGTATCATATCAATCATTAAACCTGAAACCAGAACTGTAAGATCTGCCCAGCTCAACCCAGAGCAATTCTTTAGTACACTGCGTTTAATACACTGTGTTTTAACTCTCAAAACCTGAGCTCCTATACAGAAGTAGATGCAGGAAAGTCTCATGGGTGCATGCCTAAAGTCCCAGGGCCTACCTTTAAGTCATTAAATCATAAATTTAGTGTACACTGAAAACAAGAGAGAAACCTATAAAACAGATTTCTTCCTTTAACTACAGCCTGTAAGATTCACCTGAGAAGAATAAGCTCCACCACATTACAGTGTTGCCATCAGAATTTGCATCTCTGCAGGGCTCCTCACAAACACTCCTGAAAAGGCAGTGCACAAAAGTAAAGTGTAGCTGCCTTACCCCAGCAACTCAAGTGCAACAAGCTACTAAAAAAAAAAGGAACTAGAAGCTCCGTCCTTTCACCTCAGGAGAAATTTCTGCTGATATTCCCAAGTGTTTCTTATTATCAAGTGAGAAAAGAATTGGGTAGCTTCCTGTGAGGCAGAGAAACTCTATACTATGAGACTTATGACACCAAGAGAGCTGTGAGACAGGCCCTGAACTATAGTAATTCAAATCCTGTTTCCTATAAGATCATAAACTCAGGTTGAAAGGGACCTCAGGAGGCCATTACTCCATCACAGCTTTTAAAGACTTCCAAACAAGAGAAAAGATTTTGATCATAAGCAGGTGCTCAGAAAGAATCAAGGCTGACTTTAAAGTCCAAGCAGCTCTACCTTAGGTAGCCTCCTATATCTTTTCTTTTGCATGACTTGCCACAGAAAATATAAATTATGCTATTACCCAAGTCTTCCATACATAACTTAAAATCCATAACCCAATTACACAGATGTATTTGACAGAGAAATAAGATCCTCTAAAAAGATAAACTTCCCGAAAGTTTGATGAAAATAAACAGAAGAGTAGAAAAGGAAGACTAACAACCTTCCTGAAGAAACAGCATGTGTCATGTCCACCCCATGCCGATTCCAAGACACAGCAGTAAGCTGAGCAGTCACACCCAGGCTGGCTAGCCAGTAAGCATGCTGGCTGGTGCATGGTGGCACACACTGCTTCTCACCCAAAAGAGAGAAAACGTGGTTAAGAACTGGATAATGGGCAGCAGACATATCAGAAATAAAACTTCATTAATTCTAAAAGAGTTACTTGTTACTATGTAAAAGTTTTATAGTTGCACAAAAGGGCTGTGTCAACAGATTGGTTTGTAAAATTGTCTATGTCTCACGCCAGTACTTACAATCTGGTATTCAGGGGTAAGTTATTAATCATTGATCCAGTGAACACTTAAATATATTAATCATTATTGCCCTCAGTAATCTCCTAGGCTTCAGACAAGCTCACGCTGGTCATCAGCATTTTCATGATTGGAGTTCTGCAGACCCTCAGGCCCAAACTGAGGGACCCGACACCAGATGCAGGGAGGGCGAAACTGAGGAGGGGACAGATACAGTACAAGGACTTAAGATTGCAACACTCCTCCACAGCTCCAGCTGGTTCTGATCATATTCTCCATGCTGAGTGCAAGTCTGGCCCAAGCAAAGGAAAGCATTTGTATTAGGGGTGTTTTCTTACCTAAAGTTTTTCTACCTGCTTATTTATCTTCGCTGCAGTACTACCTAGGGGTGTTGTTGAGATCTGTTATTCACCTTTGTACAAATCTGTGACAATACTGCCCCTGAACAGAATCTCTTTTTCAGAACAAAATGATCCTATTCCTTCCCATAGCTCTGGCAAAGAAATTCAGGTTTCAGTATTTTCACGGGTTAGTACAGAGGTTAGGAAGGAGCATGAGTCTCAACAGGACCTACTTGTCCCTGCAATGAAGGATGGGGGCTGCCCATGTCTGAGGCCCACGTCTATCTACTACAGAACTCTTTCAGAGGCAAAGATAGAACAGTTAAATCCTACTTAACAACTCTACCTGAAGAGAAAGATCCAATTTCAAAAGTTTTAAGATAGTAGTGGAAAAAAACTTAAGGGGATGGAAAGTAACCCAATTTGATTGGATTCCTTTCTAACCTAAGAGATGATATTGACTGAAATGTTGCTATCACCAGATAAGTTACCTTTGTAGATGGCACCTGAGTTATATGAAACTGCTAAAGGCAGAAATAAGACTCCAGAGTCCATTAAACTGCTTGCTGAAGAACTACCTTTGCAAGAATTCAAAACTAAACCTTTGAGGTAAATGTAACTGCTGCAAAAACGACACTAAGATAACAGTGTCATCTAACTCTTAAAGAGAACAGTAAATAATGACACAGAAATCATTCTTTTGTATCCTAAGTACCTTTCAAGTTCCCCATGGATGTTAATTTGGCCAGAGAGCTACCAATCATCACCCCAATGCCATAGCAGCAGAGAGCACATCCAGGTGAAGAGACTTGCCTAGAAGACAGCAAGTCAGTGAGCAAGTTCATGCTGTAACTATTAGTCTTCCTCAATACTTAGAGTACCTAGACTACCTTTGTATACATTGCTTTAGACCACTGTCCTTATTAAGGTGGGCATTTACAAACTTACTTCTATTACAGTTCCACTCTTCCCAAAAAAATAGTTGCTCTGGTTATTTTCTCAGTTTCAGGGTGTTTTCACAGGCAAGCCAAAGGACTCAAACTTGTGCCTTTACATGATCCCACAGCAAGGCACTAACAACCCAGGCAAAAAAGTCAAAGTTATCCTGGAGAAACATCTGCCACCCAGTGACCCCTGCAGAAGTGAGAAAGTGGAGGAGACAGGGCTGGAGGACTACAATCTGATAGTTCCCTCTTTCCTTCTCGAATGTATCCCAGAGCACTCGCATCCCACTCCTACTGGCAGGACCCAAGAGCCCCAGGGGATTCACTGGATAAGTACAAAGAGGGATACAGCAGAAGAAGCACTAAAACGCCCCACTTTCCCCACTAACACTATTAAGTTCAGGAACTGAACTAAGTCAGGAACTCCTCGAACGAAACAGTGAGTAATTCCAGACTGGCTTGTTCCCAGCTTCTCTCACCTGCGACATGCTCTCCTTGGCTCCCACACCTGCACTCGTGTAAGCATATGGGCAAAAGAGACAGGCAGCAAGCAAAACATTCAACTTTAATTACTGCCCAAGAGAAATGCATCGTGAAAAAGGTGCAAGACTGATTCCAGGAAAAAGCAGTATTTGTGAGTGGCTGTGTTCAAATTAGCTGAGAGTCAGACTGAGACTATCAGAGGAGCTGAGTAATTGCTAAATGGATGGATCCGCTCCTGTCTTCTAAAAATATCCTTCAAAATACTGGTTTATGTCCTGTAGAAGAAAGAACACTCCTAACCAGTAACTGTCAATTAGTTTTTCTATTGCTTTATTCCAGGGACAGAAAAACAGTGCACTTTAATGTATATGACCAGCATGGGAAGAATACTGAAAAATGAAGTAATAAGAGAAAAATTCCTAGAGTGTAAGACAGCAAACTCCCAAAAATACTTTGGGAAGAAAACTTCTTTGAAGCAGGAGGAGGAAAACTCATCAATAGCACAGCAACAGTATCAAGGGACAGAAATTACATATCCTGATCCAATAGATCACACTGACCTAAAAAACTCAAATCCTTCAACATTTTTTCTTCTCCTTTATATGCATGGCAAATATACTAGCTATGACTCCTCAGTTTACAGGATACGGACTAAAATTCCCAGAAATTTAGAGCTGACTGTGCTACTCTAAAACAACCAACCAAAAAAAAAAAACCCAACAAAAAACACATTCTCCCAGAATCAAATCAAGCAAGGGTGTCACAGAAACTAGTGCTATTTGCTCTTTGCAAGCATTAAGACTTTAAAGATCATGATCTTCTTTCAGGAGAGAATATCCACTAAGGGACAAAGAATACTTAACAAGAAAAAGCATTCCTAATGACTCTCCATTCTCTCATCCCTAAAATTTAGCCAGGCTCAAAGCAGTATACAGCAAGAAAAAAAATCACAGTACTTTCACCAGGTTTACAGTGGGAGTGAGAAAAGTAAAGCAGCTAGCATTCCTAAACAGTTACCACTGTGTATGTCTAACTTTTTAACAAGAGGGGACAGAGAAGGACACATGGACTATTATGCTGTTAAGGAGCTGGTTATTTAGTGATTGTGTAAAACGGTCTGCATTTAAATAAGGGCTGTGAGTCCTTTTGTGTCATCTTAACTGACTGCAAAGCACTATATACATCCTGCTCAGTATTTGCTGAGGGGAAAAGCCTAATCCTTTAGGTGTCTAACCCTGCTAGAAGGAATAACATGAACTCAAGGAATAAGGATGGATATAGAAAAATTGAGATATCTATTGGCAAAAGGAAAAGACCCTGCAAACTGCAGAAAGGGAGCTCATATGGATATTTCAGGGAAGACACAGTAATAAACAGTAATAAACACTCCTTTCTCCCACATAAAATTACACTGCTGGGAATACTATTTTTGTGACTAGCTAGATGAAAAACTATCTTTTCTCATCTCCTTACTAGGTCAGGCTACAAAGTCTGTACCTTTTATTTTATATTGCAACCCATAGATTAAGTAATTTCTTGTGACAGAACTAGTTTCTAGTCAAAGATCTGCAAACTCTGGGGCAGATTACTAATAACCGCACACGTTCCCTACCTTCTGAGGTCAGTGAAAGAATTTGTCTACTTCTGTTAAGTGCATGTGCCAAGTCTTTAATTAGGGCTTTTGACAAAGTGTTATCGTAGCAGCCACTAGTGACACTACAACCAAGTACTGATCCTGCAAAAAGAACTCCCAACATCTGTTACCCAAGATCAAAATATCAAGTTGTTATTATGCATTGTTAAGCATTTCTCCCCTGCCTCAGAAGTAGCAGTAAAAAAGTTCATTGTACAATGAATACATAACTCCCCATTTCACGCTAAAGAGCTCTATTGCAAGTGTGCTGTATATAGACAAAGCAAGAACTGGATCAGTTTTTTGTCTATATCCTATAAATGTTCTTTGGTTTCAGAGCTATCACCTCCAAGAAGTCAAACGGAATAGGGAGATGAAATATAACTGCTTGAGCTTAACAACTCTCAGTTCTGTGGAAAACTAAAAAAGAAATCTTTTGGCCTTATGTCCCCATCTCACTGAACCACTTTAAAGTTAGAGGTTTGTAAACAACTATACATCAGCAATTCATCTCAATCCATCATGTCTGTTCAGCAGCATAACTAGTTCTGCCTAATTTCGTATTTTTGGTAGCTTTTAACATTGCTACAGCAGAACCCAACATTGATAGCAAATCAGCAGTTTCCTCTCTTATTTCCTAACTAATGCAACAATTTTCAAGTTCCAAAGGTCATTAAAGAGACAGTTAAAGATAAACGGACTCCATAATTCTGATACATCATTATCCTGTCTGCTCATGCTTAAAAAGCCACACACTGTCTAACTCTGAATATGCACATTTCAAGTTATTCATACTTTTGCATTTTTTAACAAGAATTTGGTTTAGATAAAGAACATTCTAATGATTTCTTCCCAGGTAACAACAAGCACAAAATAAAAGACAGATTTACTTTCCTATAGGTGGATTGGCTGATCAGTATTACCAAGTGTAAAAGATGCCACTGAAGATGTCTTCAAAGCCACCTAGTCATCTGACAGGCCTCTTAAATAAAGATCCTCATGCTCACTAGCAGAAACATCACTATAATAGCAAATTAAATCTCAAATTCCAGCTGCCAGAAAATATTTTAATTGAAAACTCTCAAACTGCTTTGACACTGGCTGAGAGACATCACGTGAATACTCAGCTGTGAGGAAGAGAAGATCACTCCAGATGGAAGAGCTCTGATGCAACACCTTCATAGTGAAACAAGATCATTTTTTGGAGAGCTTTTTCAACCCAACCCTGTTCTGACCAAATTCCTATGATCTGATAAAGGATCATTACTGTCCAAATAAGGAAGCTGGCTTTATTGCCCATGACATTTAAATAGCAAATGCACTTGCTTGCAAGAGGCAGCCAAAGGTCTACCTCAATAAGGCTTATAGATTCAAGAGTATAAATATAACTTAAACCAGTACAACCACACACAGTCACAGTTTGTGAGCAGCTTTCCAGGACAGCCCTGTTCCAAGGCATTTCTAGCGGCTAGATGAGAATTATTGAAAACTGCATCTTAGAGGAATAGTTGCACGTGTCAAGCATTACAAAGAAACACGTATTTGCTTAGGACTTAGAGGTATACAAATTTATGACTGTTACTATATTGAAACTCAAGCATTCAGTCACTGGTGTCCTGCACAGTGTGTTTTCCATGTCAGTGCATCACAAGGACTATCAACTTTTCCTCCCTTCCCACTCCAAAAGCCATGAGAGTTTGGCAATCAGTGCGCTTCAATGGATAAAAAATGTGATCCAAGTGTCTTGCAGCTATTCCATACTATGGTGTCATTACTGTATACACATATAGATAGACATACACACATGCACTCTTCTGTAGTATAGAACAGATATGAGATACTTAAGTCTTATTTCCTTACACGTTGACTGTCACTACAATGGATACAAATAACTACACTACAATAATCAGAATGTCATCACAACTTTTTTTACTGACTGTAGCATGAATGTATTATATTACGACAACCAGATATTGAGGATTCTGGTGACTATACATTTTCCTTCAGTGTCTCCTGAACAAGGCTTAACATAAAGGACACAAACTGGAAGCCAGATGACAAAGTTGAACTTCTAGTTGTGTAATTAACCTGCTCTATGACTTTCACAGGGGCTGTTCATTTATTTATAAATTATTTTTACCTCCTAAAGTGCTTACACTCACCAAATGTAAGGGCCAACAGAAGAGTTCTTTAACTACATATACTGAATGCTAGACTCTCTAATTTTTATCAGCAGGCCTACTCCAAATGACTTGCAATTTCCCCCATGTTCCCCAACACTATAACATGTAATAATATTTGTGACAAGCAATATAGCTTAACCATGGTGTTTGTAGGACTTGGATGACACACTTTGGATGTTTGACCCTACTTTGTCCTATTTCTAAAAATCAGGTGGCTTTAGTGGTGCTAAAGAAGGGTAGCAAGGGGCTGTAGTCTTGCATTAGCACAGCTTGGTACAGTGCCCTTGCCTACTCATACAGTAGGAGATTGGCTGCCAGCACTCCCATTTGCAGGATACCTACTGCAACACTGTCCATCCTATTTTCTTCAGGAATGATTGGCATCCTGCACAGCTAGCTCTTATCTTAATTGTGTGTGTCTCAGTATAGAGTCAATTCTTTCACCAGCTTTGCTTACCAAGCCTCTTAGAGGAGGCTCTTGCCACATATAAGGTTTTAAAGAACTTGACCTTTTGAGGAACTCATGAGCAAGGCCACTCACTCCAAGGTGCTGTGTTTTCTCAGCCCAAGATGCTCAGTGGCACTGAGCCCACCATCGTTTTGCTACCAGTGCTGCCAGTTACACCTCCCCTATTAACCATGCATCACAGCAGCCTGTAGACTAAGAAACTAAAGAACCTTGCCTGTTCAAACAAACTACAGTAGTTCTTACCTGAATCTCCTCAGTTTCATCCACCAAGAGGAAACTCACAACTTTCTCTGTCATCTTCCTTCTCTTGGTCTCCTCGTCCATCCCCTCCTCCTCTTCCTGTTCTTGGGCTTTGCCAGCATGGTACACAGTGACAGGGTGCTTCCTTCTGTTCCCCCCAGCATGTGTTCTCTTCTGACACTCCACACAGAGGTTGATTTTGCACACCTGGCACCTCACTGCTGCTATCTGCCTGGAGCCCGTCATACTGGCATGCATTATGTTCCCATTGGCACCTTTGCAGGAGTCACAGTACGGGACGTGGCCAGGTCTTATACGGGTCCGTTCGTGGTTCCGTAACCTTTCTGGCTGATGCAGCTCTTCTTCACAACGCTGGCACTGCAGGCTCCTGCACTCATCACACTCAAAGATTGCTTCATCTGTCCCACTGCAAACATAGCTTTCCTGGCACAGGAGCGTCGTGTTCTGTCCCTTCTCTGCAGTTTGTGTGTGGGCACTCATCTTCAGATTTCTTTAAAGCAATGTTTTTCCCTCCTGTTTCTAACAGTAATACACATAAAAGTCAGCTGCAAATTAAGAATTTTCATAAAGGAAAGAAACACAAGAGGAGTGTTATCTATTCTGAATTTTAAATAATTAATAAGATGTATACACTGACCTACCTCACAGGATGAGTCTTGTTAAGTGTTACTGAAGTTTTCTTTCTCCAAAATAAACTTAAAGAGCGTGGCTGGCTTCATGTATTACTACAGCCAAATGCTGGTGTACATTCTTCTCTGCTTAGCTGTCTAACATTCAACGATGAGAAAAAAAACAACCAGCCTGGTGTATTTCAGCAGGTAGTGCAAGTACTTCCCTGAAGCAGAGACCAGAGGGAGACAGCTGCTGACACAGAGACAAAAAAGGCATCAGAAATGCACAAGTGCATACATACACATGTACACACACTCACACAAAAGGACCGTGTCAAGACTAGAAAATTCTCTGCTTTCACTCCACAGCTAAGCTCCTCCTTCAGAGAGTTCACAGTATTTATTTGCTGGGAATTTCCTGATGTGCATCGCCAGATAAACAAAAATCCGCTGTCTCCGTGCGCTCCTTGTAGCAGCGCTGGAAGGCGATCTCCACCGCGGCCAGCCTGGCAGACGACGGATTTTCTCCCTCTTGCCCTGCGCCCCAAGTTGCCAAAGCAGAGCTCTGACCCCGCGCCCGCCAGGGCAGCCTGCGCACCCCGCCGCCGCCTTTGTCTCGACCCGCTGCCCAAGGGCCGCGCGGGGCACCGGCCCCGGGCCGCCTCCTTTCCCCCGCTCCCGGCCAGCGCGGAGCCCCCCTCGCTCCGGGACGACCCCGGCGCCCCCTCTCGCGGCCGGTGCCGCAGCCCCGGCCC
>VXBA01004284.1:847607-882682 GCA_013399895.1 Serilophus lunatus
GCCGGGCCAGCGGGGGCCGGGCCAGCGGGCTCGGGGCGGCGCTTGCCGGGCCCCTGCGCTGCCTCTGCCGTCGGGGCGCGCGGGAGTCCCTTCACCGCCGGCCCGGCCCCGATCCCCGGAGCGGGATGGGGATGGGGATGGGGATTGGGATCGGCCCCGCGCGGAGCTTCGCTGCTCCCCGGCCCCGGCTGGGCCGCCCCGCACTGGGGGGAGGAGGGAGGCGGCGGATTTTTGCTTTTCCACGTCGGGGAAACGGGTCACGCAGTGAAACGATTTCCGCCGGTATCGCGACAGAGAAGTTTTTGTCCTCAGCGTGGGCTGTGGGGGGCCTGAAACACGTGTTGGCAGCTGGGGCATAAAGGAACGAGGAACGGCTTGGCCCTTCAGTAACAGTTGTGTGTGCACGGTTTTCTCACGAGGTGCTTGTCCATTATTGAAAAAGACCTTTGTCTGCCTGAAGGAGAGTCTTGTTTAAACACAGGGGACGTCCCGAATACAACTATTTTTTTTTCCTTTTGTAGTAGTTCTTAAACGGGCTTACAGGAAGTGAAATCTCAAAGTTGGATAGTTCTCAGTCCAGATAGTTCTCAGATTAAAATGCCTCGCACGTGGATTTTTAGTCATTTTTTCGGTGTGGCAGGACGGCATTGGTTCAGGGATTGCATCAGCTTTGATGGAGGTGGTCCAGAGCAGATTAGAAGAAGAAATAGGACGGTTCCTTACTTTCCGGGTAAAGGAGTGTCTTTGTGCGGAGTGCTTTGCATGTCTCTGCCCCTGAGTGCCCGTTCACAGACACACTGTAGTGCCATGTTTGGATTTTCCCAAAAGTTAATTGAAACGGGGAGTCAGTCACCTGTTTGACTGCCTAGGGCTTTCTGTGGCTGCAGAGGCACAGAGCTGGGAACTAAAGTCTCATAAGAGTTTTGATGGCACTTGGTGGACCCCCAGAAAAAGAGGCTTTTGTTGTGATGCAGCTGTTCCATGGCAGTTGCTGAACGTTTTCTGGATCACCTCTGAAAAACAAGGTGGAGCAAATACCAGAGTTTGGTTTTTTTTGTTCAAAAATAAATATACTAAGGCAATCTACAATATGTTTTATTTCTCTTCATGTCTATTGTGTTTAACAATTAATCCTTGCTTAGCTTGCAGGCAGTTGGGAAGAAAAATGTAGGGGTATGAGAAAGTGGTCATTTGCACTGAGAAAACCAGTTGGTTTAAAATAGAAGATTTTTCGTTTAGGGGGCTTTTTTAATGATGGGCAATAATATAAACAGCATCTTCCTTGGGAGACAAACTAGGAGACTTTGTTTTTATAATGGAATGGCTTCAATATCGATTTATCCACATGTGTGGAGGCTGTTGCCAAAGCCTGTTTGATGGTACTGGCTTAGACAGTTTGGTTTATTGCATGTGTTTTCTTCATGTGCATCAGAAAATGCTTTTCTTGCTCAGCTGCCCCCCTGTGACACAAAGCCCTGTGTCAAACCTTAGAGGAGGTGATGATTCACTCTTTGGGGCTGCCTTGGTATTGGCTCTGGAATCAGATGTGAAAACATTGTGCAGTTCTTAATAGGAGTTTGTCTGATTCTTAAAAAGCATTGCACACGTTTTTAGAAGTGAAAGCTTTCTGTGGGGACATTTCAACGAAACAGTAACATGGGCACACCAGCAAATGTCTTTAGATTGTTACTAAATAGCACAGTGTTACACACTTAACATAGATGTGGATTTTGGCAGGCATCCTTTTAATGCTCTAAGTGTTAATAGTTTCATCAGAGCTGGACTGTAGATAATTTTAAAAAAACCCAAAAACCAAACGCAAAGACATTCCAAGCAAGTTGTGCAGTTACTGCTGCCTTAGTTGTGGGGCCATCCTGCACAGCTGCTCTGTGCAACTTGCTCTAGACTTAAGTGCACAGATTTTTTGTGGTGCTGAGGAATTGTTTTAGAAAAATATTGAGGCTAAAATCAGGTATGATGAAATCAAACTAAATCAACCAGACTGTCACTGCTTTTCTGGTGCTCCATTATGTATTCTTAAAATGCACAACATTTGTTTATGCATTGAGATTTGAGAGTTTTTAGTTAATTTTAATTTTGTTTACCAGTAGTAAGTATTGTAACTGTTTGTTTCATGAGGAACTTCTAACTGTTTTCAAAATGGTGAAGATGTTTTGCAGGTTTTTAAGTGGAAGTTCTGATGTGCAAACAGAGATACTAAGGATATTAATCCTGTAACACTGGTAGAATTATGGTGCTGCTTTGAGATAGAATTGTCAGTCTAAAATACATTAATTACCAGCGATTTTTATTAAACTTACATTCTGTTTATGACAAGGCTCTTCACCTCTTTATTTAAAATATCAGGTCAGTCAATAAAACAGAAGGTTTAAAGAATATTATGATTGAAAACGAAATGACTGCACTAACAGTAGAATTAGCAGCCAGACCAGTGGAATCTCAGTCCCCTCTTAGTGGGACTTTTGAGAGTCAGAGATAATAAAGAACAGGGCAGCAATGTCTGGATGATGGTGGTATTTGTTTCACAGTAACCGTGAGTTCTGTGGCCCTCAGGCCAGCCCTGTGCACCTCCTTGGCTTGTGCTCCTGAGGGACAGAGCTCTGTCCCAGCAGGGATGGTACCAAGACACAGTTAACAAATCCCAGTGGATTTCCCGAACCTCAGAGCTATGTGGATATCCCTGCAGTCTCTCTGAGTTTCAGAAGGTTGATGCAGCTGACCCTGCACGGGGCTTGGTTCCACCAGGACCTGTTAACTCAGAAGAGCAGGGTGTGAAAGCAACCAAACTCCTTCTGGGCCAAAGTTGAGCCTGGAATATTATAGCTGTGTTTACGTAGCAGTTGCTTTAGCTTGGGCTGGTTTTGAGCCGGGTCCGTGTGGGGTAAGCTCAGGTGTTCTGCCATCGATGACGTTACAAAAATAGCCCCAGGCTCAGGATGTGCGCCTCATTCCTGTGGTAACACAGAGCAAGGGTGCGCTCTTGGAGGGAGTCTGACAGTCATTGCCACTTGGGAAACTTTGATTTCACATTCCTTTCAGAACAGTTTGCACTGTTTGGTGGATGAGCTCGATTCCAAATACACTGAAAAATTCACTGTTGTGTGCAAGTGGGTGAGCTGCCCCAAAATGTGTCGTGCGGACACGAAGGTCTCTGCTCCATTGGTTTTGTTTAACAGACCTGCTGCTGTTGAATTGCCCTGCTTGCTGGCACAGACACGGCCTACATTGACTGTGCTCAGAGACCTGACACAAATCCATCATTCTGGGGACTAAAGATGTCATTATTTCAGTATTTTGAGTGGTGTCAGGCCAGATGATCACTGCTTTTCTTTGTCCTGTACTTTTGTGACCACCGTAATACTCACACATATTCATCTGTTGCATAAAGTGCTGCTAATTACAATGCAGCTGTCGGGAATGCTGCTCACATTCAGTTTCACTTCAGATAATACTTTTGCAAGTCAGCTGAAGTTCTAAAAATACCTCAGGATTGTTTAGTTCCTTACTTACACATTTGAATAAATGAGGGAAATGTGAAGATCACCATGTAGAATACTGAGACAACAGTAAATGTGTCAGACACTGATCACTGGCGGGGCAGGACAGTCTGCAGAGAAATTCCAGATGCTGTTCCTGAGGTGTCTACAAGTGTAATCTTCCTACATCCAGCTTAGCATCTTCTGGCTTTTCATACCTAACCTTTGGTTTGTACTTGCTTAGAAATTTGATGTCAGTGGCCTCTCTGATTGTTGGAAGACTGTCTGCATTTCCAGTGTGTTCTGTAGCTCCTGACAGAAGAGAATGTGCTGTGGACTTCCCTTCATTGGAGCATCTTGGATGCATCTTCCTCCCTTGTCCAGATCTCTCACTTCTCCAGTGAGCAGTTTCAGTCTTGGTATCTGTGGATCCCTTCATCTCATGACAGAGAGAGAATTAAACTCTCTGCTGGTTTCACATTAGGAGTTACTACAGCAGTGAGAAAACCTTGCTCTCTCTCTTTATTTCTAGGGTTGATCTTCAGTGACACAGGCAGCAAAGGTGCCAGGAGTGGTCCATGCAATAATTAAGTCAGTAACAGGGCAGTGTAAAAATAACTGCACAAATATGGGGGGTGGGAGGGGGAAAGAACACAGTGCTTGAAGAGAAGTGGTGTGTGAAGCCCTGTGGATAATTGTGTTTCACATTATCTGACTGGAAGATTGAAAGACAGAGTTTGTTCTGTTCTTACTGCCTTGGTTTTTTTATGCACTATACAATAACTTTGCTGGCTACTAAATCTTTGCTTTTTAAATTTAAATTAAAAAAACCACCAACCAACCAATTTCTCCTGTGTGTGTATGTAACATCCAGTGAGTACAGTATGTTTCAGCATCTTTTAATTCAAAGCACTCTTTCACCTCTCAGTCCTTAGGCTTTTTTCCTTAGCTTCTCCAAAATGGCAGCTCAGATAAAGTGCTTATCGCAGTGAGGGAAGGGACTGCACCTACAGGCAGCCTGAAAAATTACTTCCACAATTGTTCTTTGTTTTACAGAGCACTCCTTAACATCTTGTGGACCTTTGACTGTGTAGCACTATTGCAGCCTGTTTAGGACCTGCTCAGACCCAGTAGCTTAGTGCTGGACCATCTGCCCAAAAACAGCTTTGAATTTTGTCCAGTTGTCTGTCAGTTTGCAGTACAGATAAGGGGTAAGGGCCTTAAATATCTCACTTTTGTGCTTTTTCTGTTGCTTACTTTTTAAGTGTGTGTGAAAGTTTCAGGCAGTGATACCAAGGCAGATAAGGGAGTTCTGTTCCCTTCCACACCGTTCAAGTTTCAGATTCTAGGTAAATAAATGTCAGCTGATATGCATTTAGTCTGAAGAGACAATAATCAGTTTTTTCAAAAGTAAAATGGCTTACATCTCTGCTGCTTTTCTTTGTCTATGCATTTTTAAAAATTCAAGAATGACAGAAAGGAAATGTGTGCTTAGGCGTATGGAGTCTGAGAGAGAGGAGTTATGTTTGTTACATTGCATGAAATCTTTATTGAGCTGTTGTAACAAGGCTTGCATTTCCCCTCCTTTTTCTTCTGCCATCTTAGATCTTTTGTCACAGGAGTGTTCATTGTTTTGCCTGGTGAGATGTTGTTGAATGTCCTTTGAGGCTAGTTAATGAATGCCATCATCACACACATTTACAACTACATCAGTTACATGGGTTTGGATGAATTATGTGATAGGGCTGTGTATGTGTTCTTAGACCAGAATAAATAAGGTTCTGTCAGATACATTTGGGTTTCTCTTTCATCCTTTCCAATCCACCTTGTACGTTTTGATCACATAGTTATTCCCCCAGACTCTGGAAACAAAGTTTTCCTGTATGATTCTACTGTTACAATTTTGTAGCTCTTTCCCATGTACCTACTGTTATGGCAGAGTACCGATAGTAGCTTTTACTTCTGGTGCTCTTGTACGTGTATGGAAGGCACGTCTGTCTCAGCAAAACTTGTTTCCTGTTCCTTGTGTGATCAGTGCCGTTGTGTTCATGCCTCGAGGAAAGCATGTCCTGATCTACAGATCTGTTGTATGGATCAGAACTGTGCTCACTGAAGCTCTCTTAAGGCTGCCTGCTTCAGTTTTTGACTCAGGGTTGCCTGTTTCAAAAGCAATTGCAGAGAAGGTACAGGACTGTGGGTTGTAAGGCAATCTGAACAGTCCAACGGGAAATGCAGGCGTTTGTGCAGATGACTGGGTTCCTGTGATACTGTGTGTTTGTGATTCATATGCACAGGATCCAGTGTGTCTGGAGTTCCTCTGTGTGGTTCCCCTCTGCACTGTGAGTGTGTGTGTTCAGCATGAACAGGCAACCGGGTTTGGGTCTTCTTAAAACTGAGGGCCAACCTTTTTGGAAGACTTGGCTGTGTAAGGTTGCCAAAACAATACTGGAAGCAAGAATGGGTGCCTTCTTAGTTGTGTCTTGAGGTTTTTATTGTTGGGTGGTGTCTGTTTCCAGGTCAGTGATGTGCACATACTAATAACTGTCCGAATAGCAGATGATGTTGAAATGATCTTTACTGTCCATGGTAGCGCGTTGACTCTCAGCTGATGGGCTGATGTCCAAGTTGTACTCAGAAGATTTGTGGACTGGGAAGTTAAAAATAGACCACAGAACCTTCTTTCATGTTTTTAACTCTCTCTGTTCTAGAATTTGGGGATCTCCCCAGTGTCATCATAAATACAATTCCCATTAATGCTGAGCATTAGGATGTCTCAGTTCTCTCTCTCAACTTGTGGTACAGTTGTATGTGATCATTTTTTGTACCACAGCACTACTTGCTTTATTGAAAATACATTACAAGATTAACTTTGCTTTCAGACACTGCAGAGATAGCTTTATTTTAAAGAAACTGCACAAACTGTTAAATGCTCTTTATTGGTATGAGGAGTGAGATACAATGTTGTTTTTCACTTCATTCTGGAACACTTTGAAAAAAGTGTCTTTGTGAGAAAAGACTTCTACTGCATTTGTAACTTAATGAATAGCTGGGAAAAAAAAGTTTAAAAATAGTTTTAATTTGGAGTTGAACGTCCATAATAAAGATTTAAAATAATTACGAGCACTTGCCATTTCCACTGCTTTTGTAATTCATGTTTGGAAACTGACTGGTACACATTTCCTTTTCCATTTTTTTGACAGATTGTGACTGCAAGAATGTCTTTTCCACCTCATTTGAATCGCCCTCCTATGGGAATCCCAACTCTTCCCCCTGGGATCCCACCCCCACAGTTTCCTGGCTTTCCTCCACCTGTACCTCCTGGTAAGTTATATTAGTATATGAAAGTGTTGTAGGAATACGTTTCCTTTTATTATTCTGAGTTCTATTATTTAAAGAAGTTACCAGCTCTTAATGTATCTCAATAGCTCTGATTTGTGCACCTTGCAATTGAGTTTTTCTAGTTTACCCACTGATCATGGCACATGAGTGAGCTCCTCTTGCTGTACCAAAAGCTGTTTACTTTTGACCAGAAATGAGACCATTAGAAACAATACTGGACTTTCTTGGACTTTTTTCCAAGACTGGAGCTAAGCGGTGATTTTTGCTAGCACTGGGTGTTCCAAGAGCCACTGTTTTGACAGTAGAGTATGATTTTCAATTCCTTTCACAGAAGCTATTGTAATAGCCTTTGGATACTCTTGGTTACACCAAGTATGTGTAATGTGAAAGTACAGGAATAACTTTCAGAGAAGGTCCAACTTGTTGCATTATTTTTCTCTACTTTTTTATGTCCCATTTACTTCTATTCTGCTTCTTAGGTATGTTCTTCCACACATCTCGCAAACTTACTGCTATGTTCTTCATTCCTTCTAAGCTTCACAAAATTATTCCCACCTGTTTGTCTTTGTTCATCTGTCACATCAGCCTCTTTTTTGCATTGAGATGTGAACTTTTTGGTCTAGAACCACTTCTTTCTGTACATTGCTAATATAGATAAAGGTGGCTGGAGGTAGGAGACCACAGAATGAGTGAGAGAGAGGAATGCATGTGATTTATTCCCTTAAAATTCATCACAAGGGCTGCAGAAAATAACTCCTATCTGTATGGTCTTAAGCTGTGTTGTGCATGAGTGTTTTGTGAACAATGAAAGCATTCAGAAATCAAATGGCCAAACTATAGAAAGGTTTCTGCACATCCATTTATCAAGCTAATCTTTACTTGCAGTTATTTTTCTAAACTTTTTTCCTGAGATCCATGAGATGTTACCTATTTTCTGCTAAAGGCAGAGCTCTTTTTTAGGTAGTATCTTGCCATCAAAAATTTCAGGTTAAATTTTAGAACCATACCTCTTACCTTTACTAGCTCAAGTTTATATATGCTATTGTGTGAAACACCAGATACTTTAAGAAATAACTTTTTGAAGAATAATTTAAAACAAATGATATAATTTTCTGCTTTGAGTATTTACTTCTTAAAATGTGTGTGGCAAAGATCTTTTTGTTCTCTTGTTTTAGTATTAGGAATCTATACAGTTTATAGAGTGGAGTAGCCTGGTATTAGGTGAAAATAAAATCATTCTCTGCACACTAGAAAAATGATTTGCTTATCTGTGCAGACAATGTATTTTGACATATAGGGGATAGGGATCTCATTTCTTGGTGTAAATGCATCAATAGAGTTCAGAATGCTGCAGATACTTTATGAAAATCTGCTCTGAACTTAGTCCATACATAAGATCACAATTTCAGTGGCTTATAATACTATCTTTAGCTAGCTGCTAGGTCAAAATGTCATGTTGTACTTACTTTAGCCTTTGTTTTTGATAGTTTGCTTATGTAAGAATGAAGTTAGGGGAGGTAGTCTGTTTTGCTTAGAAATAGGGTTGTTAAAAACAAGTTCTTCTAGAATTTCCACATCTTAGTGTGGAAGATTTGATAAGGAGGTGATTCTGATAATCTTCAGAGATGACAAGACTTATCAGATGCCATTAAGATGTAAGCAATCCCAATTTGTATGTCGGAAATGCTGGAGTGGGTCAGACCTGCAGTCCATATAGTGGGACTACAAGATGGTATGTAAGGTGGGCATGTATACCTGTCTGCCTTCTGAGTCTGTTCCCTCATACAACTGTAGTATTAGGGATCTTAGAGTTTGATCTTTAATTTGTCCTTGTTTTCTGGGCTACTCTCTTATTTCTGTCTTTAAACTCATTGCCTACTTAGTGTCCCCATCCTGCCCCAGTTCTGATGTGGGAGTTGGATGAGTTGTATTTTGTGCACCTCAGCCATGTCCCAAGCCTTGCAAATCTCAGAGTGTATAGTCTTTCCCGGTAAAGCAGCTGCTTCACCAGTCAAGTCGTGTAGCTGCTTTTCTGTAAGGCTGAGTGGTGTTCCTGGGTTGCAGAGACCAGGTCTGTGGGCTGTTGTCAAGGTGCAGGTACACCAGGTTTTCCTGTAGCAGTTAAATGATGCCTGTGGTCACTATGTGTGCTGGTGATGGCCTAGTATTTTAGTGGGGGGGGGGTTGGCTTTTGCTGAGCATTGGGTCATAGTTGCATAGAATTGTCAGTGATAACACAAGTGTCTTTACTGAGGAGTCTTTACCAGGGTCTTGTCTGGGAGTTGCTACAGTGTGTGTGAGATGCCATGATGCATTAGAACTGAGTATGGGAGAGCAATGCACTTTTGGTTCTCTGAATGGCTTGAAGGGATAAGGGGTAGTATGACTTTAATATGACAGGACTGAGGAAGAGGATTGAGTCCTAGAGAAAAGAAATTAGAACAATAACATAACCCAAAACCAGAGTGGGCGAGGAGGAAGCTGAAGAGATTGTCTCAGGAGAAGTCTTGTTTCAGGACTAAACACTAAAGAAAGTGGAGGAACGAGTTCAGGAACAGCAGGTTGCAGAAGAGAGAGACAGAGAGGGGAAAAAAGATGAGAATTTTTTGTAGAATAGAAAAAAAGAATGAGTAGATCCTTACAGGCTATGTCTGTGAAGTACATGAGATTGACTTAATTGTTCTTGAGTCTTAATGTCTTTACTGGACAACAAGTACTTTTGATGAAATCCATTCACGTAATATTTTTAACCTCTTCTAGAAGCTGGCATGGAAAATGAACAGCCTTTCTTATGATCAGATATTGGCTCACATGGTAGTACTTAAAGCTGCCATTGAACTTGGTAGTGTGAAAGAGGGGTATCACATGGTTGCATATAATTAAATATTGTTTTAAATTAAGTGCTGGAGACTGCCAAGTCAAGTATTCAGCAGGTAGGGAGCTTGTCAATTGAAGTTTTTTGTCCTGCCTTTATTAAGGTGTGCCAGAAATAGCAGCTTGAAGCTTGATGCCATTCTCTAGAGGACCTCATCCTTAAGCTGTATGCACAATTGATTGTGCTGTGAGAGTTGTGTAAATCGGGAATGGGATTATCATCTGTAGGACATCAGATGCTTTTTCTCTCTATTTATGGAATTCCCTGCCTCATTCATCACACAGCTATATTGTGGTTTGAATATGCTCTGAAAATAGATTTGTGACAAACGAAGTTGAAATGTTATTGTGAGAAGGTGGTCTGAATGCCCACGACTTTGTTTGAGTGCTTAAGGAATTACTGGTAGTCAATACTGTGAAATTTTTATTTGACAAAAATTGCTTTGTAGTTTGGAGATCATATCTGCAATCAGTTTGTTTGTATTCATTAGTTATCTCAACGAGGCAACTAATATTAGTGTCTTATCTTTCTCAGGGACCCCTATGATTCCTGTTCCAATGGGCATTATGGCTCCTGCTCCAACTGTAAGTATGACATTGGGGATGAGATTATAGTAAAATAATACAGAGAGTAGAACTTAGTAGATGTCAACAGTATTTTTGGTTTGCTCTATTTCATCAGAATACTACCATGAAAGGAAATGCTTCATTTTAAATGCTGCTGTAACACAATTGTTACAGTAATTTCTGACCTATACAAAGTTTGGCATAATGTCTGCAGCTGCTAGCAGCAAAGGTGAAACAATTTTCTTGCAAGAAAATGTACTTCTCTCAAATACATTGGTTTAGGCTCTGCCTCTGGATCATGTGTGTGCATGCAGTACAGATAATTCAGTGAGATTCTGGTTGTCTTGCTCCTTGATTTTGTTGCCTTAACATAGTACTCTGGAGGCATCAGCTTGTCCAGGTTTATAAGGCCATCATGCAGCAGCACTGCTGAGCGGCCCAAAAACATGTGCTTTGACAAGCTTACACATAAGCTTTCTTTGTCCATGTTGCAGGGAAAGGAGTAGTTACATGTAATATTTATCTATGGAAAAGCATATGAAAGGTCTCTGTCTGTCTTACTAATTTTTAGTTGAGATGTTTGTGATTTTGGGGTGGGAAAAAAAAAACAAAGGCTTTCCGTGATTTTGTAGAAGTAAAATCTCCCAAAAATACAGTTGTTGGGGTTTTTTCCATAGGTTGTGTTATATCCTACAGGAGCATATATTTATGGCAACCAGTGTATATAAGACAAAGATACTGGAACAAATGCATTATTTAGTTTTGTGAATAAAATAATTTTTATTAAGTGACACTTCTAGAAGGGTATTTCAAGAAGAGAGACTCAGTGCATATGTACCATTAGGTGGAAGGAGAGAAGTGCAGCGCAATAGAGCAGATGACATTCCTATCTCTGTAGTTACTTTATAAATGTTTGCTCCTGAGCCCAAAGCGGCTTTGGGTAGTGTATTGATTAAATAAAGTAGTAGTGTTTATTCACTGTGTGAGAGCTTGAAGACCTGTCATGTGTCTATTGAAGCTTTTGAGACAGAGCTATTTTTCTATTTGCAGCTTGCTTTTCAGGCAAGGTAATTCAGCTTCCAGTGACTCAAATGTTACAAATTAGTTACTTGTAAAAAGAATAATATCTAACATTACTGTATGTTCAGCTTGAGACCCTCCAGTAGCTATGTTCAGGTACACCTTTTGTTTCCTGTCTTTACCAGAAAATGGCTGTCTTTTTTTGATGCTGTTTAAAGTGAACTCCTGAACTACTTATTGGTGTCTTACTCCATAAGCCTAACAAAGGTTCATATGAAAATTTAATTTTGAAATAAATGTGCATGCCCAAGTCTTTCGTCTTACGGATTTAAATAAAAATACAAAGCAACCCCAAAGCTTTATTTTACAACTTCTCCTCTTCTTTCTAGGTGTTAGTTCCTACCACAGTGTCTATGGTTGGAAAACATTTGGGAGTCAGAAAAGACCATCCTGGCTTAAAGAACAAAGAAAACGATGAAAACTGCGGTCCCACTACCACCGTTTTTGTAGGCAACATTTCTGAGAAGGCCTCAGACATGCTCATACGGCAGCTTCTAGCAGTGAGTACAGTGGACTGCTTGTTAAATTCAATCCCTGGCGGATGAGTGAACTGGTGACCCACAAACAGTGTAATGTGTATGTACTAAAAGCAGAGCTGTATTCCCAGTCACTGGAAGAGCAGTCCGCTATGCTGGAGTTGAAAGTGCACAGCTTTTTTATGCTGTAAATGTCTGTGAACATGCACCTATTTTATTTTTGGTAGTGTTTACCCTTTTTAATTTTGTAATCCTAAGTTTTTTTAATGTTTTGAATATAAAATAATATTTAATTAACAGTATTTATCTTTAATGCAGAAATGTGGCTTGGTTTTGAGTTGGAAGAGAGTGCAAGGGGCATCTGGAAAACTTCAAGGTAACTGATCATACTTTTCAAAAGCTCCAGACAGACCCTTTTTTTTATTACCTGGCAGCTTTTTATATATCTTGACACACTGCTATTTTTAATAATTTTAAGGTACTGTATATGATAGATACATATGATAGATAGCTGCTAAACACTTTCTAGTAAAGGACTAGTATTTTCTGAAATTGAGGAGAATGAGAAAAATAAAATTGAGAAAGGTTAAATTGAAAAATGTCTTAAAGGCCTAATTTTGCTTACCTTTTTGTTCTGAGAATAAAAGAGGAGGTTGTAAACCATCCTTGAGATAAGTTTGCAAATTTCAACCTAATTTCCAAAGGAAGGTACTGTTGCAACACTGTTACTAGTCACTTACAGTAATATGTATTGTCCTCTCTTAAGGAGGTTTTCTGGTGTAAAAATTTATCTTCCCTACTGTCAGATTGAACCGATTTATATTTTTGGTGACATTTCTCCAGTGGATGCAGGAAAGAATTTTGGTTACTATATTTGCTGTTAGTGTTCTGATATCTTCCTAGGGTTTTTTTTTTCCTTTTAAGGATATAATTCAGTTCCTTCAGCTCTGTTTTATATATCACACTGTTTATTTTGCTTTCACAAAAAGTTTTTCTCATTTAAAACTTGTCGTAACTGTTGTGAAGAACCTAGTTTGAAATGCCCCTCCCCCTAGGTTAACAGTGAGCTGTTGAGTGATGCCCTTGGTTGTCAGACAATTGTAAATCCCCCTCAGATATCTTCATATAGGCTGCATTTCTATTCCAAAAGCTTTACAAACACAATCATGAAGTAGTTTGAGTTGGAAGGGAGCATTTTAAAAAATTCATCTACTCCAACCTCCTTCAATAAGCAAGAACATCTTCAACAACATCAGGTAAAGCCCTGTCCAGCCTGACCTTGAAAGTTTCCAGGGATGGGGCATCTACAGTGTGTATTGCTTTAACCTTATTTACTGCACTGTTAGTTACATCAAAGACTAATGCAGTGAGTTCTTAATGATGTGTACTCCTGCCTTTTAAAAGAGGAGTGCCTATGTTCCAAGATTGTTGATTCAAACCATTTTTTTTTTCACTAAGTAAATTTCCTGAAGAGCTTTAACACTTTCATTTTTCATGTCAATCATCCATTTCAGCCTTTGGGTTTTGTGAGTACAAAGAACCAGATTCCACACTACGAGCACTGAGACTACTCCATGACCTCCAGATTGGAGAGAAGAAGCTGCTGGTCAAAGTTGATGCAAAGACAAAGGCTCAGCTAGATGAATGGAAAGCAAAGAAAAAGGCATCCAATGGGGTATGTATATAAATGTGTGATTTGCATTCTTCTGGTAGGATGTCAATGTAATGTACTTGCTAGATCAGATTATGAGCATATTTTTTAGTTTCTACTCATCTCTGCCCTTAACTCATTTTAGGATTTTGCCAGAATCATATTAATGAGTGTAAGCTCTTAATGCCATGGTATTTAAACTTATCTGTAAGGTACAACTGCATCTCTAGAATTAATTCTGTAATTCATTCTAAAGTGTAGTAATATATACTATACCTTATGATTGTGTTGCTTCATTTTTGTTTAGAAACTCTTGCAAGTGCATAAACTCTAGAAATTAGTCGCTACTCTGTCTGTCTGTAAATTGCTTGTCTGAGGAGAATTGAAGTTTCCCCTCCACTGATGATCTCCTAGAACAAATCAATGAAAAGAAGTAGATCATTCAGTACAGGATGCAGTGAGTAGCTTTCAGACGTTTAGTAGATGGGGAAGTAGCTTTTGTACCATTCCTTTCTAGAACTAGGGATCTGTTCTGGAATAATTGCAGGTATTTGTATGTTGAATTCTTGTGAGATATAAGAGACACTTAATTGACAAATTTCCCGTAAAATTAATTGCATATGTTTCATTGCTAAAATGACACATTTCAGACCTCAGTCAAGTTGTTGAGCATGGTCTCTTAACCGTTTTAAAGTTTTGCATGTGCCTTAAGATAGCACTTAAACAATTTTTTTCTGTAAAATGGAAGTGACAAGAAGCTCTTGTTCAGCAAACTAAAAATACTAATAATGCTATAGCAGGAAAATTTTTTAATTTCCAGTTTGGAATTTTTCTTAAATGTACGCAGTATACAGAAGAAACACAAATACTTTTATTTCATATTACATGACCAGAACTGGAAGCATAATGATGACTTGAAGTACTTGACATACCTTTGACTGCATACCCAGTGTATGGGATTAAATGCAAAGGCTTACCAAAGCAGAGTGCTAACTTCATGGGCTTTGAATGTGCTAGCTGTTAGCCTGCCCCTTTCGTTCTATATTTCCTTGTTTCGTTGTTGGCATCACCTGTGATACTGTGCTTCACAGCTGATCTTACAAACAAGCTTAAAATATTGGTGGAATTCTTGTACATCTCTCAGGAATTTTGTGTTCTGTGAGCCCCTGTGGGTTACATTCTGTCCTGGGGGATTGATGGTAATGAAGCAGAGGGTACTGTTTGTGGCTTTGAAGGCAACAGTGTGAACCCATTCTGTTGAACTCTAGAATGAGATTAGCTCCATGGTTTTTGTTAGGTTTTGTTGGGTTTGTTTTTTTGTAGTGGTGCAAAGAAAGGCTGCGAATTGCTGAGGAGTATTGATGAAGTGTATTGTAATCAAACTGCTTGCAATTCCTGTCATACCATCATTGGTGTGCTGGTGCCACTTGGATCCAAAAGTTGCAACTTCTTCCTTTGATGTCTTTAACTGAGAAATCAAACATGTACACTAGAACACAATTTCATATAGAGGCACACCAAGCAAACATTTATCTAATTAGCTCCTCTCCCTGATCACTTCTTCCTGGACCTCTTCAATTCCACACTGGCTGTCACTGCCTTCTAGCTCTTTCCAGCCTGCTCTTCCTTGGCCTGGCAGCTTCTTCAGCTCCAACTGAATCCTCCCTTCCCCCTCATTCTTAGCTGCTGCTCCATCAGACCCTTCCCTCCCCCTCACTTCACCCACCACCTATCGCTTGACGGGATACCCAGCTGGATTCTCAGGTGAGATTCCATTTTTCTAAAAGATTCAGGGGATCAAGAGGTGGGCTGCCTTGCTCAGGATGCAGATCATCATTCTACCCTTTCATGTAACATTTAATGAAAGGCACTCCTTTGTGTTCCTTTCCTCCCTGCAAGGTTTAAAGGGGTAAAAAGATGAGTAACTGCAAAATACTTAACAATAATTGAAAAAAGAAAGTTTGCTGTGCAGGGAATGTTTTCCTTAATGATGTTTCTTTAATATAGTTCTCCCATTATAGGTTGCAGCTTGAAAGTTATAGGTAGGCATTTGTATTGCATGGCACTTAAGTAAAAGGTTTTGAGGAACTGCTGTTGAAATGACTTGAAGTTCTGGAATATACAAGGCAAAACTTTTGACCAAGAGCTGCACTATAGTGATTGCCTTTCTGGGAGCGTGCCTGTGCTCCCTCTTTCCTGTCTACTGCCTTAATCACCATGTTTCTGTTCTGTTTTATTATGCAATCCTACACTTGCACTCTGCAGCAATTCCATGTGTGAAATTCACTGTGTGGTAAACTATGGTATTGCCAGTGTGAAAAGTTCTAACTAAAATAATGCAATTGATAACTACTTGTAGGTGGTTTGGTTTTCATGTGGTGGGTTGTTTTCTTTTTATGGAGTTGTTCATCTTTTTTTTTGGTTTTGAACTTTGATTTTACACAGTAAATGCTGTAGGGGCATGAATGTGATGGTCGAAGGTGAACTTCTCATAAAACTGCAGTTGTTCTCAATTTGTTGATTCCTGTTACTTTGCCGTTTTTCCTTAGAACTCCAGACCAGAGACAACAACTGATGATGATGAAGCACTGGATGAGGAAACAAAGAGAAGAGATCAGATAATTAAAGGGGCCATTGAAGTCTTAATACGAGAGTATTCCAGCGAGCTCAATGCCCCCTCCCAGGAATCTGACTCTCACCCCAGGAAGAAGAAAAAGGAAAAGAAGGAGGACGTATGTGTTTTGATTTTGGACAAAACAGATTTTTTTTTCTTCAACTCACCTTTATATAATGGCCAAACCTTGTGCAAATACTTTAAACCTAAACTTCTGATGAGAAAACAAATCAACAAGCATTGATGTCAGCAGCAGTTTTTTTGGTTGTTTTTTTTTTTTCCTTTTTTGAGCTGAAAGCTAGTCAGTTATAGACACCATCCCTTCAGGATGGTTTAGGCATCTAAGCTCTTAGACTTCTTGGAACAACAGGTTTGAATCTGGGCAGGACTGAACCAACCTTTCATCCTTCTGAAGGTGGAAATACTGAATTTAGTACAGTTTAATCCGTATGTGCATGTAGGTTTTTTTCAGATGAGAACTTAAAAACAACTGTAAAGAGTTCCTGCATACCGTCCACTTCCAATGAAAGATGTCAGGAATTGGGTAGTTTCTGAAAAAATTCTTCTCTCTGTTCATAGTGTGCATTCTTGTAGTGTGCCTTGATCTAACTGGTTGCAGCTGTCTACCCAGATGTGGAAGCACTTCATTAGTTGTATACCTTATAAACCTAGAAAGGATCCTTCAGGGCTGAAAGGCATATTGTAATCTTCTGCCTTACAAAAGCACATGTCTCAATTTGGCTGGATTTGATCAGCTGGCTTTCCTATCTTGTGCAATGCAAAAAAACCCAAAAACATGTTAAGCAGGAATGAATGTTCTGGTTTAGACCTGCTTCCATGAATGACCTTTTTATGGATTAAAACAAACTGGAAGAAGGGGGAACAAGAATAAGCAAACTCAGACTTAGCTTTTCCAGCAAAGTTTCTAACCATGGCTTTCACATCTACCATTCTGCACCTAATATGAAAGAGATTGGAAAATTGTTTGGCCACGATTTTTACACACTTAAATCTTCTGCAAATTATTCCAAGGCAATAATGCAGTTTCAAATGCTTACGGAGTTTAAGTGTGGTGCAAGAAGCAACATCTCCCTCAGGGAGCAAGTGTATCTTCCTACAACACTGTTAGTCGTGGCCAACCTGAGGTATAAAAATGCTGAGCTGAGAATTTGTTTTTCTTTCTTCTCCCTCTCTGGGAGAAGATGTTTTCTTGGATGAGAATTTTCAAATGAGCAATGAGTCGCTGTCTAATGCTATCAGCTGTATTTTTTGTTGCAAGCACTGTTACAATGTCTGTTGTCCTGTGGGTAAATATATATATCTATATGGCCATGAATAACACAAGGTAGTTAAACATTGTAAGGCACCATTGCAGTCACAGAAGAGCTGGGTGCTGAGTATATCCCTGGGACAGAGCAATATTCTGTTAGCTCTGTGTTGAGTGGAATTTTACTAATCTGATCCAGTCAAACAGCCAAATAAGCTCTTTTAAAATACACGACACTTGTGGGTTGAAATTGCACCCCATCATCCCTTCCTTATTGAGAAGGAGGAAAAGAAACTTGGAAGTTGCCATCTTTGGCCTGTGTGGATAGAGGTGGGAGTGAAGAGATGGTACTAGCTTGTTGCTTTCTTGTCCATAAAGGAGAGTGGAGAGAAAGACTGTTGAGGGTGGGGGGAAAGGGAAGATGGAAGATATATTGGGGGGCGGGGGGAGGGTGCGGAAACTCTCCAGCTTTGGGGCTGCTGTCCCTGAAGAGGGAAGAAGACTCCCGCTGGTGTTAGCAGCAGAGGCTGTTAGTTCTTCTGGATGAAGGCATGACTGATGTGGGGGAGTTGAAAATGTGTGTGAGGAACTGAGAGTGAGTGGAATTTGGTTTTCAATTTCAAGCACGGGGGAACCTCGCTAATTCGCACTAACTATAAGTTAGCAGGTGCAATCTACCAAATTTTGCGAATTAGCGAGTCAACAAAATCAAGAGATCATTTATTTTGGCAAGTGTAGCTTAGCCTTGTTTATGATGCTACCACAGCGTACTAATACCCTGTCGTACACTAATAATTCAGTGAAGTCTTACTAACATGAGACGTCACTATGTGTTTTAAGTAGTTCAGCAAAGGGAGAATTAGCGAGGTTCTTCTGTAATTTTGTTGAATCAAAGAAATGAGATCACAGCAATACAATATTGCTTTGTAGTACAAACATACAAAACATTGTTTTTCAGAGTAGTGTGCAATCTATTTTTAAAAAAAAAAATCTCCGTGGATTTTTCCGCAGATTTTCCGCAGATTTCCAGTGGCCCCACTGATACCTTATCCACTCATCACCAAGGTTCGTTTACATTGTAGGCTTTGACAATGACTATGTTTACTGCTAGTTGCCAGATTTGTGACTCTTGTCCATCTGATTTTTTATTTTTTTTTTTTTCCACTCATTAACATCAGACTGTCAGGTTTGGTACTGCAGAAGGACTTTATTTATCTCTTGCAAGACTGGTTGAAAACTTCTAACCTTCAGCTTTTCTCTTGTTCTCCTGTGTCTGTACAGATGGCTTTTAATGCTTTTAATCCTGTCCCCCTTGTTTTTTAGGAGGATATAAATGCTATAGAAATGGAGGAAGACAAAAGAGACCTGATATCAAGAGAGATCAGTAAATTCAGAGATACACACAAGGTAGTATTCTTGTTTTTGCACTTGATACAAATTAGGCTTTTTCAAAATCCAGAAAACCACTATTATAAAATTTAGCAGTACATTGCAATATCACTTAAAATGATGTTTATACTAGGTTTAATATACATATAGTTCTTTACAAGTCAAAAAAAGACGACTACCACGTTAAAGTGGCCCTTGACATCTTTATGCTAAGACTTTGATTGCTACTGAGTATTTTGCAGTCTTCTCACTTTAACATGAATAAAAGGCAGCTTAAGTTGCTACACATACATTAAGTCAAGATATTTATAACTAAAGGCTAAACGGGGCTGCAGTATAAGACATACACTTGAGTGTGTTTCTGTAGGTAGATTTGTAACATTATCCAAGATTTTATGAAGAGTTGAAACTTGAATTAAATTTAAATCTTTTATTTTAATAGTTCTAAGTTAAAAGTGGGGGAAGATTAAAACTAGGTCAGTGGTTACCAGACTTACCAAACTTTAGATGCATGGAAGAACTGTAAATTCCCATAAAGCTAATCTATTCATTGACCCCCACCATTATGATAGAGATCATATGGTGACTAATGCAAGATGAAACTCACAGCTTGGAAAGTAACATGGAATAGGATGTAAGTATGAGCTTCTGTTTTTTATTATACTTATGGATGCCCCCTCAGAAAAATATGCAAAGGGGTAACTGGCTTGGAAATGTTTGTGTACATCAAGTCCCACCTCAGGGTTCCCACTTACAGAAGTTTCCACTAATGCTAGTGCATCTGTGAATGTTTCTGCTTTGGAAAGTGATACTTGTGGATAGTAAAGTGCAACTATGCATGTAATGTTCTTATTTTAATGTTTAGCTTAAAGTTGATATTAATTTTTCCCCAATAAGATTGGAATGGTCCTTGGCCTAGGGAAGTGTCAGCAAGCTCCTCTTTGGAGCACACGCTTTTCTTTCAAAATACCCCCAAATCATTAAAGAAAAGGTGAAGTATGCCCGTGTTATTCAGCTTTACTACATGCAATCACTGGGAATGGCACCATGTTTTCATACAACTGCATCAATATAAACACAGGTGACTACATGTTATTGTATGTCTACGTATTCAGTTTTTCTCTTGACTGAAGTTTTTGAAGATAAAAACCTGGGGAAAAATTCTAGAAAAAAAATCATCTGGAGAAGCTCAGCAATTGAATGTGAAAATGGTCAGTGGTGAAACTTCAGTAGAATGATGTTCAATTCCCAGCCCCAAGTTGTCACTGATACTAAACTGCAAACAAGTAATACTTTTTTTAAAAATTACAAATGAAAAAAAAAATAAACCAAGCTTCATTGTTTCAGAAGCTGTTGGGCATTTTGCTGCCTTTAATCTGTATTATTGGGAGGCTATTTTGGGTTTCTTAACGTTAAAAACCAACTGGAAGTAGTCATTGTGTATATTGGATATGTTTAAAAGGGGCTGTTGAATCCTTAGCAACTGGCTAGTGAGCACAGTGAACCTTTGCATGTTTTTGGTATGAGTTTATAAAACAGTAACGACAGACTGTCAGGGTGTCAGCATTGCAGGGGGCGTCCATTTACAGCACGGACGAGTCTGAAGAGAGCTCAAGGTAAGATTTATAATTCTTCTACCTGTTCCATTTCTGTTCATTACTTCAATTTATCTGATACTGTTCCCATCCCATTACCCTTTCAGACCCTTTTATTTAGGCTTACAGAATTTGATTGAGGTCAGATTTTGATTACAAAATAGACCAGTTTATCTTTTCAATTGGGTTTTAAGAAAGTGGACTTAGAAAATGGATCTTAATATATCAAAATTTGTGTGTATTTACACTTCTGTGAATTTATTTAAAAAAAAAAGAAATCCACTCTCTTGAGAAATAGCACCATAAACAAAGTTTCCGAGAGTGGCAAAACAGGAGTTCAACCAAAGAAATTTCTATTGGAACATCTAAGATAACCTGTAAGTATCAACCACTTCAGTATGTAAACTTTTCTTTAAAAGTATATGAAATTTGAGGTAAGTTGGATTTTTAAAAGTTGACAACCTACTTTAACATCTGACCGTACTGAGGTTTAACACTCTAAAGCTGCTGAAAAAATGCAGTCCTTAGAAATTAGTTTTCAGCTTAGTGTATATTGTAGAATGTAAGTTTGGGGTTTTTTCACATCAGTTTTCTACCAATTCCTGCCATTTTTAGTCCCTTTTTCCTTTTGTGATTTCAATGTATCCAACATTGGTTTTACCTGTATTGTGCTATCAATGCAGCATAGTTTCACTGGATACATTGATCACTAGTGGATTGGCTTTATTTCTGTAATCCTTTGTTGGTTCTCTGGTCCCTGTGCCTATGGCAGAAGAATGCTAATCAGGTAAGATTGCTTTTTAAAGTTGTCTTAAATGCTTTGTTTAAAAGAAAAGAAAAAAAAAAACAGAAACCAGAGAAAATGCTGTTTCATTGTTCTAGTTTTTAATTTCATTTCAGTGATGGTAAACGTGGAGCCAAAGGGGATAAACCTGTTTATTCTGCTCAATATTTGTTCAAAAAGTGGTATTCTGGCATCCATCAGGTTGAAATTTGGTATATTTGGTTGTTATTTGGTATATTTGTGAACCGTGTACTTGCTCTTCCTCCCAGAAACATAGCTTATAGGCAAGGTTAATCCAGTGTTGGCGGTCCATGTCCTAGCACAGCATCTGTAAGTTAACACATAACAATTGCTTCCAAGGATGGATTTATCTATCATTCTGTTGATGTATTTTCTAATGTCTTATAGGAATTCTGGTCATAAGTTCTGTTTCTAATTGAAAAAAGGGGCAATTTTTAGTAAAACTGTAGCAGGTAACCTTTAGTTTCTGTGTTTCAAAAGAGCTATTTCCAACCTTTTTTTTACTGTCTCCGTCTTGCAGTGGTGGAAGTTAAGAATTCCATTCTGCAGAGTCCAGTTCTTGCCAATGAACAGTTAGAACTTTTTTAGGGAGGGAAAAGGGGAGAGGTGTCAGTTTTCTTCACTGTTTAACTACATGCACCACGTGTAAGTGGATATATTTCTTTGCCCAAGTTTTCATACAGAATGGTTTTGATCTGCCAGGACTTTTTTGGGAAACAACTCACTGTCCCAGTAAGCATTCCACTGAAATACATTTTCCTAGATGAACAGAGTTAACTTTATCATCTAGAAGTTCATTTTACTTGTACTTGTATGTCTAGTAGGGCAAATGGAATTTGAATCCCACCTGAATGATGACTGGTAGTGCACTGTGTGTGTGCAGTTTTAGTCAGTTTATAATACAAGGCCGGCCCTAATCTGCTAAGGTTGGAGATTGCTGGTCTGTGTAGATCTATGCTTTTGCACGAAACTTAGTCTTGTGATTGCTGAATTTTGATTTCTTACTTACAAGTTCCAAAAAATACCCACCAAACCCTACTTAATATTTTAAATTTAATGGCGGTTTTGGTATTTCCATTACCAGCCTTGTGTGTTGCGCCGGGAATATCCAGTTCCTGTAATTATAAAATTAACTATGAAAGTTCTCTTGTTGGTTTTTAGAAACTGGAGGAGGAAAAAGGCAAAAAGGAGAAAGAAAGACAGGAAATTGAAAAAGAACGCAGAGAAAGAGAAAGGGAACGGGAGCGTGAACGAGAAAGGAGGGAGCGTGAAAGAGAGAGGGAGCGTGAACGAGAGAAGGAGAAGGAACGGGAGCGTGAACGGGAGCGAGATAGGGATCGTGACCGAACTAAGGACCGAGACAGAGACCGCGAGCGAGACAGAGATCGCGACAGAGATCGTGAGAGGAGTTCAGATCGCAACAAGGATCGGAGCAGATCAAGGTAAATGGACCTGAATTGACAGTCATTTCAGTTTTTCTAGTGGCGTTTACTAAATACATGTAGGTAAGCAGATCAGCTACCGTTCAACAGATGGTCCTTGTGGAAGATCAGAATAACAACAGGAAATCAAAATTTTGGAAAGTGTCGTATTTATACAAATTTGGAGAATACTTGATTCCCTCCACAGCACAAGAATATAAGGACTGCAATACGCAGTAAGCAACCCCCCCAACCATGACCTAAGTATAATGGTTTTATCTGAAATCTCTCTTACTTTTCGTTAATGGCTTTATTCCTACTTAAGATTCTCTTTTGTCTGTGGAATGCTTTAGCTTAAGTGGGTTTTACTTCTGTTATGTGCTGGGGTTTTTTTGGTTACTTGCTTTTGGGTTGTTTTGTGGGGTTTTTTAGTAAAAGCAAGGGGATTTTTCTTTCAGTCTCAAACTGCAACTAATCATGTCACACTCTAAGTGCTGCTTTTTCCCTCTTCACCACAGAAAAAATAGCTGTTGCACTTCAAATCATCTTGTCAGTAATGTTAAAATTGTCTATAAGCCACGTAAACATGAAAGATTTATTAAGGATACCCCTTATTTGTGGTGGTTTTAGCTGTCATTTATGGAGAACTACTAGCACAGTTTGATAAGAAATTGCCACATGGTCACGCTTAGTTTCTGTAAATATCACTAATGGTTAGTGCTCAAACAACTACTTTTAGGTGAACTACTTTTTCTAGGTGAATGGATTTTTGAATACAGTAGTAGTATTGATTTATGCCTATTACTATAGCAGCTAATCATCTTGTACAATTGCAGAAGAAAAATAACCTGTAAGATGCTGTAAAACATTTCATTTGAGTGGAGAGGAAGGCTCTGTATTTAACTTTGGGTTTTTCTTTCCTTCAGAGAAAAAAGCAGAGACAGGGAAAGAGAACGAGAGCGCGAGAGGGAGAGAGAACGAGAGAGGGAGAGAGAACGAGAGCGGGAACGGGAAAGAGAACGAGAGCGGGAAAGAGAGCGAGAAAAGGATAAGAAGAGAGACCGAGAGGAAGATGAAGAAGATGCCTATGAACGACGAAAACTGGAGAGGAAACTGCGTGAAAAAGAAGCTGCATATCAAGAGGTAGGTTGGGGGTTTTTTAAGGTTCTTTAAATAAAAAAATGTTTCTGAGAGTTGGTAATAAGTTTTCTTCTATAAAATTCATCATTCCTTCTCCTTTTTGTTTTAATCCTTTGAGTATGTGAATTGGGGGAGAATATGTAAGTCACTGTCAAAACAAATTTAGACTTACTGTGATGTTTAAAGCAACTGCATTATAAATAATTTGAAAAATTTATTTTAAACAACAATCCACACTAACTGAAGTAGTACTGCCATTCTTAATGATCTTGAGATTGGACAGTCTGTTTTCTTCTCTTGTAGCGTCTTAAAAACTGGGAAATCAGAGAACGAAAAAAAAGTCGAGAATATGAAAAAGAGGCTGAAAGGGAAGAAGAAAGGAGAAGGGAAATGGTAAGGCTTATGGTTTTACATGTAATTTTCCCTGCCTTTTTCTCTTGGTCCTATTTAGAATGGAACTGATGTGTTTATGGATAGTGATAGAGCACTCATTTTGTATAAAGACTGTGTATGTTTTTATACATACCTGCAGGTAATAGACTTGACACAGAATATGTCTAATAAGGGGGGGTACTATTTAGAGTCTTGGAAACAAACCTGGCTTGGTCTTATGAAGGCGGAAGAGTGAGAAGTCAGCAGCTGCAAAATACTGTGATCTGATCACCATGCACTTCTGTACCTGTACTTGTGTCAGATTTGTGGTAAAACTTACTGTATGTTCTCTGTTGTGCAGGCGGGACTAGACCTGGTCCTTAAATTCCAATCTGCTCAACCTGCTATGAGATATGATTTTAAGTTAGAGGGATGTTATTTCACTTCATAATTTTCCCAGAGAAGGAGAGAAGATATTGAGAGAATTCTAAATAGATGATGGGTTAGGAATAGCTTCTAAGCCAAATGTACAAAGAACTGATCAGGGCTGAGTGGATTAGAAAATACATCGTTTCATGCAGAATCTAAGTTTTCCTTCTAAATACATAAGGAGGGAAGATTTGTTTGAGAATGACTCAGAGTTATTTTCTGTTCATGATGCTTCTGGATGTTGGCTATGGATGGCAGTTGTAGAAAGCAGTGTTGAATTTTGTGCTGAATTTCCAACCATAATCATAATTTGCTTCTCAGTCATTAGTGTAGAAATATCTTACTGTTGGTTTAAAGATAGTGCTTAGATGCAGGTTAGAATGTCCTGATTTAGGTTTTGATTTTGATTTTTATCAGAGTTGGGGAAAAAATGTCTTCTGTCCCTCTTGCCCTCTTCAATTTTAGACCTGTACATTAATACAATGCCATATGGTTTGGATTAGCAGTGCAACAGAAGAGTGCTTGTCCTAGAAGCACCCATCAGAGTTGTTTCTGTACATAACTAAATCATTTTTAAAAAGCTCGTAAAATGAAGCAGTACTAATAAAATATGCTTAAAGTGCCATGTTAAAATACTTGATACCAGACTTAGGGATTTGGAGAACAGAAACTCTTGATTCTCTTCATCTGTAATTTCAGAAAAAAAAAAAGAAGAGGAAAACACACACACACACACACACGCACGCACGTTTCTGTGTGTGTCTGTCTGTGTGTGTGTGTGTGTATATGCAGATCAGTGATGCAATCCTAGTGAACCTAATGGAGGCAATTCCAAAACTTTGCATTTTCTCTTTGGAAAACTGTATTTTTAGTTTGAAGCATAGTAGATCTATAATTAACTTTCTAATAATATTACTAGATTTTAAATTCTTGGAAAAAAGCCCAGAAATATTACTTAAGTTTCAATTCTTTGCAGGCAAAAGAAGCCAAACGGTTAAAAGAATTCTTAGAAGATTACGATGATGACAGAGATGATCCAAAATACTACAGGTATGTCATGGTATTGATTCCTAGCAATAAAATCTTCTACACGGTTGTGGGGTTTGTTGGCAGAGGCTTATGGAGTTTATATTTGACTGATTATGTGGCAATATAAGGGTTATATTATCTAAATTTTTTCAGTGTCACTTGGTAAGTGACAGAAGGAATAGGGAAACTCCTTACTGCTCTTTGTTAATGCTTGGGAGTAGCTGCTCATTCCTATCACTTGAATTGTGGGTGAGGCAGGGCAGAGGTGGTGGGGGCAGGGAGAAGGTAACAAGCACACCTCCAACTGATTCACTGCAGGAAAACTAAATAGTAGGAAGAACAAGCTTGTTAATTGTAAAGGATTGGAAACATCCTTCAGCATGGGACTAACTAATATTTGGATTAAACTAATTTAGCAGAGGTGGCTCTTATGAAAAATCTAAAAAATAATTTGATTCTTTATCTCTGAACAGATCAGCAGCCACACTCTCTACATCTGTTTGATGTGAGGGGTAGATTCTGTACAGTAAGGTTGATAACTGGTATCATAGATTTTTCTGTTACAAAAATAGTGGGCATGGGTGACCTTATGATCTTATGAACCTTATTTTCATTTAGTGGAAGATATATCTGTATGAAGTTTCTCTTGTATTGCAGTGCAGGGCTCTCATTGAAATGTTCTTTGAAGTACAAAATATGTATCTTTTGTAGGGGCAGTGCTCTTCAGAAGAGGCTACGAGACAGAGAGAAAGAGATGGAAGCGGATGAACGGGATAGGAAAAGGGAAAAGGAAGAATTAGAAGAAATTAGGCAGCGTCTTCTGGCAGAAGGACACCCAGATCCAGATGCAGAGCTCCAGAGAGTGAGTAGTTGTTTGTTTGACAGGAATAACTGAGTTCTTGGTGTTCTGGTTGTATTGAGCAAAATTGTGTAAGCAATCTGATACATAGTATTTATGTCCTCTGTTCACTTTTTCTTAGAAAGAAGTCCAGTTAAACAGTAAGAATGATGGAAACAAAAAATAACTTTCCAGATTAACAACCAGATTGGGCAGAATTTAAAAACAGATTTGAATTAATCAGTATTTCTAATAATAATGCCAGTAGTTGCATGTAGTTTTCTTGACCAGCAGTCTTCTGTAGAGAGTAGGATCTTTAGGTTCTTTTCAAACAGAGCTGGATTTGAGAGAGCTTCTTTTTGGCTAATTGTCTCTTTCATTGTAGATGGAGCAGGAGGCTGAGCGGCGTAGGCAGCCACAAATAAAACAAGAGCCAGAGTCTGAGGAGGAAGAGGAAGA
The DNA here is from genome assembly GCA_013399895.1 of Serilophus lunatus. Lineage (NCBI taxonomy): Eukaryota > Metazoa > Chordata > Aves > Passeriformes > Eurylaimidae > Serilophus > Serilophus lunatus. The sequence goes on from VXBA01004284.1 coordinate 874,450, forward strand.
CAAGGCAGAAAAAGAGGAAAAAAGAGAAGAGCCAGAGGAAGAGGAGGAGGAGCCTGAACAAAAGCCCTGCCTTAAACCAACTTTACGACCCATCAGTTCTGCTCCATCTGTTTCTTCTGCTAGTGGAAATGCAACCCCTAACACACCTGGTGATGAATCTCCTTGTGGCATTATTATCCCTCATGAAAACTCACCTGAACAACAGCAGCTGGAGGAGCATCGGCCCAAAATAGGACTTAGCCTCAAATTGGGCAAGTTTACATTTTATTTAAATCTTCCATATGGGATCAAAATGAAAAAAAAAAATGCCTTCAGTGATAGTGCTAATTGTTTTCAGGGCAGATTAAGAAGGCCCTGTTTTTCTAAAATCTTGAACAAACTCCATTGGAGATCTTTACTTCTTTTGCCACTTTTATAACAAAGTTTGACAGATTAAAAGCCAATGCCAGGCATTCACAGACATATATATAACATACAAGCCAATATTCTTCAAGAAATGTGTGAAGAGGAAACTGGGTTCAGTTGAAGTTTATAAATATGTTATTCTGTCTTTTGGGTTGTAGGTGCCTGCAATAGTCCTAATCAGCCCAATGCAGTAAAAAGGAAGAAGCTTGCAGTGGATAGTGTTTTCAATAAATTTGATGATGAAGACAGTGATGATGTGCCTCGCAAAAGGAAACTTGTCCCTCTGGATTATGGAGAAGAAGATAAAAGCAATATCAAAGGCAGTGTCAATACAGAAGAAAAACGCAAACATATTAAGAGTCTCATTGAGAAGATTCCCACAGCAAAACCAGAGCTCTTTGCCTATCCTCTTGACTGGTCCATTGTGGATTCAGTAAGTTGATTTCATTTAATCACTTACAAAAAGACTTAATTTTTCTAAACCTTAAAATTTAATAGAAAAACAAGTGGTTTGGAGCATCATCAGCAAATGCAGTCAAACTTGAGTGCTGTGTTTCTTGTTCATGTATAATCCTTATTCTGAAGTATGCCTGCTTATTTTTGTTTGTCCCTCTTGAATTGTTGCTATATATTGTCCAGCAGTTTTATGGAAAGAAGAAAAAAAATCTTGTAAAAAACCATGCTTGAGTGGCCATCAGAAATAATTGCAGATGCCAAATCTCTAAGGATTGTCTCATTCATAGCAAAATGTATCTTCTGCTAAATAATTGTTTGAGTCTTCTGGCTGCCTATCTGGCAGTTGTTATAAGACAGTGCAGTTTAATGTAATTACTTGTTTTGGTTTTGTATTTTTGTCTTTCCAGACACTAATGGAACGTCGAATTAGACCATGGATCAACAAGAAAATAATAGAATATATTGGTGAAGAGGAAGCCACACTAGTTGACTTTGTTTGTTCTAAGGTTAGTATCTTCTGCTTTGTTTGTGAAGTCTGGGGTTTCCTCCCTATTTAAACTGCAGTAATGAGGCCGTATCTGTATTTGGAGCTTCTCAGTAATCTTTGATACTGGTCAGCAGAGACAGTTGGTGCACTTGGAATCAGTGTGCACCCTAATGTTTTATAAGTTACCTCTGTTAGTGCATGTGTACAATATGTACGTGTTAGATGCTCTGTTACCTGTTAGATAGATAAACATGAAATTAGAGAAAGAAATGACCAGTTAACAAGAGCAGCTGTTTTAACTGATAGTTTTCTCACTAGATTTCAGAGTTAGTGTCTCATATTTTTTAACTTAGAAGTGGGTTTTGTGTGAATGAAGGGGAAAATAGCTAGTAGTTTTATTTTTACATATGCTTTGGGATCAACTAGATAAATTCCCTAAAAACCTGTTGTTCCTTTAGTAGAAAGGTAATACTAAGGTTTTAGAGTTATCATTAGAGTCATTCTGCTATAACTTTTAGCCATTGCATGAGCTGTTTAAACTAAAGTCTGTGTAGCTTCTTCCATCAAATTACAAACTAAATTTTTATAGCTTGCCATTTTTAATCTCTCGGGACAACTATGTTTTGTTATCAAAAGGGAATTTTGAGAACTCCAGCTTTCATGGTACTTGTGCTCATAATGGCTTCTCTTGGCTTAGCTCTAAGGGCTACTCTGAGAGGCAAAACAAGTGTGATAGTTTTGACATAGTTGTTAAGTAGAAAGTAAAAAGCAGAAGTTGAACATTTGCTATGCTTATATATATATATAAATAAAAAAAATTACTGTATTGAAAGACAACTTATTTGGTTCTGAATAAAGTTTTAAATACTTAACAGGTAGATGGAAAATCCAGTTACAGGGAGTGATACAGAGAAAATTCTGCCTTTGTCTTCCATTAGGAATTTATTGTTCTTCCATGAATAAGGAAAGCTTAATTAGACGTGCAAGTATAGCCAGCAAATACAGGACCTGTAAATTTCTGGAGCTTCCTGGAACTTGTTCCTCAGTAACCAGCCATAAACTATCATTCATTGTGATGGACTCTGATGCAGTTTAATATTAATTTTTGCCTTGGCTAATACTGGGACCAAATGGACTGCAAATAGTTCTTGGATGTGCAGAGCATTCCTAATCCTTTGGATGTAGCTGGATTTTGTCCAAAGATATTTATAGGGTTTATTCTGAGTTTTCAGTCTAAAAACATTTGTTTCTTTCAGGTTATGGCTCACAGCTCACCACAGAGCATACTGGATGATGTTGCCATGGTAAGCAGCAGTTGTGTAACTGATGGGCCTTCTACACTTTTCTGAAGCTAATGGTCAATTATGCAAAACAGCAGGAGTCCTTAACAGACATATGTGATGTTCATAAAAGATGCATAGAAAACACACATTAGATATGAAAGCTGTTTTGTTTAAACACATCGTGTTAGCACAGGCGTTATTTTGCGGTTACAGCACCTAGGTACAAATTGCTGACCCCTGTTCAGAATTTCTCAGTATTTGGAAATACGGAACAAATGTCTTAGGGAAAAAAATCTAAGAATGTACCAGAAATAAAAACTTCCTTCTAGTTCTTGTAGCTACATTTTTATTAGCGGTTTAATGGATCTTTTCCTAATTAATGAGCAAAAGAGGTGATTTTCTCTCAAAGAATAAAAGCTCTTTTTTGCCTGGTGTTGGAAGAGAGAAACTTTATGAAATAATGCTACTGTTCCACCATGTTTTCATACACTGAAAGGTGAATTAAAACTAATTGTCCACTCTGTTGGTAGGAGCCACGTGCATAGTGGAAATTAGTAGGTTGTTCTTGGTGTGATTATTAGGTGACTTGGAGAACTTCCCAAGAGATGTTATGCATTCAAAAAGTTTGTATGAGTTCAAGAAAAGTCTGGATAATAAATTCAGGAAAGATAAATCCATTGAGAGTTTACCTAATAAACACCCAAGGAAGTTCCAAGCTGAAAATGAGCAGAAACTGGAAATTAAGGAAAAATAACACATGTGAATGTCCTGTTCTTACATTCTTTCCAAGCCTGCCATTTCTCTGCCTCTTCCCAAACCACTTTTGGAGACTAGTTTACTGATATTTTATCCCTTGGTGCCCAACAACTGTGTTATACAAGTGTGTAACTACAGTCTAGTCAAGCAAGTGATAACTGCAGAACAGAAGGTGTGTTTAGTCCCTCCCTCAAAGACTTAACTTGTATTACACTATGTAATACTACTTTGTAGTTCTGATGTATATTCAATTAGTCTTTGTAACTGGAATGCTTAACTTAAAAATAATCGATAAAATATGTTTTTCCTACAGGTACTAGATGAAGAAGCTGAAGTTTTCATAGTCAAAATGTGGAGGTTGTTGATATACGAGACAGAAGCAAAGAAGATTGGCCTAGTGAAATAAAGCACTCTCCTTGCTTCTAGGGTTCCATTTCAATTTTGGGCTTTTTTTTTTCTCCCATTGTTCAAAGACTTGGAATTTTCTCTGTTCTCAGAGACTTGAGACCTGTATTTTTTTATGTAGAAAATGTGAATTTTTTTGTCCTCTGCTCTGAGGCCCCCTTTACCTTCACAATTAGTTATCTGAATCCTGCATTGGTTCTCTTTATAATACACAAGGTACAATTACCGGTATGTTTTATAAGCTGCAGCTACTGTACATGCTCTTTGGTAATTTTGTTATGTTACTCTGATTCTTGTAAATATTAAGAAAAAAAATTCCCCTGTTTTGCAAAACATTTGCACTTAATGTGGAACTATGTCAGTTACAGGTGAAGACAAAGGATTTTACTGCAAGTGCTTTTTTTGGGCATTCTTTCCTTTTTATTTAAAAAATGATCAAAATATGATTTAAAAATAAGTGGCTTGAGCTGTTTTCATAGAACAGCTTTGTATGTTCATTTGGACTCTTCATCTGACTCTGGAAAAGGAGTTCCTTCAGACTTTTCATTCTGATGTGAACCAGCAGTAGTCTTGGTACTTTGTCCCCCATTTAGATTTACTAGTGAAGCTGAGAAGTTAATCTCTTGCAGATGCTCTGCTTTTTTCCAAGAAAGTACAAATCACAGGAAGTTTTTATTTGTTGAGTTAAAACAAGAGCAGGACCTCAATTCAGTAAGTGCTGTGAAATTTTTGTGGGGTTTTTTTTTTTTTTAAACTTAGGATATCTTCTCAATTTCATTTTAGCCCTTACCTACTATCCCTTCTGTCTCCAAAATAATCAGATGGCTTTTTTAAAAAGAAATTATTTTTAAAAACTTTTTTTTTTTAGTTTATAGAAACAAGATAATAAGTCTAGTTTGGAAATAGCTGTCTCTAAAAAAAAACAAAACCATGAAAACTAAACCGTAAGTTCTCAAAGCAAGCTGAAATCTTGTTTTTATCTGTGCTGTTAAACTAGCCCTGAATTTTGTTTTCTACTGTACACAGTCTATTGTCCACAGAAAGAGGGTAATATTTTCCTGCCTTGTTTGTATGTTTTTTTATAAATAGGCTGATATGGTATAAATGATGACATGTACTGTAAACTGCATTTTTTTATTTCATACCTGGGTAAGAAGTCAAGTCTGTAATATGCTGTGAGCTGTTTTGATTGCAGGAGGACTGTATTCCAGGGAGCAAACTGTCTCAAAAATATTTTTAATTTTTAAAACACAGTTCTTAATAGCAAACAAATTAAGTAAAGGTGTTCCAGTATCTCTATATTGTATTTAACTGAAGGATACAGGTTGACCTGTTCAGAAAACATAACTGTGACCTTGAGTTACTAGTTCTTTGTATCTGGAGAGGACACTTGAAACACTGTTCTTAACAAATGGGATCATGTAAAGGTTCCACCATGTAAATATTTCAGATATTAAAAAATGTATATATTTGATTTAAGGGCTGATATTCTTTTGGAGTCTTGTGCAGCATACTGAATCAACAACTGTTTCCAAATTAAGGGTGGGGTTTATTTAAAACTACCTCTTGCTTATATCAGGTGACTAAAAGCCTGCAGACTTTAGATGTGACCCCAATATGTTCTCATCCCTGTGATTCTACACATCACAAAATGTTCTTTTTTAACTTGTGTAATGCTAAGTGTTATTTTTGTTTTGCTGGAATTTTCGTGAGAATGTTTCATTTTACATGCTTATATGCTTCAATCTTCCTTTTTGTTTCCTCTGCAACTTGATGTTACCCTGAGAAATTACTTCCTCATTTTTCTCATACATTCTTGCATCAGATTCACCAAAAATTTTTCAAATTCTAAATAAACTCAAAACTTGCTGTTTGTAGTAAATACAGAGAATAGAGAGAGTGAACCATGAGTGCTTTTTGACCTGGTAATGGCATTCTCTCACTTGGTAGTAGTAGTTAAATAATACAAATGTGACAAATGAATTGTAATGCCACTATATGACAGATTGCCCAATGTCCTTGTTGAGATTCTTCACTGAAAACTCAAGTTGTGAAACTTCAGTTTAATTTATTTCTGCCCTAAAGCTGTATGTCCATTGCACATAGGCTTCTACTCTTACTTTGCTAAGGAGACTGAAGGTACCTGCATAAAAAAGACATCTAAAATTTAATCTGGAGTGTTAAATAGCTAGGTAAATAAGTACAGAGAATCATTTTGACATCTTAAATAATTTTGTAGAAGTTCAGGTTTTCTTCAGTAGTAGTAGAAAGAATGAAGGAATGTTCATCATAGCATTTCTCGTTTGGCTTATGCAAGTACTTCAGCACATTTTCTTTCAGAATGCAAGTATAAAGTCACTTCTACTTTTACCTCGGACTCTACTTATTGTTACTATGTCTCACTGATAATATATTTTGGGGTGCTGGGGAGTAGGACACAAATTATGTACTGCTGAGGTTCTTAAAATAGAAAGTAACTTCTGTTTGATAACTTTTTCAACATGCAGTAACGACTTCAAGATAAATTTGAAAAATCTGGGGTAGAAAAAGCCTTTTTTGCCAATATTGCAACACTTCACTGTCTGAACATATGATTTAATACCCACTATATGTGTTATGTTAGTGAATGCACAGATCAAGAGCATGCTCAAATGACAGATGTTAGGAAATTATTCTTGTTGCCACTGGGTATTCAGTGTATGATCCCTTCTGTCATGGAGACTGACTTCAAATCTTTCACATACTGGGTAGTGAAAAAATACCAACAGAACTGGATATACCGGTTGTTGATGTGGACTTCACTCTGGAGCAAGGCTTTCCACTGTGACATAACACACGCCCGTATTGTCCTGGTAATCATTTTGTGTGTCTGCCATTCAGTGCTATTTGGAATATGTGAGAACAAAATATAAAATGCTGGTTTTGTCCATTAATATGCACAGAGAAAGAAATAGGAAACAAGGAGCAAGTAAGATGCATAACCAAGAATGACACATTTTTATATTACCTTTAAGTTGACAAGAGACTTTTTGTGTTCTTAGAAATATTTAACCTGGTCACATACTGGTCTTTTCTAATATTTGCTGTTTCCTTCTTCCATTCTCTTTAAGCAGGAACCTGCACTAAAAATAACCATCCAACTAGATGACCAGCTCTAAACGTGGGCAGGGAGCTTAAGTTTCTTATTGAATTTCAGTGTCTTACTACTAATGCTTTCCTGTTAGTGAGAGGGAAGCATTAGACCTTCCATGCTTATATTAAACTGGGTTGCAAGAGTAGTGTTTTGGAAAGTGGACACACTTGAAGCTACTGGGGTTTGTATTACAATTGGGTTACACTTTTTTTAAATTAGCCTGCATAGGTACATTGGTTGCAGACTTACAAATTGAATAGTCATGCAGTGTGAGCAGTGTAAGGTATTGTTTAATAGACATGTCTTCATAAATCTAACTGATATTAATAATAGGAAATAGTCTGGTACAGCTGTATGCCCATGTTTGGTTGGTTGAGTTTTTTTGGGTTTTCTCCCTTTTAAATTACAAGTAATTTAATGATAGTTAATGGTTAGGCATTGTTTTCAGTCTAAAATTGCTTCTTTTAAATGCATTTCTTATGCCTATGAGCTCCTGAAAGTCAGTTATGTGTTGCAATGCTTACATCAAACCGTTTAGGTGCAATAGTTCTGTGCCACTTCATTTCACCATAGATCTTCTGTAGTGTAGCCAAATACTGAAATACAACGTTGTTTTAAACATGCAGAAATACATGGTCCCTCAGAGAGCTTTTATTTTTTATATTCAGGATTATTACATCTATCATAGCGCTTACTATATGTTAGTAACCCAACTGATCGTGCACTTAAAAGGGAATTGTGGATTATGCTTCAAATATGGATAGAAAGGTAAGTGTCAAGTTTGAAACTGACTGTTTTTTCCACAAACCAGTCACAAGTCTACTTAGAGGCTTCTTGGAAAGATACCGCGTGGAATTTTAAAATTGTTTTTATTCTGAAGTGTAAATATCCTTTCAAGTTATTTTCATAATGCTTTCTTGTGGGACCATTTTAAAATAGGGTTACTAGCATATGTATGACTTGAATTCAAAACAACCGAGAAGCGTATTTTCTCGTGATACCCCTCTCTTGATTTGGTACCAGGCAAACAGGACAAGCTAGATTTCCGTGGCGAGACTCTCGGCTCTCCGCTCTCCCGCCAGCCTCTCATAACCTTCAGTTCGCAGCGCGTGTCTCGGCCCCGCTCCGCTGCCGGCGGCTCAGCCCGCAGCGCCTTCTTTCCGCGGCGCTCCCTCCTGCCCCGGCCCTCGGAAGTGAGGTGTCGGCGGGGCGGGCCCGGAAGCGGCGGGGCCGGGCTGCGGCGGCGAGGAGCCGGTGGCGGAGCCCGGGGAGGGGGCGCCGGGCAGGTCCGTCTGTCCGCGGGGAGCG
>VXBA01004284.1:882701-1063564 GCA_013399895.1 Serilophus lunatus
GCACCCCCAGCGCCGCGGGGGCTCCGGGGCTGGGCGGGCCCGCGGGGCTGCCCCGGCCGGGGCCAGGCTGGGTGGAGGGCGGGCGGCGGGCTGAGGTGTCCCCGCAGCGCTGGCTGCTGCTTCGTGCTGCTCGTGTGAGAGAGATGGAGCACGGGTTGTGCGCGAGCGTTTGTGTCTGATCAGTACTTGCTTTGGTTCCACACAGTAAGGAGGATCCTCCTGTGCGTGTTACCGCTGCTTATTAGGCTGAGTGTTAGCGCATGGCAGCGACAGTTGTAACTCCTGTTCTGTCCAAGGAAAGCCAAAGGAAGCAAGGAAGAACTTTTTTAGACAGGCTATTTTAATGTTTACAGTTTCATTAGAAAAAAAAAGTGTTTTGGTGAGTCCCTTTTGGGGTAAAACAAGTAACATTTTAGTTGCTGTTTATGCACAGTTCGTTTGTAGATTTCATTCGTTCACAGTTGCATTTCAAACATGAATGTTCACTTATTTAGAAATATAAAATAAAATTGCTTGGAAAATGTCCTCAATCCATTTTCTGACCTCTTGAGTTTTCAAGAGGAATTGTTTTCATCATAAATTTTGAGTTCTGTTATTCAAGCTTTGGTGCAGCTCTTCTGTCAGTTATCTCACCCTGTGTTCCAATTCTCTCTGCCCCTCAGTAGCTGAGGTTTTTTAATTTGGCGAGTTTGTGGTGGTTTTCTTTACTGGTCTTTTAAGTAGGATTTTGTGATCAGTGTTTAGTTTTGGTTTTGTCTTCTGCCATTTAATTAGAATTTTGACATGCTATTATGTGAAAGATCTTGTTCTGATATTCTGATCTGGATAAAAGTTCTCAACTTTTTCCACTGTGATTGCCATGTCATGAGAATTGCTACCAATAGCACTCTTAAAACAACATTGTTTACACTGTGTAGCCCAACCAAAGAATTAGAGCATTGTAAGAGTTTTTTGAAATCCCTCCATACATTATTAGCTGAGTATTGTAAAACGGCAGAAGAAAATTCTTGATTTCTTTTCCTGGATTTGTTTTCTGCCATTTTAGCAAATAAAATCTACTATAAAGAGGGCTGATGCGTACTGGAGTTGGCACAAGGTAGGAGCAAAAGCCACTTGGAATGGATTAGGACTCCACCCTTGAGGTTTATTCATTATTTGTCACTTGTGTAACCAAACCTGCGATTTATCTAGGCCTGCTCATTGTCTCCTAAAATTGCAGGATTTTTTCTGAAACTTAGATCAAACTTCCTCTTTTCCCTATACTGCTTTATCCTCCTTTGTGTGGAGCATATAGTTTTCTAATGTTAATGTTTGCATAGGAAAATATTAGCATCTGACTTTTTTATGGAAGAATGTATAAAGCTGTTATATACAGATGTTATATCCGTGTGGCACATTTATGTGGGTGTAGCTGGTACATAAAGCCTGTGGGGAACTGAATCCACCTTAGTTCTTGGGAGTCAGCTGAAATACTGTCTTGTGTAGCACTAGGTCACTCTTAGGGCATTAAGGACGTATCTAGATTTTAAATGATCAAGTGTAACTTGGTCATCCAAACTTGAAAATTACCCTTGAGCTTATTGGCAATACCAAACCAAACAACTCGGAGTAGGTGTACTCTGCTGAGATAAAAACATGGAAGTTGTGCCCTGAGTAAGTGTGCAGTGCTTCTCATTTATTGCACAGGAAGGAACGAAGACCTCCTCTGGATGATTAGTTTGTTGCTGACTGACTCCTGAGTCTGATGAACTAACTTGGTAACACCTAGAGGCTCTTATTTTTGCACTGGAAAATCCCTACTATGACTTCTTAGTACAGGCAATACATGGTATCATGGTTAGACAGAAAATGGTTGTCTTTGATCTATGTGAACTCTAAAAATTGGAATGGGGGGGAGGGTTGAACCCAATCATGTTAAGAGCAAAGGCTTTTTACACATCTTCTTCCTTTCAGCATTTCAAGAGGAAAGATCCATTCTGTGAGGAAGTAAGTGATTTCCAGAGGACTGCCCCAATGACAGAGCTGTCTGCACATTTACCCCAGTTTCAGCATGGGCAGGTGACAGAAAACTTCCCTGATACCCACCTCAGCAACACCGTATGTAACAAACAATTTTATTACTTGTAGCAGTTAAAACGGGATGAATAATTTGCTGGGCTTAATTTTGTTTGAACTGTTGTGGTGATAAGCAATGCCAGAAGAAATATGCTGCAAAGTATCTGATGTTCTAAACTCGTTTTCGTGTCCATAGAAGACTTTCCCCAGTTTAACACTCAGTGTTTGAGTGACTAAGCCATCAAGAAAAGAAATAAATTAGGTGGGACACTCTGGTGTCAAACATTGACCTTTAGAGGATTCAGTGAGATCTCTTGATCAGCCTGGCTGTGGTCTCCTTGGTTCACAGGTTACTCAGTCACAGAGTTAATTTTGGGTTTTGTTTTTGCTATTGCTGCTGGAGGGCTGTTCCCATACAGGAAGAACAGCTCTGTCTTGTCATACCTATAAATAATTGTCTAAGTGCTCTCAGAGTTCTTGAGAGTTTTTGGGGGTAGGAAGGAACTCAAACCACGAAGTTTTATAAGGTTGTTTTGAAAGACCTAAGCACATGCTTCTTGCTAAAACTACACCCATTGTACTGTATGTGTTTTGGTAAAACCAAGTTTAGATGATCTGCCTGGGTGTGGTGCTCTGGCTCTTGGATTTGTCATACTCTGTTCTTTGTTCCTGCTATAGCTCTTTGAGTATCAGGTTTCCTTTTGACACAGAAATGGTCTTGTGAGGCTGGGCCATTTGTACCCATGTTTATGGCAGTAATTCAAGAGAATGTTCTGATCCCTGCTTCAACTCTTCTATACAATCCAGCAGTTGAAGTAGAACTTTGAAAAATCCTTGTCTTAATCTCAGATCAGCATCATGGTATAGCAGTAAAAATATAAAATATTTGAAAAGTGATTAAGAAGTCAGTCTAACTTAAGATCTTACTGGGTATAAAAACTGCTAATAAAAACAGAAAAGTGGGAACTTTCCTACTGCATCCTTTCTGCTTTTACTTCAGAGGGAATGAAAAAGGTTTCTTTTCCTCTTGGACAGGTGAGAAATTAATTTTTAGTGAAAGCTTCTACCAAATTAAAAAGGCAGAGCTCGGCAATAAGATGAGAGCTCACCATCTTGACAGATAACTTGGTGATGCTCCTTACCGGAAATGGGCTCTATTTTCTTCTCGCTAACAGACTATACTGATGAATAACTGCTACTTGTGCTTTTTCTGTCCATATTTAAGTAACTCTATAGTTTTTGATACTTAATTGTAATGATTTTTCTCCCCTGTACACATCTGCTTTGATTTTGTACATACATACAAAAGTCCTTCCCCGCTTAAATGTATCTACCTTCTATGGCTAACAGTCAGCATGTGAAATCACTAAGTGCTATCTCTTTTTCTGGTCACACATGTAGAGTTCAGCCCAGTCTTCAATATCTGCCGTTGTATAACAACTTTAAACATCAGTGGTTATACGATAAAGTCCGTGCCCACTGTCAGGCACAGTGGTCTGCTCCTGATGTATAAATCTGGATATAATAACTAAAAACTTCTTATCAAATATCTCTTGGTTCAAGGGCATTGGTCTGGGTTTGCTATTAACTATTTTCCTGATAGGAAAAAAAACCACACACTATCATTTGCTTTTGATATTGTTTATTCACCTGAAAGCGCGTAGTTCGTAACTTACATTTGCTTACGGTGTTACAACAGGTGTTACTGACTTTTTAGCTTCAGAATTTTCACTTTTAACTATGTCTGAGGAAAGTGAAGAGTCTGTTCCTTTGCTTCCACTTCAGCAAGAGTCCATGGCCTCTGCTCTGTTTAATACTGATCAGGTAGGACATAAGTGCACTTTGTTCTTTTAAGCAGCGGGGCACACGCATGTCACCTTTAGCTACACGTTAGTGGCCTGAAAGGACAACTTATTGTCTGGCTTTAACCGCAAATGAGAGGATAACTCGTGTAACACTTGATGCTAGTCAGGGTTTGATGCAGTGTGTCTTAGAATGTAAAGACATTTTTTGATTGCTTCTTTTTTCCTAACTAGTGAAGAGAGTGAAATGGCACATATTCATCGAATTTTTGGGGGGTTCCTCTTTATGTTTTTCAGAGTTTTTTTGTGCTAGTTAATCAGACTGTTAAATAGACTGTTTTTGTATTTACTCTGCAAAGCTGTAAGTTTTTATTTTATTTTTTATATTTCTGCTCCAAAGATGGGCTAAGTGGTACCTCATGCAAGACTGCTATTACAGCAAAGAAAGAGGGATGCATTCTCAAAGTGTGCAGAAATGTAAATACTCAGTCTGCTTTACTTGTGCAGTATTCCAGGGCTCTGTTCATCTCCAGTGTAGTGTTGTGATCATCTTAGGCAGCTTGTCTAGACAGTTAAGTTTATTTTTGTTTTGTTGTAGAATGGGAGAAATGAGGTATTTTATTATCAAAGTAAAAAATGTTGCATTTGGGCTACAATGTGTACAGAAAGAGATTCAGATGCAGCCAGCATTTCAGATGCATTAAACATGATCTGTTTATTTGCATTCTCCCATATTCCCATTTCTATCTGACTGTCAATAATTGTATGTGAAGACTTCATGCAAAATGCCAAGTTATTTATTGTAAATCTTTTGTTTAGTAAGGGATAATATTGAACCCAAGACCTTTTTCAGATTATAAATTAACGATACTGAATTCAAATTAAGGTTAAAACCCTAACTCTAAAAATCTGGTTTCCTGCTAGTTTTAATTGTTTAATTTAGGCAGTTTTAGTTCCTGTTCTTTTTTTCCTCTTCTGTTTCCATTTTGAAAAATAAAACAGATTGTCTTAGAGGACAGACCTTGAAACCGTGCTGAGCTTGATCCTGAGGATACCACAAAAAAAGGCATAAATAGGCAAAGTGTTTGGTGTATGTTATTACTTTATCCCATTCTGTGAAAGCAAATTTTTCATGAGTTGGGGAAGTTGTAAAGCTTCAACCAGGGTTTTAGCAGTGTCAGTGTTTGCAGTTCAAAGTCCAGGGACTTGTGCTCCTTAATCACTTAAGTGCTTTTAAAACCCCCACTGCAAGTTCCTGAGTGAATATTTAAGATCTTTTCTGAGTGTGGGGCTGGGAAAATTCTGTATAAAGAATCTCCAAAATGACTATTGATTTATCAAGAAACTGCCGTGAATTAGTGAGATACAAGTTAACAGTTATGTTTGGAAATGCTATTGAGAACAGGTAATTAGATTTCAACACTGCATATTTAAGGAAAAAATTACATAAGAATACTTAGAGGAATTAATTAGGTTATTTTCAGTGTGCTGTGTCTAGATCAATTTTACTAACACTGAGTGATAGTTTGAAGGTATTGCAAAAGATATCTTCAGTTTATTGTGCATGTTACTCTAGTACTGCTTTAGTGCACTTATTCAAACAGAACTGTTTTAGATTAAGTAATTCTGAAGAAATGAGATTCATTTTGTAAGGAATCAAAAATATCTGTGTTTTGTCTCTTATATTAAATCTCTTGAGTTTGAACAGTACAGAATTGACTTTGGACACAGTAGTACACTAAAAAAATTAAAAGTCTGTATAAACTGTTGCATTTTAGTGCTTGTTCAGTGTCTGGTAATGGTTTTGTTTCTTTGTAGTCCAGAACAGGTGAAGCATAGCTCACTCTCCTGTTGTGTTCTCTGTGTGTGCACACAACATACAAAAGGTGAATGCCCCCTGCTCATGGGGCTTCTTCAAGAGGGTGTGAAAGATTTGTGACACCAGACCTGGTCTTTTACTTGTAGGTGATGTTCCTAGTTTGTGCTTTTGCTTCCATTGAAAATTTATCACTGTCTTTGTGTTTGAATTATACCCTTGATGTTTCATGTAGCAGTGTTAGGAAGGGTAGAAAGCTCTCATATTTGTTGACAAGAGCGGTGGAATTTCTTCAATGCCAGTGAAGAGAAGTGGCACTAGCATCCTTGGGAAAGGAGAAGAAGAGTCTGCACACTTAGCATACTAAAACTTTGGGGTCAAATCTCAGTATAAAGACTGAGCTTGATCACCATTTACGTGTCTGTTTTTGTTAAAAAGGTGGGAGCACAACACCTCATGAGATTCCTTTTTAATGTGTCTTCTTCGTTAGTGTACTGTAGTGAGAGTAACATAGTAAAGAAAGTCAACATTTTCTTGGGACTGTCTTGGAGAGGAGATCATAAATGTCTGTTTGGCAATATTCTTAGGAATACTGTTAATTCTTCTCAAGCTATGGGCATTTCACTGTCATGCACCCTTGTCTCAACTGTAGTTTGAACCAGTGGAAAAAACTACCTGTCTTTATTCAGCTTTAAAATTCTGTTTAAAGGAGAGATGACATAGGTTGTTAAATGCAACCAGCCTACTTTTAATTGTTAGTGGTTTTGACGTATCTGTGCCTCACTTACCCCTGTGCTCCCATTCTTTTGATAACTATGTGATGCAGTTAGTTACTGCTGGCTAATTCCCTGCTGTGGCAAGTGGTGTTGACAGTAAATATTATATGTTTCCTCCTCAAGGTCATGTTTAGCTTAGTGTACAAGAATGATTGTAGAGAGTTGCTGAGGAAACTGATTTTTGTGTATTGCAGAATGACAACAGTGAAAGACGTCGCCATGATAATACTGAGCGCAGAAGAAATGACCGGCCCGAATCTGAGACCAATGGGCAGCCACAAAACAACATTCAGCAAGTGGTGGAGCAAGATGAAGAAGAAGATGAAGAGCTGACACTGAAATATGGGGCAAAACATGTGATTATGTTGTTTGTACCTGTCACGCTTTGCATGGTGGTCGTTGTGGCAACTATCAAGTCTGTCAGCTTTTATACACGCAAGGATGGACAGCTGTATGTATCATTTTTTTTCCCCATATCTTTTCAGCAGATTCACTTAGATAATTTTCTTTAAACTCCCTTTCTTCTGTGGTCTAATTCAAGCAGTGAACTCCCTCTTGCCTCCCTTTCCCCCTTCTCCCTCTGAAGGGTAGTTTTGTTTTATTCCTTCTAGAAACCAGACTCTTAACGTTTGTGGTACTATTGGCATTGGTTTTCTGTCTGGTGATCATTGTGGGCAATATCTTGGTTGTCTCTGCCTGATTCAAATCCTGGTCCTCATTTTAATGCTTCATCATGCCCTGTGGTATTTATAAAATAAACTCAATCCTAAACCAAAGCTGTTTCAGTTGTACTTGTCTAGAGTACGAAAGCTTTGGAAAAGGAGCAAAACTACTAGTTTGAATAAAATAACATATGCCAAGTTCTGGTTTGCCCATGCTGTTTGATAAAGGAGTTCAAATGCAAGGGGATTATAGCTTTATGAAAGTCACTTTTGGTGCTGTTGTCTGTGTAGAATTTTTCGGTGGGTTTGTTAAGATAATGTTGCAAAAAGGCAATTTTAGTGAAAGCTGATATGAGAGAAAGGAGATTAAGGAAGAACACTGAGCCTATGAGAGAAACTGCAGTGAATCATAGAATCGTAGAATGTCAAAGGGTTGGAATAGGCTTTAAAGATCAATCTAAATCTTCCACTGTGAAAATGTTTAGAAAAAATGATTCAAAGTGTGTTTGACTTTGAAATGTTCACATAATATAAGCATGTCATAAGATGTTTCAATCAAACACAATGTTCTTTTTCTTTTAAAAGTTGTTGATCAAAGAAGGATATTTTTTTTGAGATTTTATTTATGATAAGTGTTTTTGTCCTGCCTCACCTTCCCTTCCCTCAATGCACTATTTTCCTAGGAGTTTGTATTTCTCTAGGAAAGAATGAGCTCAGTTCATACATCGTTTTGTTGAAGTCACTGGGGAGCCTTCTGTGGTGAACTCATAGATGGTGCAACTCACCCTGCACTGACTGGTGCATGAGTGATGGCATGGGAAACTGGGAATGACACACGGCATAGGAGTCGTCATAGCAAACAGCAGGCAGTTCTGGGCTCTGTTTGCTTTACAAAGCAGAAAATAGTAGTAATCTAAGAATATAGGAAAAGCAAGTCTTAAAAGGATTTTTTTTTAATTAAAGTTTGCCTGATAGGGTATCATGCCACCTTTCAAATTTTGCCTTAGTAGAAAATAGCTGTGGCTTTTACAGCTCTGAATTAAAACATTACTGCAATTTTGTTTGTTGTTGGCCTCACGTATCGGAAACGTCCGTGCATTCAGTGTCATTTCAGTTGACTCTTTGTTGTTGTAGCATCTACACTCCTTTCACAGAAGAGACAGAGACAGTAGGACAGAGAGCCCTGAATTCAATTCTCAACGCCGCTATAATGATCAGCGTTATCATTGTCATGACCATACTCCTGGTTGTGCTGTACAAATACAGATGCTACAAGGTGAGTAGTTGTGCTAGTTTTATTTATTAGTACAGATTATTTAGAGAATGGAACAAAATGAGAGTTTTTAAGGATGAGTAAGCAAAAGTAGCAGAATTGGTGATTCATTTCACTGTTTTGGTTTTACAATTTTTGTTCCTCGGACACAGAGCAGGGTAAAGGCCCAGTGCTAACAATAGCTGCCATCTGTTTTGTCAATTAGAATTAGAGTGACATTGCTTTCTCTTCTTTTGAGGTGTCCATGACCGAAATCTTTCTGTGGTCAAGAAATACAAAGGACAGACCTGATCCTACAATTTAAAACCTCTTCAGGCTTTTCAAGAGCACCCCTCTTCCCACCCTGTCCCCAGGTGCAGATGTCTCCCATCAGTGTGATGTGTGCGTGGCTGTACATGCCAGGCAATATTCTTACACCAAACACAGAGACTCCAAGGCTCTTGTGAAAGGCTGCAATCATATAATGATGTGATCTAGGCAGGTCCAGGCTTAGCATAAATAATTGCAATGTCACTTGCCTGGGAGGAGTCTTCTGTGAAAATTGCTGCTTTGTTTTGGTCATTTGACAAGGTTTGGCCTAATAAAACTTCCCAGTATGCAGGCAGAACTTTAAATCTGTTTCATAGTTGTAAAACAGGCAGTGGGATTCAAAGCTTTGCTTCACTTCACTTTGTTTTTAAGAGGGAACAATGGTTTTGGTCTTCGTGTCTGTGGGTGAAACCCCTTTACGAAGTATCTGTGGAGTGACTGGGGAAATTATTTTTGCCTAGATCTGCATACACGTTGGAATGGTAATTTTTAAAGTATGGACCTTCTCTTTTATCACAACGTCGTGTTAAATCTGAACTGACAAAGTTTTCTTGTTAAACTGCCAACTTTCTTAATTCTATTGAAGTCAAATAACTGATGTGCTTTAGCTAAGTTCCTTAGTAGCCAGTTGCTTCTCTTCAAGTGCTAAAGGTACCAACTAGTTTTTACAAAGATTTTCACATTTCTGGCTTTCTTCTTGACTTTACAAAGCAGGGCACACATTCTCCTCACAGAAATAGTTGTTCTACTGAAAAATTAGGATTATTAGATACTAGAAGTTTCCTGTAGCTATACTGTATGCTAATTACATTAAATAATTAATTTGTGCTTAAATTTCCTAACAGAATATTTCCTACAGAGTATTTCTATGTTGCTGTATCAGAATGCTAGAAAATGTAGTTCCATTTTGCATGCAGTTGTATATGTAGAATGTAGTTTAGATTATGGAGAACGAAATTTGTAATGAAAGAGCATGAAGTCTCCATCCAGTAGTGATAATTTGCTTATTTTCATAAGATTTTTATCTGAAAAGTCCTTTGAAGAAAGGAAATAGTTGAGCTTCATTGCTGGTAGTTTCCTGTGTTTGTCTTGTATGTGACATGTTAAGCATGATCGTGATTCTAGCTCCTAAATCTAACCACAAACAGCTTCTTTGAAGGGGATTGCATTTGATTAGCTTTTTATTTTATTATTCTCTGCATTCTTCATTGTTTTAGTCTGCTTAACAAAGTCTGACTGCTGTAGCTCATTATACTTACCTGCATTCTGCAGTCCATCCTTAGTTTTTCTTCAAATTGTAGCAGGCAAAGCCATATCTGTTCTAGCAATCAGTTAGTGTTGAAGTTGTTGTCAAATGAAGAATGAAAGTTCTTTAATGAGAAGGCAACAAACCTGTTACAGTATCCTGCTAGGAAAACACTGACCAAAACTTGCAAGAAATACTTCAGACAAATCACTTGTATAAAAAGAGGCCAGCGATGTGGAAAATGCTGTGACAAATGAGGTACATACTGAGAATAAAACAAAAATCTGTGTGTAAAATGTCAGCTTAGGTCAACTCTTGAAACTACCTCCTTTAGTACTGTTGAGAGTAGTTATGCAAAGTGTGTGTAAAAGTTTGCTGGGCTATGGCCTTGGTGCTGGACACTTGGTAGGGTTTTACTATTTTTTAGGGTGGAACATTACTATTCACTTTATTTTCTTAAGTGGTAAGAAAGATTAGGACCTTGTATTACAAATAGGAGAACTACAGATAGAAGTTATGGCACTGCTTTCTTTGCTGTTTTCTTAAAATGTTTTCAACTGATTTTACACAGAAATAAAATTACTCGTTAGGTCACTACTTAATAGGTTTACAAGTTATGAGAAAATTGAGTTCTATTTCAGGCACATATCAATCTTTAGGTTTTGTATGGTTCTTCCCCCACTTCCTAGGAGTGGTGACAATTTTTTGTACTGACACAAATACTTTGGCAGTTTTCCTGCAGCTTCTTTACAGGCACTGTATTTTATTACCTGTTGGAAATTCCTGTCTTTTTGAGAACATACTAGCAAAAGCCAGTCTGTTAGATTAGGAAGTTAAATGAAAAGTTTATCATGTTGAAGGTTAAATTTGTGAAGGAGGAGAATGAATTTTTCCAAAATTGCTGAGAATTTTAAAATTGCTTATGAAAATTTTAGCATTAGACTAAATGTACTAAATTACTAAGTCTAATAGCCAAATTCTTAATTTGCCAGAAAGTCCTGGTTGCATCACATAAGTGTGGTTCCTTTATATGGACTTTATTTTTTAATTAACTTTTGCAAAATATTTTAAGAACTAATTAAAATAAGATGCATTCTACTACACATCTTTAAGAAGAGGACAAAGAGATAAGAGTTTTTTAACTGTATTTGAATACTTTTATCTGATGTACATGTATAGCTAATTTAAGCAGTTAATTTTCCTCTGAGCATGTCTGTTCAAAGCAGGATTCCTTATCCTGCTTTAATTTCTAGATTATTGTTTCTGACTAGTTATCTATTTGCAATTCTGGGTCAGGTTTTATATGTAAGATTCTGTGCTGGAACTTTGGACAGATATTTGTCATTCTCAGTTCAGAGATTACTGGAGTTAGAGCACTCTTTAATTTACTTTTTTATTTTTGCACAGTAAATACCATAAGAGCATTATGTACTTTTATCAATGCAAAATTAAGTACCTGTCATTTCCAAGTTTAAATCTTTATGTGTCCTTCCTAAGAAACAGTTCAGTATTGTACTCATTAAATCATTGAGCATGTATGTCTGCTCTCCTATCAAAATTGGGGATTATGTGTACAAATGAATGATAGAGAATATAGAAATCTTTATATAGTCATTCATCAATGACATTCCAACAGATAAGCACTGATGTTTTCTTCTGGGTTCCAGCATCTAATTCTGTGACTGTGTTCTGAAAATGGTTTGAAATCAGAGCAGCATAAAAATGAATCATGTTTTCCATCTGTGCTAATTCTGGATATTTCTGCTCTGTTATAATGCCACTGGTATCAAAATGGCCTAAAAATATGCAACCAGTAGTTTTCAGTAGAGCTAAAGAACCTCTATTGAAAGACCATAGAGCACTTAAAATTCTTGTGTAAATTGAAATACAGTAATGTGTATAGACTAAATATGAATTTAGCAACAACCAAAGAAAGATCTCTTAAATCATTCTCTTGCTTTCATCAAAAGGGAAAATAACCTTAAAAGCATTTTAATGGATATTAACTTGAATATAACAAGTCTTAAAAACATTGTATTGATATCTTCTTTTTCAGGTGATCCATGGCTGGCTTATCATTTCTTCTCTTTTACTGCTTTTCTTTTTCTCATTCATCTACCTGGGGTAAGTGAACTAAAGCATTAATATGATATTTTTTATTTATCACTTTATGTATGTATTTATTCTAGAACTAGGCCTTTAATCTTGAGAAGAATGATAGTGAATAAGCTATTGCAGTAAATTGCTTATCTTTATGTAGATTGATAGAGTACACATAAAAGAAATATTTATGGGTTTATAGTGCGTCTGATAGTGTACAGAATCTGTCAATCACGTTCATCGCCAGAAAGCTGTCGTGCAAAGGGTTGCTTATTCTTCTGGCATGTCTTCATATAACTTAATTTTTCATAGCCATATGATTCAAGGGCTGTTGTTTACATCATGGCTTTGGTGCTGGGCTGTATATGCAAAGGCTGTTTGCATGGGAGTGATGGAGAAGAGTCAGGTGAAAAGAATCTACTTTCTCACCAAAATATATTAGTGCTTTTCTTTTCAAATCTGGAAGCATGCCTTTGTCCAGACATCAAGAAAATTGTTCATATTATTTGGTAATTATTGCCTAAATTGAGCAATCTGATCAGAGTTTGTATCTAGAATTATGTAATGAAATTGTACTGTGTATATTTTTGTACCACTTGAAACCAAATGCACTTCTCTCTGGAGAAACTTATTAATTCAGTCTTTGGGAGGAGAAAATGATGTTCCTTCAGTCACTGATTTTTGCTAAAAGTGATCTGTGATGTCGTTTTTGGTCAGTAGTTTCTGTAACCTTAACAATGACTTTTGAAATACAAGGCAATTCCTTCATCTGTCACTGCTGCATCATAGCAATGCTGGCTGCCTTTTGCACAAGTTCAGTGAGTGAGAGAGGAGTTCATAGGCCGATGATACATGATGACAGTAAAGGATATTCTGTTAACACTGTGCAACTCAAAGGCCAACTGACAGCTACAGAAGACAAATTTCCTAGAAGAAAGTATTATGCAAATTATAGGGTTCTTAGTGACATGATGGATTGATAACAGCAGAATCTGCAAAAAGCAATCACACCTGTTTCTTCCCTGGGTCAATGGAAGTCATCTGCAACCTGGTGACAATATTTTGTCTTTTTTGGTTTTATTTATTGAAGATCTTAATTAGTTTGTAGTGTTTGGTGTGATAGTGACATGGTTCATCCAAAAATAAAGCTTTATACTACGTTGTTTGTGGTGAAGAATAAAATAGAATAACCATGTATACCTACTTTGAAGTTAGCAAAGCATTCCACACTCAGCACGCAAGCAGAGAGAGATCTGTTTGCATGCCTTTAAGGATCTGTTATAGCCTCACAAGTTCTGATCATTCTCATTTTTAAAAATTATGAGCATAATCAGAATGACTGATTTTTGCAGTAATGTTCTTTCCTGTAAATTTCTGATTTGATTGAGAAGGGAATAGAACATTAAGGAAAACCTTCAGAAAAGTAAAAGAAGTGGTGTGAAGCAAACACTGGTAAAATTACCCCCATTGTGAAGAGTAGTTAAGTACTAATTGGGGGGAGAATTTTACATTTGTGCCACTACATTGAATTGCAGAATTTTTAAAATTTTTTAGATTTTTAAACCTTGCATCTGTAACTTGTTTCTGTTGTTTTGAGCAAATGCAGTCCATATTATTTTCCTTTTTTTTCAGTGAGGTTTTTAAGACGTACAACGTTGCCATGGACTACATTACAGTGGCGCTCATGATCTGGAACTTTGGCGTTGTGGGAATGATTTGTATTCATTGGAAGGGTCCACTTCGGCTCCAGCAGGCATATCTCATTATGATAAGTGCTCTCATGGCCTTGGTGTTCATTAAATACCTTCCTGAATGGACTGCGTGGCTTATCCTGGCTGTCATTTCAGTGTATGGTAAGTTCTGGGGCAAGGCACAGTAACAGGTACTATGGCAGGAATTTCTACTATTCCATAGCTTTTCCGTTTGTCTGACTAGACCATTAAAAATTAAAAATGTGTGTATATGTGTGGGTATCATCCAAAGTAGCAGATAAGGTGATGACAGACTTCAGAGATAAGGTTATGATCTAAACTGCCATCCCTTCCCTCCATCTGAGGGCTTTATGTGACTGTATCTTTGTGTGATGCCATCTTCCTTCATGTTTCTTGGACACATTAGATTCTTTGGACAGGAGAATCGGTGTAATTCAGGAAAGGAGGAGATGAGATGTATATTGCTATTTTGATCTCTTTTATGAAAGAGAAGAACTTTTGGCTTCTCATTTTCCCCAAGAATCCTTGGAGACTCTTGTGCATTCAGAATTTAGGAGCTTGTTGTTTGTATATAGTCCCACTCAAGTATAGATCTGCCCAACCTACAAATTTCTGAGATTTATGGACATAGGAACAACAACCCAATCCATGACTGATAATATAATGAGAAGGAAGCAAGGAAGGACTAAAGCAAGTTTGCATTGCTCAAAGTCATTTTGCCTTTAGAAGGATATCATTGCGAGATCTGTTTCTTTGTCTTTTTTTTTTAATAAAAGAAAATTGTTAGAATTACCACATACTGCACTTTTTCGGAATGATGGCTGAGAGAAACCTGATGTAGTTTGTTCATAAACCTTTAGGGGGCACTAGACACTTTTGGCGTGAGGCTCACTGTATCCTGAATTAATTCCCGGGCAAGACAAAAATTCAGTTACTTAGACATAATTAAAACATTACAGCTAAGTAAAGATGTGCTCATAATTTGAATGTTTTTGGAAGCATGTAAATGTGATGGATGTGTACTCTGAAAGTCATTGATAGTGATAAAGACTGAGAAGGCCTGCCCTGTGCAACATACAGCTCCTGACAAGCAAACTGGTCCTTTCAGTATCAGATTTAGTATCAAATGAATTTAAAGACCTGTGGTGAGTGAACAAGTGCAAAAGATAGTACCAGTGTTAGAGCTCTCTGTCCAAATTTGCCTGCTTTATAGAAGTTATGTAGGCCTCACCTTGTCTTAATAATTGTCTTAAAATTTGTTTTAGCGTTAAACTTAGGTTATGAAAAGCTTTTATAATAGAAAACAAGCTTGGATATTTCCAAGATGTTAGTTGAATAGTAGCTTTCTTGAATTATTTGCAAGTCAACAGGTACATTTGCAGATAATATGGTATCTTAAGTAAGACATACGATATTTTCAAATTTGTATACATACTACAGTAATATGTAAAATAGGTCGTATAACTGAGAATATTAAAAAGTATTCCTGCAGGATACTGAATTGTGGCCAGTGGCTGTCTTGAAAAACCTATGCTCAGTGTATATTTTATTACAAGTCTCTGCAAGTGTAGAAAAAAACTGCTTTTAAGTATGTCTGCAGTGATGTAAGATCTGTTCACTCTTCGTTTCAGATTTGATTGCTGTCCTATGTCCTAAAGGCCCTCTTCGGATGCTAGTTGAAACAGCTCAAGAGAGAAATGAAACTCTCTTTCCAGCACTTATTTACTCCTGTAAGTACATTTTGTTGTATTCTTTGAACTTGCAATCACCCCCTCAACTGAAGTGATTTTCTCATTTTTCTGTTTTAATGAGATGTTTTTCAACTGCAGTTCTTGGTCTGTTCAGTTGAGCCTCAGTTTTCCTTTCACTGTTGACTCAAAAATGTGGAACATCATTTGATGTTTCCAGATTAAAAAAGCATATTTGTTACAAAATACAAATAGGAAGAATGGTAACAGATCTAGTTTTGGACATGTCACTAGGCTGTGAATTAAGCCTATTCAAAGGGAGTAAATAACCTGTGCCTTACTGTACTGAATGTGAGAAATTGCTCGGAAGAGATTTATTCATGGGACTATTGTCTTAAGGGTTTGTCTTGTTTGATATGTCATTTCTCCCTGCAGTTGTGGAAAATTAACCTACTGAATTAAACTTGCTGTTTTGACCTGTGTATTAATTAGTACATCATTCTACTGTTTGTGAAGTTACATGTTGTTATCGTATGGATAAACAGTGGGATAGGCTAATCATAAGTCATTATGCTGCTGGTGCTGCAGACAGGCCTGTATTTGGAAGCAGGAAGTGTCCTGCAGACTGGCTACTTTAGGGACAAGCTTACAGTGGAGAAAAGGAGAGAGGTTTCTTTATCTGTCACTTTTGCTGTGATTCACTTATACTGTGCATAGCTGCCTGTTCCTCTCTTTTGTGAGAGGAGAGGGTAACTGAGAAACCACAAACCTGAATTAAAATACACCAGTTAAGTGTGGCAACATTTTGTTACCTCCAGATTGAAGAACACTTTGTGCTGGTAGAGGTAGAGAACAAGTAACTTTGATGCAGATCTTGCCCTGAATTGACATAATTCAGTTCCAGTGTTAATAGACCTCTTTACTTGCAGGTAAAAGAACTGATTAATGAAAAAAAAAAGTAAAGAAATTGTTGATTCAGATTTTCAGGGTGAGCCTCGTATATAGAAGTAATTTTTCTGGCAACAGCTGTTGCCATTTTTTTACAACATCTAGTAGGAATAAAATTTTATTTACCAAATTCTGTAAATGTATATTGTGGTTGGTACTGTTTGTGATCCAGATATTACTGTGCCTTAATGAGAGTAAAGT
Organism: Serilophus lunatus; assembly: GCA_013399895.1. NCBI lineage: Eukaryota > Metazoa > Chordata > Aves > Passeriformes > Eurylaimidae > Serilophus > Serilophus lunatus. The sequence continues at coordinate 899,290 of VXBA01004284.1, forward strand.
TGCCTATTGTATCAAAAAACCCCACCAAAAATGAGTGTGGATTATGCTAACACTTTCTACCTCAGAACTGCATCCATCTGAAGATATGATTCAGATATCATGTCATGCTGTTGTGTTTTGGTTTTTTTTAATAGCGACAATGGTATGGCTGGTGAACATGGCTGAGGAAGATCCAGAAGCCCAACGGAAAGCTTCCAAAAACTCCACTTACGATAAACAAGGTGAATTTTAATTTGACAAGCCTTTGTAGCTGTCACTTTATCGGAATACATGTTTATGGATACTTGTCTTTTAAAGCGTCCTGGTTCCTGTAGAAAAGTGAAAGCATGAAGGCCTACTTAGGAACGGTGAATCTGTCAAGACTTAAGTAATTGCTTTCTTATTGTGCTGCTAACATTCTTGCATTCATTTTTCTGGGATCCCCAGTGTTGATATTGAAATTACTCCCAAAAGACAACTATTGTTGGAGCTTAATTGCTGGTCAAATTGGGATGATATAGTATAATACTGATTAATTTATGTTTATATTAAACAGAAATGTGCCTAGCCCTCTTGGCTATGCAGCTGGTGTTTAAAAACATGGAGTTTGTTAATTTATGGGTATTGTTATAGTAGAGTTTCTGAATTGAAGGTGCTTGAAGGCATCTGCATGTATGTAACTTTTCCAGTGAAATCCAAAACTTTACTGAAATTGAGCTGTAATGTCAACTAAAGAAGTTAGTGAAAGGAGTCAATGTGCACTCTGCAGTCACATGATCTACATGTTGCACTCAAGTCCTAACAATCTCAATTTAAGGAATAAACTTTCATATAATATTTCACTGACTTCTTTAAATCAGTATTAAATCAGTTTAAATCAGTATTAAAATCCTAAGCGAGCATGTCTTGTTGATTGTGTGTGCGCCAGTGTTGGGTTTTGCTCAATATTATGGAATACCTCTTTTTTCCTCATTCTTCTATGATCTTACATATTGGGAGATTTGCGTGTTTTAAAAGGCACATTTTTGGAATAAGTCTTAAATGCCTTTCCTTTCTTCCTTTGAGCTGCAGCAAGGCAGACTCAGAATGAAGATGCTGAAGCAGATGATGGTGGCTTTAGTCAGGAGTGGCAGCAGCAAAGAGACAATAGAATAGGACCCATTGAATCAACACCTGAGTCACGTGCTGCTGTTCAGGCTCTACCCAGCAACTCTCAAACAAGTGAAGACCCTGAAGAACGTGAGTATGGAGTACTGTGTCTGAAAAACTTGCTAAATCTGAATCTGGTCAGTCTTAGTCATCCTGACTAGACAGATACACCATGCTGTGAGCTAATAGCAAACTGAAGAGATGCTCTTACTCATGATCAATACTGATGTGCCTCATAGAAATAGATTGCCTTGCTCTTTGGTAACATTTGGGTTTGCTGCAGGAATGCATAATATTGGCCAAATTACCCTTTAGTTTGATGCACAGACTCAAAACTTTAATAGCATGAGTTACATTCGTACCATTATACAGTCAGTTGCATTAGCTTCTGTCTTTTTCATGCAGTTATTATGCTGTCTAACACCCTTTGGATTACAGGCCCTGTAAATGGCAGTCATTGCCCCTTTTTATTGCCTCAAGATTAAACTACTGTAATCCACTCTGTAGAAAGCAATGTTTCAGCAGCTGAAGGATGTTTTAGTGCTTAAGAGCTTTCCATGAATACACTGTTCTAGACATTTATTGGAGACCTGTTGAAAGAGAGTAGGGTTGCACTTTTTATTTTATCCAGTTTTTTTCCTTTTTGTTTTTCCTTTCTCCTCGCCCAGCACGTGCTTCCCCCTTCCCCCTCCCCCTCCAATTCCAGGGGTCAACCAGGCATACACCTCTGTTTTGATGTTCTGAACTCCTCTTGGAGCTTTAAAGTGAGTTTTGGGCTGGACTGTAGTCAGGTAACGAAGTATTCAGTGGACCAAACAAAAACAGCTAGTCACCTGATGTTGAACTTTCTTACTTAGTATCTTGTACTAAAAGCTCAGAAAGTGAACTGGCTTTCAGGAAATTTTATAGTACTTGCAAAAGTAATTCAGTATTGAGCTTCCAGAATTTTTGCTAAAGCCGTAATTACTATTTAAAAGAGTAAAACATTAAGTCACTAATTTTCCTGAACCTCACATCTTAGACTGAGTACGTTGAGTTTTTGCATCTGTTGTATGCTCTTTAATTACATATAAATGCTTTTGAGAACTACCTTCTTAAGAATTCTGTAGGAAGATTAGGAAGGGAATATTTTCCTGTGTATAGGTTTCTAACTGGCAAATTAAACATCATCAGCAAGGGATTTATTTGGCTTTCAGCCGGCTTAAAGAAATTGCATATTCTCTTGAATATGACAAGACAACCAAAAGTGGACACCCCTCCACAATAATAATAATAATAATTACAAATATCTGGGTTTGTATATATTGCATCTATATGTCCAGGAGACTAGGAATATAGAATGAGTTGATTGAGTAATGTAGTATTTCTGAGCCATCTTGTTTTGTAGTAGTTTATTGCCTGATGTCTTGTTAATAGTTAATGTAAATCTGTGTTATTCTTTGACGGTTACTGATGTGTAATATTAGTAGACTGATACTTAACGCTACCATATGTTCACTTTGCAGGAGGAGTAAAGCTAGGTTTAGGAGACTTCATTTTCTACAGTGTCCTTGTTGGAAAAGCTTCTGCAACAGCAAGTGGGGACTGGAATACAACCCTAGCGTGTTTTGTAGCCATATTAATTGTAAGTAATATTATAATAGGAATAGTTTCTATTGTTCATCAGGGACAAAGTCATAACTGCAACGTTTTGTCTTTGATTTTGTTTATTGAATGGCCAAACTGAAAACTGTTGAGGACTTTTAACAGTTATTTTCACTGGCTGAACATCTGTCACTTAAGCCTTTAGTTTAGGAAGGCATAAATTGTATCTTTTATTTCTATGGGATTAATGTTTTTACATATATAATCTTTTGCTTGTCAGAGTTCCCTAATTTCTCTCTGGTTTTTGTGTTTTGTTTTTTTTCCTTCCCCTCAGGGTCTGTGCCTTACACTTCTGCTTCTTGCCATCTTTAAGAAGGCCTTACCAGCTCTTCCAATCTCCATAACTTTTGGGCTCGTTTTTTACTTTGCTACAGATAACCTGGTGCAACCCTTTATGGACCAGCTAGCATTCCATCAGTTTTATATCTAGCAGACTTGATGTTGGAATGCATATTTGTAGCAAATCTGGGAGAAGGAAAAATGTTTTTCCGTCAGTTCTCAAGTGAGACTGAGCTTAAATACTCAAGATTCCAAGCTTGAATCATTGCAACTTCTTCCGATGGTGGTTTTTGGTTTGTTTTTTTTTCCTGAGACGACTGCTGCACTGGACACCCTACGAATTTTCCTGTGTGAAAGTGGCTTCTTCCTGACGGCCGGTCTAAACCAGGTGCTGTTTTATCAGAGCTTTTCTGATATACATATCTCTGGTAAGGACCACCTGTGTGAAAATTGCTAATGCTTCCACCAGCAATGTGATCTCTTACCACAGGTTGATTGTTTTCACAGCGTTGAGGGTGCTCAGGACTTCCTTGATGTTAACAGAGGAAGCTAACGAATCACATGGAATTTGTCCCTGTAACTGCTTGAAGAGAAAGAACCCAATTTGGACTTCTTCAGCAGTGATTGTTTTGACAGTGGAGTCCTGACTCTGCTTTGTGTAACAAGAAAGGACTTTGTAGCAATTTGACAAAGGGAGAAAGTACTGTCACTCTTAAGAGTGCTCCACAACTTCATAGCCTCTGTGCCTAAGTGTGTTTGGTTTAGTAAATTTAAAAGCGCTTTTTTTCCCACACTGGAACTAGAACCTCCTCTCAGTTTTAATACTCTGTATCCTCAAGCATGGAGTGCACCTTTTGTACACCTGCTCCAGTTTATGTAGCTGCTTAGACTTGGACTGAATTATTTGGCATCAGAGGATCATAAGGTCCTAATGTGGGTTTTACACTCTAAAAGGTTAATAAACTAAATTAAAAAGAAATTTCAGGACTTACTCTTTGTGGTTGCAAATCATTTTGCTAGAACACCATTTAAAATCTCGTGTTTGAAAATAGTCACTAACAGCACGGACTGCATTGTTGGTATATGTTCCTTCTATTGAAATTCTTATGAAATAGGTAGACATTTGCAGCAATCCAAGGTGAAGTTTAGCTTGCCAGATCTAGAGATCATAGTGCCATCAGAAGCACTTCTAATGCATCACTGAAATTCTTCGTCATCAAAAACTTGGTTTAGAGTTCTGTTGACCTGAAGTATTGGTCACTCAGCTGTCTAACACCTCAGGCTGGGCAGGGATTTTTCTTGTGCAGTATCTTTATTTGTGAGGATGCTGAAGTTAGAAGAGGCATTGCTTAATGTTACCAAGGAGCAAAATTTGTGACCTTTGTCACATTAATTACCTCTCCCATGAGTAACCGAGGATTGGAGAAATGAAAGACAATTCCATATCACTGAAAAGAAGGTGGGAGATTTTGAACTTCTTACAAAGAGAAGAATCTATTCAAACTTTAAAACTGATAAACATTATTTTCTTCTTCATTTGAAAGAACTTGTTTATGAATTAAAGCTTGGAAATGAGACTTGTGTGGAATGAAGTTGGTTTTACTGTAAACTCTTCCTCTGTACAGGTAATTTATTTCCTTGGGAAGCATAGGGAGTGGATGGGCATTCCATTTTATTTGCATTTTGATACTGGAGTCCTTGCCAAGGAGAACAACTGTCAAAATCCTGATGCTATCTCCTTTTACCTTTTTTTCTGGAGTTTTGTTTCAGTGCCTATAGATTCAATGGACCGAAACATCAGAGATGCTGACCAACCATTGCCCAAATAGAGAGACTGGGTTGTATAAATCTGCTTTAAAACCAAGAAAGGGTTTCTTTGTCTTTGGTAATGTATGTCACTTTTCCAGTATGACTTGCTAACTGTAGTGTTAGCATTTACATTGTCATAAAACCTATTGTCTTGTCTCATCTAAAATACTTCTATTCATCTCATTTGTGTGCTGATTTGTCATGGATAGCATTAATAAACTAACCATATCAAAATTCCTTACAATGACTTTTCAAGTCAAACTTGCTTGTGTTTTCTAGCTTAAATCACTGTTCCATATTTTGCTGCAATGAAGTCTGACTTAAAACATGTTGGTTGTTTGGGGGTTTTGGTTTTTTGTCATTTTTTTGTTTGTTTTTTTGTGTTTGTTTTTTTTTTTAAACAAGCATTTGCGTTGGTTTTATACTATTGTAACTTGTCCCTTTCCTGAGCATTATATTTAAGAAAATTCCCTTGTTTATTTTATTAGGCATCCCAGCTATAGTTTCATTATATAAAACAGGTTTTCTAAGGGTTGGCGTCACTAGCATTTGTTTGCATATCTGAGACAGCTCTTAGTTAAGAGTTGTTACTTACATGCAGCAGTCATCTCTCTTGTTTCTTTTTTGGCTTCAATCTATGCACCATGGGAGCACTAGCTGCATTAGGAATTCCTTTAGAATCTATAGAAATGCACAAAGGCAGCATATTTGAATGGGTGTTAGGTGTAGAACCCAAGGAAGAACTCAGAACCTTCAAACACTAAATTGCCACTCTTCTACTCCCCCAAGCTGCTTCTGTTATCCTGAAGTTTTAATTTCTGAGCTAGTGTAGAATTAGAGTGGTGGAGTCTGTAAAATTCGTATTCATAGGAACTGTTCAAGTTTGAATCTCAAAATAAATTCAAAATAAAGAGAAGCAAAATTGCTTTTCAAGCCTAAGCAACAATATGTTTAAGTACACTGCTTTTTCCCAGATCTTAGTACACCTTCAAAAACCAGATTAAATTTTCTAGATCTGCCCTCTTAGGCCAAGTCACAGTATCTTATGAGATCTTGCAACTGAAGATCATTTCAGTAATTGGGTCCATATAAGATTCAGTCTACAGTAGTTTTTGTTTGCATTTGGGTTGTTACTACACAAGGATCAAGGTTGTGTCACTTTTGTCTCCTTTGTCTTGAAACACCTATCTAATTTAAGACCATGATTCAGCTTGGTTAGATTGTTACAATTGAAAGACTTCTGGTAAGTGCACTTTTGAGAGAGTTTTCATCATTACTAAATTAGTATGTTAGTGACAGCACATTAGACTGTAGCTCTGAAAGAACTATTGTGTAATCCTGGTAGCTGGATTCATCTCTTTTGTGCTAAAGCAGACTGATGGTAACTGTTGTGTGACTGTTTCAGTGTTCATACTTTAAAACTGGGTATCAATAGCTCTCTCTTCCCTTTCAGCTTACGTCAGTGATAAGTCTCCTTCTTTGGCTGAGCTTCAAATAAATATATAAATGAGAAAACATAACAACACATTACAGATTTTCCTAAAATCCAGCCACTGCTATTTCTTCTTCTTTTTTTTTTTTTTTTTTATTAGGGGATTTAATGCAGGACAAAGAAAAAGAGACCCATGGAAGCTAGTCTTATAGCAAAGGCATATGATGCTGTCATATCTGTGTATAGCTATTATAATAGGTCTCACTCAAATTCAATGTCATCTGTGTGAGGTGTGTCTTGAAGGTGTAAGCACATGATACTGCAACTCATTTTGGGTAGTTCTGGCTGGGTAGATGATGACTTCTTTGAGCCAAATAAGCAAGGGCTGTGTTCCACCAAAAATGGCTGATTTCCTCAATGTACAAAGTAGACACAAGCTATTTTAGGCATAGGAGGCTGGTGCTTCTTGGGTATATAGATCTATATCTGTACCAATGGAGATATAGAGACATGTACTCTGGACCTGTAGGTGACAACTGTTCTGCCACTAGTGCAGTCAAGGATTAAATATGCAGAAGTAAATTTTGAGTGGACGGTACTGTACAACAAAACTTACCAAAATGCTTTATTTAAAAAATTATTTTTGGCAATGCTGTTGAAACAAGTTTAATAGACTGTGGAACATGTCTGCTGTGTGATTGCATCTCAGTGGTACCTTGGTCATTGGAAATGTTGAACATGAACTAGAATGGAATTCTTTTACACTCAAAGTATTTGCTGTTTTCTTTTTTACAGACACTGGTTTGTACATAACCCGAATTGAATGTGAATGTTTTTTAAACACCTTTCCGGTTCTTGATAAGATACGGTTTTGATAGATTATTGCAATTTTTCCTGTATTTGTCTAATCATTAAAATAAAAGTTGCATGGATCCTGACTCATCTTGCCTTTACTACATAATTTTAAAGCCATCACTTAAAGCCCTTAGAGGCATAAACACTGTAGGTATTTTTATTCAATGAATGAGATTCCTAAGACACTTATGTAGCTGCTTTATTTCCCAGCAGAAGAGCTTCAACTGATTTCTGTAGAAGTACTTCCTTCTAAAAGCTACTTTTTTGTGTTTCTTTAAAGAGTTGATCAAAGCCTGTTGCAAAAGCACCCGTAAGGTATAATTAAGGCATGAAAAATGAAATGAGATTATAATAAAACACCAGCTGGTGCAATGAAGATTACCAGGAAAAATACATAGGAAGTTCAGAAAGAAAATACTTAATGAACAGTGTTGTATATTGTTATTTTGGCATCGATTTCTTATTGATATGATCGAAAAAGAGCTTTAGCAGCATTTTTGATTGTTCTGGAGAAATATTCACTGCAAATTTCAAATTTGTTTGAGTTGACTATCTGCTATTGAAGATGTTTCTTTGGGGGTTTGCCTTGTCTCTGCATGAAAGACCTAAAGAAAAATCCATCCTGAACAGGTAGAAAGTAAAGTACAGGTGATAGGAGGCCTGCATGGATGGCCAAGGAGTTCCTAACAACCCAAACAGGAAGCGGGGAAACGGTGGAAGGAGGAGAGGTAACCTGAATGGAGCATAGCTGATTTCTGGTCTTGCAGGAAAGCCAAGGCCCCTCTAGAGTTGCATCTGTCAAGGAGTGTGAAGGGCAAGAAGGAGAGATTCTACAATTACATAATTGGAAAACTAGGGAAATAAAGGTGCCACCTCTACTGAATGGGGCAGAGGAACTTGTGACAAATGACATGGAGAAGGCTGAGGTACTTGTTGCTGCCTTTGCCTCAGGCTTTATCGGTAAGTCTGGTCTTAAGGAATACCATACCACTGAGACCAGAGTCCCAGCCTGGAACAAGGTGGATGCCCTTGGTGGAAGAGACCAGGTTAGGGAGCTTGCAAACAAAGTGGATGTATTTAAGTGTATGATTGATAGCATCCACGAGTGTTAAGGGAGCTGGCTGACATCACAGCAAGGCTACTCGCAATTGTCTTTGAATGGTTGTGGCAGTTGGCAGAGCTTCCTGAAGATTGGAAGAGAGCAAATTTCAGTCCTATCCTCAAGAAAAGCAGTAAAAAAAGAATGGGGGAGATACAGGCCATTCAGCCTCACCTCAGGCCCTGGGAAGCTGACATGGAAAATCATCCTGGAAAGCACTTCCAAGTACATGAGAGACAGGAGGATGATTGGAAGTAACTAGCAATGGATTTATGACGTGAAAATCATGCTTGACCAACCTCATTGCCTTCTACGTGGGCCTGAGTGTCTTGCTGAATGGAGAGAGGTTGGTTATTTAGACTCTTGTAAAGCTTTTCACATCATCTCCCATAATCTCACTATACACAAACAGATGAAGTATGGGTTAGTTAAGGGGATAGTGAGATGGACTGAAAACTGACCCAAAAAGCTGTCCATCTGGGGAGGAGTAACCCTAGACATCAGTACATGTTGGGGTCTGGCCAGCTGGAAAATAGTGTTTTATCTTACTGGGCATAAAGACTCAACTTAGAGATACAATCTAATATGCTAGTTTAATTACCATTTTGTTTTGTTACTTAATTTTTTTATGTAATCTTTTAGGGATAGGTGAATAAGTTTCCATTATTGACAGCTTCAGCTCTCATGGGGAATTCAGCTTGTTCTGTAGCAGTTACTGCTAGGTAGTTTTTAATTACCAAGAAATTTCAATCGAAGTTGTGTTTAGGGCCAGATTCTGGCCTGTAAATGCCAAGAATTTGTGAACTCAATAGAGAAAAGAACCTACCTGCATTTACAGGAGTTAACAGAACAGATTTGGATAAGGAAACAATCACTTCCTGAGTTTTGCAACCTGTATTTGTTTCTCTTCTCTTTAAATCCTGATTTTCTGCAGGAAGGTGATTTTGGCCTGGCATCAAGAGACATTGATGGATAGTACCAATATAATTGGATTAGATTTGATTTTTCTTTGTTTTGAAATATGCTTTTAATCTAAACTGACTAGGATAATGAATAGACTTCTGTGTCCATATTAATTTTCTAATTTCAGTAGTGTTAGATAAGGGTGACCCGCTTTGATATGGGTAGTACTGCTGTCAGAATGAAACATTGTAAATTTTGCTTGTTTTGTACAAGTCAGCATGAATAGACTTGGAGAATGCCTCAGAGCACAGCTGGATTTTCATCGAATGAGGCAGCTGCATATTTGATTGAATCAATGGTTTATTTGACCATCCTCAGCAATAAAATGCTAATCACTGATACAATAGCATACTCAAGTGAAGAATGTCCTGCTGCCATTTAGTTATTGGCAGATTTGTGCCCTGGGCACGAGCCTCACTGATACTGTTTGGGAGTGAACTGCGTGACAAATTCTACTTCCAGTTGGTACTATGAGGAAAGAATTAATTCAGACTTAGATAAGACAGAATACCTGTGAGTATCAAGGGGAAGATTTTGTAAGGCCAAAAATGGCAGCATGGAGTAGGTAGAGGGCTAATTAGACCCCACTGTGCACACAGTGGGGTGATTACTGTTTGGGGGTCAGTGCCTGTCCTGGTGTCTGCTGCCAGCTCCTAGCAATAATCACTTCTAAAGCTGTAATCACAGCCACATGGCAGCACTGTGCCTTTTTTACTGCTTTCTATTCTTAGTGCTCGTAACAAGGGATTAAAGAGCACGGTAAAAATACACGCTTTAAAAAAGTAGACTGTTATAAAATTATTTCTTTTTGGAGGACTGTATTTAGTGCATGATGAATCCTGTAGGGGAGGCATGTATACATTTCCAGTCACGGCTAAGGTTTCAAAACTATTTTAAGAACAGCAGAACCTAGCTGTTGTCATAGTAGCAATAAACCTTTTAATCCCACTTCCTCTGGAGATGAAGCTGTTGTGTACTTAATCTTCTTAAAGATTGTCAAGGCTGTTTATATGACAGGGAGCTAGGGATACAGTACTGAGAAGGTGCTACTTGTCGTCCCCAGAAAGTTTGTCTACTTTGATAGTGTTTGAGATTTGCCGAGAGACAGATCTTATGATGAGCTAGCAGGAGATCAACCACCTGGGAAGCCGGCCTTCCATTTATGCCAGTGTTTGGCATTGACAACTTCTTGTTGTGGTTAATGAAACTGTTCCTAGGTAGTTCTGGGCAAGGGCTTGCTGCTATCATGGTTCTCCTATAGCTTAAAAGCATCCTTTTTGAGGAAGTACTTTCATCCTCAATGCTTCTATTCATTACAGACTCTGAGGCTTCTGAATCAACATTGAGTCAGATTTTTATATTGCTGAATAGTGAATTCAATTAAAAATTCCTTGAAGTATTTGTATAATGTGACTTGTTCTTAAATGTACAACTGGTGCTCAGGAGAAATCCACGGAAAACTGACAAGTTCTTCAGCTGTTTTTAGGAGGTTGGTTTAGCTGGATGAGTTTTGAATGCCATGTGAAAGTAATCATTATAATAGAATTTGGCATCCTGAACCAAAAATGACGTGTTTGCTCACGTGTATCTAGAAATAACAAAGGACTCCCTTCTCATCAGATCAAATTTATCAATAATTGCTGACATCTGTGCCATTGCCAGTTTATTTGCTGTAGTCTGGTTATGATACAGGATTACATAACCTCATGTCCTGCAAATAATCAATGTGCATCTTTTCTTTGAACCAGTATTTCAATTCATACGTGCTGAATAATGGCAACAATTTGGGAACTCTTACTTCTTTATTTTCCTGAAGTCTGCATGTTCTGTCAGGATGGACGCTCAGTCTTTAAGAAAAAATTCACATTGCAAAATAAATGAAAGAATGTTTCTAAGGTTGCTTATTTGTAGATTTAAAAAGAAAGTATATATTTGGTCCTCTATAAAGTTTTGATTATGGATAATTGGTTTTTGCTCATTCCCCTCCTTTCCAGCAGCCCTTAATTCAACATGACATGGAAAGATATATCAGTCAAACCATTGACTATTATGTTATCATCAGATCTAATTACTCCTCAGGGTGCCTTGCTCACTCAGTTACTGGGACCATCATTTGATCTGCCCTTGCAGGCTTTGGAAATGCAGCTGGCCCCTCTGTGCACTAAGGGATGGGGAAGATGTTTCCTTCCCCTTTCCCTTTCCTTTTCACAGTCTTGACTTCAGGTACCATGGAGAAGGAGGAACCCTCAAGACAGGGCGCAGGCCAAGGAGGCTGATGTGGGGGTGAAAGCCCCTTGCATGATCCCTTGTTGTCCTCAGGAGGTGTCCTGTATAGTCTATTTACTAGAAGACTGGTTAGGTATGATGGAGAATGTCTTCCAGCAGAATTGCTTGTGTCAGAGTTGGGAGGGGTTTTGGAAGCTTTCCAGTTTGACACTCTGCACAAAACAAAAGGTTTTATTTTAGAACTGCTTCTGTTTTGAAACATTCTTAACATTTAAAAATAGTCATTAATACTTGTCACTGTTTTATTTAATTGGAATAATTCAATACTGTCCCACTTTGGAAATTTTTTCACCTCAAATATTAATGAAGCAACTGTTTCCTAATCTTAGATGGTAAAAATCCTGGTAGAGAGTTTGGATTCTTTCTCAGTTTATATAAGCAACTTGTCACTGCTTGGTATTTTTGTTGATTTCTTAAAAAGAAATCGACCCCGTTTGGGGATAACTCTGTTAAAGGTATCAGTTTTTCTTTACTGAGCTGTATTGTGCTCAATTAATTGTTTTATTCTGGCTGCGGAGTAGATGGAGGCACAAAGGAAAAGGGTACCTCTGTATTCATTAATACCTCTGCAGACATCTACAATATTGAGAGATATTCTTTATGTCGAGGATTTTGATCACAGTTTTGATCATAAATTTGGTGTACTTTTGGTGCAGTATTTTAGATCAAAACCTGTAAATCGTGTAGTTTTATGTGCAGTTAAACTCAAATTCTGCCAAATTGCATGAGGTATGGTTAATGCTTACAGTACTAGCTAAAATTAAATCTCATATTTTTAAAAAGAGAGCAGATTTTATCAATAGTCTCTGCAGGATGAGATCATCATTATGTCAGTGTCTTACACAGTGCTGAGTATTTTGACACATGTAACAATGGTGTTTGTCTTTTATTAGAAACTATTGAATAGCTGAGGACAAATGTCTCTCATTCTGATGCAGGAATGGTCAATGCCTCCAGGTGATGCTTAATCCTTAGTGGTCTTTTTGTTGGGTTTGGGGTTTTTGTTGGTTTTCTGGGGGCTTTTTTTTTTTTAAATAGTTTTAGTATAGAGATGAGAGCTCTTTATGCTTAGGCTTGTAATGAGTTTGTATAAAATGCATCTACCCAAGTGGAGTTCCTAGATGGGGAAGCACAGAACTTCCAAATGCTGCACTGGCTTCTAGATATGCCACTGGGGATAAACCAGGGATAAGTGAAAAGGCTGCAAGAAAAGCTATGGAGGGCTCTAACATTTTCACTGGAGTTTGTGACGTACTGTATGTCTTTTGAAAAAGTAATTTGTTAAAATAATGACCATTGCTATCTGGAGATGATAACCTTAAACTAGCTAGTAGGAGACAGTATAGTGCTGTCTCTCACTACAGTTATGTAAGTGTTTCATTTGTGTCTGTGACTGATAAAAGTAGAAGTAGACACAGCAATGTAAGTATGTGCCTGAGATGACAAGGTATGTGTAACTTTATACTGCAGGGTTTGTACCAAGTGGCTTGCGTTGTCAAACTGAGCAGTTATTTAAAAGCCAGTCTTGTTGAGATTTGCAGTTATTTTCTTCCCATTTAACATTCTAGGCTAGTGAATTGTCCTCCTTGTGTTACTGAGAAAACTCCAGAGAGAGAATGATGATTTTTTCCACAAATATTCCCAGCATGCCTTTTAAATACACTGGAAACTGGAACGCCCCTAGTCTGCTTTCATATAGATACTTAAAGAGTATGATTTTTGTGTCTTCTTCTCAGACTCTCAGAGGTATGCACATGATAGGAGAACTGCATTTCTGGCTTGTATGTGCCTCTGGGTGCTCTCACCCAAAGATTCTCTTTGGCTCAGAGACTTGTGAAGAAGGCGCAAGTATGTCTCACATGGACCATCCTCAGCTTGGCAGCCTCATACTGTCATTTGCTTCTAGTGCTAAAACCAGCATAGTCGAGTATGGTGTTGCAGTCACATGTGGTAGCTCCCACCCATTATGGGAAAGCTCAAGAAGTTTCACTTCTACTCATGCCGCTTCCTGAAATTTTCCTGTCATCCACAAAAACAAGAGTGTTCCCAGTGGCTGCTCTCCAGTTTTTTTCTTAACTAGCTCTGTGTTTCTTCCTTTTATATATCTCCAACTTGTATGCAGAGTGAAAGGTGAAATAGAGAACATGCACAAGAGGACTGACACATTTAGCAATGGTGTCTCTTAATGTAGCATGTACAGTTTAACACCAATTTTTCCAGATTTAATATGGCTATAAAGTGACCAGAGAGGCACCATTTGTCTGAGAGCATAGAAATCACTGGTGTTTTCAAAAATACAGTTGCACAGTTGGGCACTCAGTAATTACAGAAACATTCTTCCAGCTAAGCTGTCTTCCCTAGAATGTGCAAAGGATGTGGGCATGATTGAAAAACGATCCTAGAAATATCTTGCCGTGCAGTTTTCAAGTTCACCTTTTTTGATATCAGCATCTTCTCTGGACACTGATTGTCTAAGTTTGAAGGGATTTTTTTGGCCCCTTTATGACAAGATATCCAGAACAAAACATTACGTTTTCTCCTCAGCAGAGTGGAGGGAGAAGCTGGAGGTACCTCATTCCCTTATGGTGCAATGCCTCTACCTGATACAGCCTAGCAGTGATTTATTATTTTCCCCTGCTATGTTGTGTCGCTAATTTCTGTCTTAACATGCTATTTCCTGAACAATCCTAAGACTTTGCTTGCTGTGTGTCCTTGTGCACTGAATTCTTGTGGTTTGAATTGTTTTTCTCAGGTATGCTGCCCTGCATTTTTCCCCAGCTGAATTCGCTTTTGGTGTTTGCCTCTTCCTCTGGTTTTTCTGCAACAGTGAAGTCCAGCATTAGCTAAAGGTAAGAAACTTTCATTTAATTAATCTTGTTGCTGCATTTCTCTAGGTCTAGTGATTTTTGTATCATTATCCCACTGCAATTTCTATGAGCATGGTTTTAATTCCTACTTCTTCATCAAAAAATATTTTAAATCAAACGAAGTGTAGTAATGATTCCCATCTATTTTTGTAGACACTCCTCATGCTACTTCTTGTTTTCATTTTACATTGTTATTTCAGTAGTGTCTCTTACCCCATTTCTGTTGCCAAGATTCTGTCTGTATCCAAGGCAACTTAAATAATTTTGAGAGTAAGATAGCGAGAGGAGATGTATCAATTACTAATATCCAAGTAGATGACCTCTGTAGCACTCCCTTTATGCATCATTGTAATTCTGCTTGATTTGAATTGTTTGGGTGCAGTGTGTACAGTTGTGGAGACAGGGAAGATTCCACACTAATGAAGACCTGCTGTTTTGTAATGCTGCAGCATGTTCCAGCCTATTCCAGTGCCATGTGCATCACGTGGGATCTGGGCTGACAGCCAGTGCAAATGTTTCTTCAAGGACTTTAGGACATATTCTAATTATGTTTAAATTCTCCCACTCTCTTTTCATCTGAAGGATGTCACTCTGCTCATTTCAAAGTGTGGTGCAAAGCGCTCCATCTGCCAGGATGAGAGGGGTCTGCTGGTGCACTTGTGTGAGAGGCAGTGGGATGGCTGCCTTTGTGAGCGACTCTTTAACTTCCAGCTGTGAGAAGTCCCAGGCCTTTGAACACTGTCAGAGCTTGGACAGCATCCAGCAGTGTTTTCATCTAGTGCTCGAGGAGATGTAAAATTTCCGGGAAGAAAGAGCTTCATTTCTTCCAGCCTAGCAGGGGAGAAGGGGGAATGAGTTACGGGATGAAGCTTCTGTAACTCTCTGTAGCTGAAAAAAGCAACATTTTGTGGGGAAAAATGAAGGAAAAATGTATTTGGGGGAGGTACACATGTGAACACATATATTCTCTCACAATCTGGTGTTGAATGTGTTGTGATGGGACTACAGGATCTTATCTAGGGGATTTTCTTAAGGGGAATTGGAATTGCAAAACAGCATGCAAGAGTAAAGGCCATTATGCAATACTGTGCGCTGGAACATAATTCTATGAAGTGAATACAGGGAGGAGAGACCTGTGTCTATGTGCTGTATGGCAAATGAGAATCTGCATTTCTGTGGGTGTGTGGAGTGGACTGAGGGCTTTTGAAAAGGTCCAAACTCAGCCTGGAGAAAACGCTCCTGATGTGGGGAGGAAGGAGAGAAACATACTTTTCTGTCCTTACTTTGCACTTTACCCAAAGGCAAGCCTGTATTCTTGTCTCTGCTGTGGTCTATGCCCTCTGGCCAGGTGGTCAGCGTTAAATTGCACAGGTTCTTTCCTGGAGAGCCAAATGCAATAGCACCTTCTCAGCCAAATATCGTTGGCTCATTAATGATTCTTATTGTCTAGGCAAGTGCATTAATTAACTGGATATATAAGAAAGTCTGGGTCAAACTTCAGAAAGTCGGCCAGACTCTCTTAATCTCTTGTGGCTGCTGGGATCACCCTGCTGTCTGGTGTGACCTGAGTAATCAGTGTATTGAGGCTGTAATGTCTCAGTCCTGATTCTTACAGGTTCAGTAGTGCTCAATGGTCATTTGACATTTTGTTCTAGGTGGAAAGTGTGTATGGGAATAAGGGGTACTAGTGTTTAAAATGTATTGCCTGCATGTCCCTAACAGAACACAAGCCTACTTCAAGTGATACATGGCCCAGTAACTGTGGTTGCTACTGGTTATGATAACCATTGTGAATATCTTCAATACAAGATAAAGTATGGGCTATTGCAGCATTTGTTGTTGGATAGAGCTTCTGGAAAAAAACCCTAGAAATATTAGTTTTTTGCCTTCCAGCTTGCCCAAACATAAAATTAGGAGAGAGGAAGAGGAACTGAGGTTAATTCTCTTTGCCTGTACTTGACTTCTATTGCTGTAAGCTTGCTTACCTCAATATATGTAAGATGAAAGTCAGGCTGTGCTCTTGAGACTGGGTGCACAAGACTGGAGTAGACATCTGGCTTGAAGAGGTTTCTTTGTACTTTAATGTGTACTGCAAGGAGTTCCCAGGAGAATTCTTCAGATGAAAGCTGGTCTTCTATGGACAGGCTGCACAGTCTCATTATTGCTCTGGCTTTTGCTGCACAGCACATATGTTACTGCAGGGTTGTCAGCTCCTCAGTCGATTTCTACAGCGCAATAAAAATAAGTAGATTAACCAAGCAAAGAAGATTAGAGACACTTTGGGGAAGGAAAAGGACGGGAGGAGGATGAGCAGGAGGGAGTATAAAAAGAGTCCACAAGACTGTGATTGCCAGACTTTCTGGTGCATGTTGCACAGGGTGGCTTTCTTTGTCCCTTTCGGGTTTGGGTTGGGCATACTGAATAGAACTGATCCTGACACCATGTCCAAAGAGAAACTGGAGTCACTGGTCAAGAACATGGAGATCATGCTCTCTGAGGTAGAGCAGCTGAAGATCCACTGCACCAAGCAGACAGAGGAGGTGAACCAGGTGGTACAGGAACTGCGCCGAGAGAACAGGGAGCTGACAGAGAAGTATGAGCTCATCTGTCAGGATCTGAAGGAGGCTAAGGAGGCCATTGCCCAGCTGCAGGACACCAAGTTTGCCTTTGAGGCAAAGGAGCGGCAAGCACAGAAGCTCAACCGGCAACTGTGAAGCAGCGGGAGAGAGAAGCAAGAGATTTCTTACCCTGATCCAAGAGTAAACGGAAACTTTCAACTGCTGCAACTGAAAATCCCTGGTAAAAGCAACCCTTTCCCTTCCTCCTCAGACTAAACCTGTGTGCTGAAAAAAAATCATCTCTGTGTGGAGGCAAGATCTCAGGCGCAGCTGGAATTCTGCCCCAGAAGGCTCCTTTGTTAATGACTAAAGACCTCATTATGCTGGGAGGGAAATCTCATTCCAGAATCCCTTGTCAGAGATCTGAACCATAGATGTACAGAAGCGGCTGCCAGGATCTGGGCACCTTCTCATGCCCCATAGGGGTTGTACAGGGACAGAGCCTGGGAAAAGAACTGTCTCTGCCTTGAGCCACGGGAGAGAGCTGTGCCGCGAGAGTCTGCTGAGATGGAGAGAAGGATCATCGTCTTGACAGCCCCTGTTGCTCTGTTTTGTTGCTAACTTTTCTCTGCTGTGCAGCGAGGCTGCAATGCTGTCCTTAGTAGGGTGTTGGCTTCCTTGTGGCCTAATGCTGGAAGATATCATCAGGAGCTTATGTCGTGCCTCATGGTTCCAAGTACTTGCTATCAAGGGCATGTTGGTCCAGAGGATCTTGTAGTGCTATTACTGTCAGTGTTGTCTTCTTCCAATTCCAAAGTGAAGTGTAAGAACTGGAAAGGTTTCTGTCTCAATTTCCATTTCAATAGCTTTGAATCCTAATGACTGTTAATGTTTAGTATGCTAGAGTTAAAACCTCTACTGAATATAACACTTTTTAACCAAAGAGCTATGTTTTGGCACTGGATTTACTTTTCTTTAGCAGAAGCAATGTGTATAAATGGACCAGGAATTACTAGGGATAAATGTATGTGGGGCATGGGGGTGAGAATTTCTTGACAGAAGTTTTACTTTCAATTTTTTTTGCTTCTCCTGTTTCTCCTAAACAGCATTTGGGGTAGTCAGTGCCAGTCCCAGCTAAGAGCAGGTGACTTTTAACTCTGCAGTGAATAGTGTGAGATCTCTGGAGGGAGGCAGTATGCAAAGAATGCTGAGAGAAAAAGCCTGAATGTTTCAATGGAGAATAGCTGGAATAGTTCCAGGAGGATCTTTCTTCATGTTGGCTGTGATGTAGCCAGCCTCCTTCTTTCCTCCAAAGCTTTGCTGTACTGTTAATCTCTGCCTGGCAAGCTCCCTGTGCCCAGCAAGGGCTGACTTTTGGGAGAAGCAGAGAAGCTGTTTCCATCCCTGAGGGCTTCAGGTTGTGTGTGGCACTGTGAGCCCAGGTGCACTGTGAGCTGGTGAAGGGGACTAACCATGCTGAGAACAGGGAGTCAACTCAGAGGAAAGGGAAACTTGGCTGCTTTGGTTTCCCGAAAGAGGTTCAGGCAGGGCAAAACTGTTCAGCAATATATCTTCTTAGGAATGAGTTCAGCCCTGGTGAAAATAACTGTATGTTGGTCAATTATTATATTAATAGTGAGTTCAGGACTAGAATTAGCTGGTTATTGTTCCTTCTTTGCCCTCCCCTCTGCCACATCAGACTACGCCTGGTCCAAAGCCTTTGGAAATACAAATCTTCCCGTTAATTTGAATGACCTCTGGGCAAGACCTTCCGAGCAAAGGGCTGATGTTTGTGTGGCAAACAAAGCACTGGAATAGCTATGGGGAATAGGCTTTTCTGGTTTTGTTTCATGTGATAACATATTTTGTTAAATTTTCATGACCTAAACTTTTATTTTTTGCTATTTTGGGTGGAGCAGAATGGAATCTTTGGAAAACATTTGGGAGATTAGAGTGTCCTTTATGTTTCCTAATGTAATCTGAATACAGATTACAGCCTTGACCCTTTGCTCCTTGCTCACAGCTCATCACTGACAGCTTGGGGAGCATGAGAAATCAACATTAAGCACTATATTTGTTTGTATAAAAACTAGAAATGTTTTCTCTTGAAATTAGTTCTTCAGCTCAAATCTGCTTACCACCTGTGATTTCTTCTATTTTTTATATATCATTAAAATGTAAAACCAACAATAAAAGCAAAACAAACAGCTAAGGGGAGAGTCTGTTCTAGATAAGGCATTGCTTCATTTAATGCATGAGTGTGTGTGTATGTATGCTAACTGAATATAATACATAATATAATTATTCCTGTTGAAATCCTGTGCATCAAGGAATGGACTAATGGAGACCCTCCAGATCTCTCTGTCCGCAGGTTAATCTCTCTAAATGAGATTCTCTGTGTGGCTGCCAAGTTTGCCCTACGCAATATTTAAATCCATGATGCAGAAAAAGAAAATGGGATTGCAGTGTCCTTATGGTCAGTTTCTTAATAGTTAGCAGGATTCAAAGTGTCTAATTTTAAGGAAAGCTCTAAGAATGATCTCATGTAAATAACCTAAGATTTGGAGTCGGACATTGAAAAAATGGGATGTGCTATCCAATGCTAGAAAAAAATTAATGTAACACTCCTTCCCTTGCAATAGACTCAGTTGTGTTCTGGTTTCGATTACATAGGTTAAACTTAGGAGTAGTTGGGCTGTTTAAAAATTACGTGCACTTCATTACATGTAGGTCCTCTGTTTTTTTTCTATGCAACTCTTTCTGTGTTCAAGTATATTCTTAGCAATGGAATAGTGCCTTCACTTGCATCCTGAGGTGCAGTGTGTTTGGATGCCTTTCACAACAAAGTTTGCATGGAATTAGTCACAGCACTTTGAAGTTGTATTTGCTTCTTGAACACCAACCTTATCAGTATGTGCTGCTTTTCTTCTTTAAATGGTCTAAGGATGAAGAGCTGAAACTTGATGTAGCATTACCAGCTTCTTCACGAAGTTGTCCTGAATAAAAGTCCTGCCTGATTTGGCTGAGAATCAAAATAAATATGAAGTGACAGGCTTGCCATTTCCTTCATCTTGGAAAGAGATGAAGAGAGGTATCTATTGAATGCAAAGAATAAATTTATTTGAAGACTGTCTTGGAGAGTACAGCACAGGAATTGTCTCAGTTGTCAAGAAGAGACTAAGAGAAGAGGACACTGCCAAACCAAGTGCTTTTGAGTTGGTCTGTTCCTGGAGCAGATCATAATAAAATACTGATGATTGCACTGGTTTCTACTGTTCTGGGCTGCATTATATGAATGTGTCCAGAAAGGGAGACTAGATAGGAACAAAGCTGATACCTCTTTGCTCTCTCGCGTTTCTGACTTCAGTGGCTGAATACTGGCAAACCACAATAAAATCAGCTCTGCTGGTAGGAGTATCTATACAAAAGTTGTACAGGGTCAACTCCTCTGCAACAGTCCTCAGTACTTGAAAGAGTTCGTGGGTTGCTAGGTCTCTGGATAAGATATAAATTAGTGCAAGATTTACTGCAAGAGAATAACAGGCTTCGATGCAGAGCAAAACTCCTGAACTTGGGTTTCAGCTTTGTACAGCAGAGCTCATCAGTGTGTAATTCACTTTCCACCTTTCCTCTAAGAACTTTGTAGTGTCTCCTGGACATGAAATTGAGCTGTTTTTCCTGAAGTGTTGACAAAGATACATTGTATATACTAAGAGGCTGTGCTGCAAAGGGCTAAACGAGATTCCTTTCCTGCAATAATGAGTGACAGTCTGGGAAGAATGGAGTTATTTGTGCTTTACTCGAGTTTGAAAAATGCTCAGTTCAAGTTGAATCAAATTTTATTTTGCTGTAATTTCTTTAAAAAATAATAAGAAAAAAATATTATGTCAAAAAATTAATTCTTTGCAAAGAGAGCCAAAGCCTCCTATTTTCAGACCCTTGTGCAGCTGGCGGAATGAGTGACATGCTGTAACGTCCGGAGTAGCAGTGGAGTTGGTTTTACACCCAAGAGACCCTTATTTCTTTGCCTTCTCATTCAGCCATCAACACACTTACCTGGGATGTCAGATTGCTCTTCAGTATTATCCTGTGCTCAGAAATATTTGAGCATATCCCCTGAATAAAATGCCTCGGGCACTAGGCTAAAGTATGTGAACGGATGTTCATTTCCCTTGATTAGGCCACTGCACTTATCTAAAAAAATTGGATGCTATTCTGAAAGCAAAGCAAGGCAAACATCCATTTTTAAGCATGTGACGTAACCATAATCACAACACTCCAGATCCTTGCTCTTTGGCTAAATGACAAAGTGAGCAATCAAGAACAGCACTTTGTAATGTGACTCTGTGCCATTCTTTCCTGGTCACCGTTAGTTTCATTGAAGGTTCGGATTTCAAAACCAAACTGAACACAGATTCTTCTCTTCCTTGAGTGAATGCTCAAGCTACTGAAACCAGCTTCTCTTCTGGAGGCTTTGTAAGTCTTGTGTGAATTTTTTGGTTGTCTGCTAAGGGAAAGAGGAGATCAGATAGACTAGTTAGGAGTTCAGTTTCCCCCTGGAAGAAGCAGGGGTGTTTAATTTTCTTCCTCAGTAATTATTTTCCCTGCAGTCAAGTCTGTTTTGCCCATGAGAGGAACAGGTGAGTTATCTTCCCATCTATATCATGTTTGACAAGCTCTTCCATCAGTTTTTCTTCCTCTGTAGTGCTGAGGATGAGAAGTGATAGAGCATCTTGGTGGGTATCTGGTGACCAGCTAAGGTCAGCCCTCTACAATGCTGTATTACACATCCATTACTAGTTAGCAAGCAAGTCTTTAGATAGTCTTTGGAAACAGCTTCTGGCAGTAAGGAATCTTGGTGGTTTGTTCCCATGAGAAGTACTTCCGAAGTATAACAAAAGAGAATGCAGAAGCCTTACTACTGATCTCTGGCCATGTAACTGTTGAAATCCCAGGGGCACAGCTCCTGTACAGGTTGTTTCATGCTAAAAGCACTTCACTGATGAGGTTAGAAGGGATATAGTGTTCAGTAATATCCATTCACTGTGCATTCACCTCAACTGTTCCTTCTTGGTCACATCTGTGACACCCAGATGTCATTGCCTCCAGGCTTACCACTGGATAGAGCTAGTGGCAAGAGGCGGACACTTGCGGTCCTTACTATATTGTCTCCATAGTGACCCCTCAATGACTGTGGTCCTTACTATATTGTCTCCATAGTGACCCCTCAATGACTTATCAAGAGATGAGAATAGTGTTGAATCAGAGATTTATCTTGCTTTCACTAATTGGTAGGTGTCGCAAACAATTTCAACACAGGGATCACGTCCTTTCTCCCAGAGAAAAGTTATGTATGCAAAACTTTTTGTGGAAGCACAGGGCAAAGGTTTACTTCATATTTACATTGTCATTTTCTTGGCAAGAACTGGGCTGAAATTCAAATCCTACACTAATGACTTCTGATTTTGTCACATCTCTACTGGAACCAGGAAGTATGAGCAGATTTATCTTTCCTTTTTTTATTAAAAGGAGTTTAATCAATGTTTCATGTTGCATAGTTGTGGTAAAAGTCTGGTCACTTTTTTATTTCAGCATCTCAGGAGCATAGCTATTAAGTCTCTATGGGGTTAAGAATGAATCCAGATGTGTTTGCACAATATCTGCTTTAATGCAGTAGGCACAGCTGTTTTTTGGATGTATCCTGGCTAGATTCCACAAAGAATAGTCACATTTTCCCCGTGTCTAAACTCCCTTGCAAT
Source organism: Serilophus lunatus (assembly GCA_013399895.1). Taxonomy (NCBI): domain Eukaryota; kingdom Metazoa; phylum Chordata; class Aves; order Passeriformes; family Eurylaimidae; genus Serilophus; species Serilophus lunatus. The sequence continues at coordinate 921,969 of VXBA01004284.1, forward strand.
TTAAACTACCAACAAGAACATGGAAACTACAAGAACATTATTAACCTTGGTATTTTGAAAAAAGCTCATTGAGAGTCCCGCTCCCATAAGAGAAGTTTTAATAATTGTGTATTATAAATTCATCTAAAGTTGTGGGGTTTTTTTGTCTTCTAGTTTTTGAACCTTTGGGATTGCCAATGGTGTGGGCTAAAAGCTTTAAACTGATCTGGTTTATTCATAGAAGGCCAAGTGTCCAGGTTTTGGGTTGATCAAATGTCATGAAGCTCAAGATATAAAGTGACAGCTTTGCAGGATGACACTAGCCAATGGCCAGTTGAGAGTACAGGTGGATAAAGAAAAAGTACATGGTGATGTAGCTTCTTTCTTATGGATAAGGTGGAGCCACAGCTTGACACAAGGTCCACATTTATTTTTCATAAAGGAAAATTTGAATCTAAAGGGGCAGGACAATAATTTCTGTATTCTTATTTAGGCATCAACAATGTCCAATTGTTGTCTCTCCTGACAAGGATAGCGTAGGTAGCCGTTCATCTGCACCACCATTAGATGTTCTTCTGGGGTGCATTCAGTCTTTTGGAGTCTTCTGAAAAGGTCTTTCAATCTTCTGGAGTTCCCCTGCTGCCTGGTGGAAGTGTTGCCGTTTTGTGTTGGGTTATCCTTTTTTATTGTGGCTTTGACAGGAAAGTACAGAATTGTTTTTGCTTGTGGAAAAGATGACTTTTATTTGAACTCTGTCCCCTGTGGAAGTGTAACAGTAGGGTCTGTACCTTTTGTGGCGAGCTTTCAGACATGGATAGAATAGCAGGAATGAAAAGAGCTGTAGCCCTGGAATAAAATTCTTCAATTTCACCTGATGCATTTACAAGTCTGCTAGAAACATTCTTTTCCATTTGGAGCTGTATGTATCTAGGCTTGCTAAGGGTTGCCAAGGATATTCTCTCTTTTATTATCTAAAGCAGTAGAGTGGCCAAGCAGACAGTAATGATACCAGTTCACCTCTTGGTACCTTCCTTGAAGGTCCAATGTGTGGAGCTACCTGAAGACAGAAGCTTCATCTTTCCTTTTGAAAGCAAGGTTCTGTTTCTCATTGTTACAAATGAACTACTAATAAAAAAGACTCAATAACTGGAAGGCAAACATAAAATACCAACCCAAATGTAAGACTTTAAAGCTATTCTCATAATCTAATCTAATCATAATTTAATAATATTAAATTGGTTTGAAATGCTGGTAGCTGTTATAATTGCTGGACCAGAATCTATTTTTCTAGATCTGTGGTCTCTGCATTTCATTATTTATTTGTTTTATACTAATCAGAGGACAAAATCAAGGAGGAGGCAGAATTATCTGTTTGCAACATAAAACAACAAGAGCAACATGTAAGTTGTTATGCAATGATTCCTCTAGTATCCACATGATTAGTAACACAAGTTGTTTCTTGTAATTCATCCAGCTAGATTCTTTTTCCTTTAACAGTTTTTATCTTGTTAAATTGTTCCTTCATGGGAGTTTTCAGAAGGTTTCTAAACTATGTGGCATTTGATGGAAGAAAAAATAGAGAAACTTGTGCTGATATCGTCTTTGTTTAAATTTAGATCCATATCTGAAGTGCTGCTGTTTTCAGACCTTAGGGATCTGCTTAACTCTGCCTAGATCCAAATCTGGTTGTGAATTACATTTAAGTTCAAACATGTTTTTGTCAAAAGCATATCTGTGAACTGTGATTCAATCTGTACTTTTAAAGTAAATATTAATTTTTTAGGGGCTTTTTTTCAGAGTTTGGAACATACTGGAAGAGAATGCTGAATGGATCTGTGGGTAGCTGTCCTCTTTTGATATACTGCCTACAGCTAAAATGAAACTAGTTACAAAAGGCTCCACCCCTGGAACAACTTTAGGCACAGTTTAGAGCTCATGTGTGTGCTCACACACAGACTGCAGAAGTCAGAAACAATTCCAAAGCAGGTGTGCCTGCATGCATGCTTACGACTCTGGCCTTCCAAAACAAAAGTGAAAACTCTTGTGAAGGAACTGGGAGGCTGAATGGGTTAAATGAAATACAACTCTCCTTTTCCTGTGCAGTAAGGATTAGTAACCAAACAGAAGCTGGAGAGAAGAGCGCTGAAGTGCCACTGTTTGAACAAGAACGGTCAGAAAGTGGGTTTTAGAGCTTGTCTGCAGAGTGGTGCAAGTGTCTCCAACTTTTGCACTCACCGTTCACAGGTACATGCAGAAGGTAAGAGTTAACTTTGTGTTCTGGGCTGACTTCCGATCCCTCTACCTGGATATCTGTTCTCTCTTAGTCTTTTCAGTGCTTGTTTCTGCTGTTTAAATTATTTTTGAGCTCACATCATGTTTTATTCCTTTCAGTTAAAAGAGAATGGGGGAGAGGAGAGACCAGAGTCCTTATGGCTGCAAAATTTTTTTTCCTAGAAGGGAGGGGAGAAAATACTTTATGTATTTGGTGAACACGAATCCCTTTCCCAACACAGTTAATCAGACTGAGCCTTGATACAATCAAAACAGCCGTTCCTCACGCTGCAGCTGGGGGGAGCAGGGAGGTGAAAGGGGAAGGCACCTATCCGCCAGGGTGCGGGACGAGCCGCTGTGGTCAGACAATATACATGCTCTGTTAGAAAGGACGCAGAATGCAAGACAACTGTAGCAGGGGGATTGGCGGAAGAAATGTCATGTTTGCAAGTAGGAGTAAAAGCCTACCGAGGTTCTAAGGCTCTTGTATCCTGCTCACGCAGCGCTGGAGTGCTCAGCTGCTTCTGTTCGTTTGCCAGCAGGCGCTGAGGGGAGGGAGTGCTGCTTTCAGCCGTGTGAGAGAGAGTCTGTGTGAGGCGCCCAACCAAACAGTGCTGTCAGAGCCAACAGACCTGTTTGTGAAAGGGGAGGTTTTCAGGGTCGGATCTACCATCCCTGAGGAAGCCTGGTGTGTGAGGCAGGTCAAGGCAGCAGCTTCAGGGATGTGTCCTGGCACAGAAGTGGTAATGGGCTGGCAGCAGTGTGAAATGGCAGTAAACTTGCCTAGTGCGCTGGCCTTCCTTATGGATGGTCAGGTGGAGGTAGAGGAGCAGCTGGTACAAAACTCAGTTTCAAAGCTTTGATGAAGGTAATGTTAGCTTTGAATGAAGTCCCTAGGACTAACTAGTGTTAGTACAGGAGCTTAGTGAGATATGTTTCTTCAGGCCTACCTGTAAAGGGGGGTTGTAAACACCTTTGCTTATTACTTTGGAAAGAGTCTTCACAACACTTACTTGGGTTATCCCTTCTGCATTGTACTTATGAGGTCCTTCAACAGCTCTCTGTAAACTGGCTTGCAGTTTATATATTTTTGTCTTGGCTTCTTAGAGATGTACCACACTCTTCACTGCCAGAGCACTCGTAATCTTTGTAAAGCAGTCATGAAAAGCTTTTCTTTCTGAGGTATTGCTTGGAGATGAGCCCATGTGCTACGCAGCCACATATGTATTGGACAACCTCATGCTGGGGACATTCCAGGACAAATGCTCTGCTGTTACAGGGAGCAAAGGGAGGTGTTTCTGGTGGGGAACAAGGGTAAATAAGATCACATGTCTTTGGTGTGGCACTAACTTAAATGAATACTTGTTCATGACAGTGAATGAAATTATTAATAAAATGGGGAAAAAAAAAACCAGCAAATTTGCTTTCTCGAAGTTTGGGGATTTTTTCTGTCCAGCTTCAGATAATTGAGACTCCTTTTTCAGGCCTATTTTCAATTTCTCTTATGCTGCCAGGTGTCCTGACACCTCAGAGGTGTTTGTTTTTAAAATATTTCACTCCATGAAATGCACAGGTCAAATTCGTAAATGCTTGATGACATTGCAGAAATGCTGGGGTTGGGATAGTTTCTTTGTAGCATTTGTATATTCCAAATCTGTTCACTATTAAACAGCCCACTCTGAATATAGCATTTAATTCAAAGTGTTTGGTGAATAATTTTAGGTGGCTTGCAAGCAAGGATGTATAACTGTGTTTGCTGGTCTCTCTATGTATATATGTTACAAAGAATATTAAGTAGCAAACAAAATTTTCTCAATTTTAATAGAAAGTAGTAACCACTATGATATAGAGAACTCAGAGAATGGATGATCTCAAATGTTGCTGTTCAGTAAGTGTAGTAACTTCTGATGCAGATCATTTAACTTTGGCTTTGGGATAGGCTCTCTAAGATCCAGCTACTTACCAGCTTTGTCAAAGAGAATGCTGGTAGATCTTACCTAATCTAGTTGCTTCATGGATTAGTTGCCTCTCAAATTAGGCACCAAGATTCGCTTGGAGTCTTTGGTAATTGCTGTGCCCTGACTTGCTGAAAGGTTTTAGGGAACAGCAAAAGACTTACGTTGTTGCAACTGGTTTTCTTGGCAGTACTTGAGTTTAAGGAACAATTTTTGTCCTATTTGTTCTGTTAAAATAGTAAATCTAGGGGAGGGGGAGGGCAGGGGGGAACCTCTCTGATCTTGGTTGTGGACCCCTTCTTCTGCGTGTAATGTAAATAAGGCAAAATACTTTTCTATGCCTCAGAACAGGTAAGGGTTTAGGCTGCATCTTTATTCAGAGGGGTCTTTAAATGGTAGTAAAATATTAACCACTTTATTAATTCATGTATGTACCTAGTGACTTATAATACACAGCAAAAAATAGCTTTTTTTACAAGAGGATGGGAGCTGCTGCTTTGTACAAGAACAGCACCTAGAATATACACAATGCAATTACAGTAGTTTTCACAACTAGTGTTACAGGTTCATCATTAGCTGAATGAAAGGGGAAGTGTTCTCCCAGTGGCATATTAGTGCTCAGTGAACTCCAGAGGAAATAGGTTATTTTGCTCTTAGGTCTGTGGGAAGAATGATACAAAAGTGGTGTAAATTCCTCAGTGTACCTAGCGTAGCTATTGAGCCTGGACAGTGATGGATGATTGCTCAGATTCAGTACAGTCATTTGCAGCTATGCTCATGGTATGATGGACTTGTCAAAAGAACTTATTTCTCTCAAAACGATACTCTGCTGGATACAGTTTCTCTGTCTCATTTTTAGCATTCTTGCATCTGAACTATGATTTGTTGTGGTCCAGTCTTATCTTGGACAAAGAATAATAATGGTAGCTAGATATTTAAGAAGGGACTTCAATATAAAAGTATTTAAGTGGGTGTCTACTCATGTGCATAGCCTATGATCAAATCACTTGTTTATTCTTTCTCACACAGTAACAAGCTCATCTTCTTAACATGCAGACATAATATATAGAGAAAACAATTGCCGTCCACAGATCGTTTATTTCTCTGCCTGGTCCTTAAAGCAGTAATTGGATTCTGGTTTGGGCATCTGAGGAAGAAACCAGCTTCAGAGCAAAGCACCAGTTTATTTTTAGATCGCACTGTTGTCATTTTGCTGTGATCACACCGTTGAGCATGTGCTTCCTTTGAGAGCTCTCCTGGCACTGCAGTGTGATCACACCCTCCTAAGATCATTTTTTATGAAGTTAATTTTTAGTGACAGATGAAAGATGCTAGAGCCAGTATTCTTAGAGACAGCAGCCCTAATTCCACTAGCACACATTCTGCCTCCTAAGTTTGTTAGTCTAAAGTTCTGGTTTAGGTTGTGGTTTTTTTTCATTTTCCTTTCTTTTAGTTCACCTCATGTTAGTCATCTTTCCCTTGCACAAGCAAGCAAGCCCACAGACTTCTCTGGAGGAATTCCTGCTTCCTACCACTGAAGGTATGTCTCCATCACAATCAGTAAGAGTGATTCCTTAGGGAAGAGGTGTACCCCTACAAGTATGGCATGTTTGACATGTTTACAAACACATATATGTGAAAAGAATGGAGTTAACTTTTAAAAATTGTCTTCAGTTCCAGAAACAATGTAGAGGCAGCAGCAATCAAAACCCACATGGGGTTCAGGGTAAATACTCTCATGTTTTTCTGTCTATTATTAGCCCCCAAGCAAATTTATAAAAAGGTTTTAAATGTGTTCCCTACGTATATATACTTCAAGCATACTGCTGAATGTGCTAAAATCCTCTTGGTGAACAGAGATGTAGATCTTGCAAAGAGAAGCAGAAAAAAATTTGCATTTTTTTTTAGAATCTCCTCTTGAGGTAACACTCATTTTTTATTTTTATTTAACCCATTGCACAGTGCAGAAATTGCCATATTTATTTTAGGATACAATGAAATTAAATAAAATTTGAAGCAATTTTCCAACATTAAAATCTTTTATATTCTTAAAGAATTCCTCAACATTTGAATTGTAAGGGGTTAGTGTTAGCTAGTTAACATGCTTAGGTGCATACTGGAGAGTGAAGTCCCTCTGTAAGCAAAGAGCAGGTTCAAGACCACCTGATGAAACTGAATAGGCCCAATACTGTGAGGCCTGATAAGATGTATCCCAAGGTCCCGAGGGAACTGGCTGATGTGGTTGGCAAGCCACTCTCCATGATATCTGATATCTCCATGCACTCTGGCAAACTCCCCAGTGATTTGAAAGAGGGAACTGCTGCTCTTATTTTTAAAAAGGGGAGATGGGAATACCTAGGGAACTAAAGACTTTTGAGCCTCCCCTCTGTGCCTCAGAAGATGAGGGGAACAATGTTAAGACAAATACAAAATAAGGAGGTGATCCAAGACGGACCAACATGGCTTCACAAAGGGCAAATCATGCCTGACCAATCTGATGCTTTCTGTTATAAAGTGACTGGAGCAGTTGAAAAGGGAAGATTGACTGATATTGTCTACCTAGAACTCTGGAAGGCTTTTGACACAGTCTCACATGACATATTTATCCCCAGATTGGTGAGAGGTGGATTTGAAGGGTGGACTATTCCATGAATAAGGAATTGGGTGGATGGACCCAGCCAGACAAGTATGGTCAATGGCTCTGTGTCCAGGTGGGGACTGGTGACAAGTGGTGTCCTTCAGGGCTCTGTCTTGGGACCAGTACTCTTTACCATCTTTATCAATGGCATAGACATCGAGATCAAGTGCCCCCTCAGCAAGTTTGCAGATGGCACAAAGCTGAGCAGTGCAGCTGACACAACTGAAGGATGGGATACCATCCAAGGGGGAGCCTGGACAGGCTTGACAAGTGGGCCCATGGGAACCTCATCGACTTCAACAAGTTCAAGTGTAAGGTCCTGCAGCTGGATTGGGGCAATCCCAAACCTGAGTAGACTGGGAGATGAAGTCATTGGGAGCAGCCCTGTAGAGAAGGACTTGGGGGTTCTCATGGATGAAAAGCTGGAGGTTAGCCAACAGTGTGTGCTTGCAGGCTGGAAAACCAGCTGTATCCTGGGCTGCATCAAAAGTACTTTGTCCAGCAGGTCAAGGGAGGGGGTTCTCTCTCTATACTCTGCCGTTGTGAAAGCCCACTGAGAGTACTGTGTCCAGGTCTGGGGTCTTCAGTATAAGAAATGTATGTGGACCTGCTGGAGCAAGTCCAGCAGCTGGCCAAAAGATGATAAAAAAGCTAGCCACATCTCCTATGAAGACAGGGTGAGAGAGCTGGGGTTGTTCAACCTGAAGAATAGAAGGCCCCAGGGACACCTTATTGCTGCCTCCCAGTATTTAAAGGGGACTTAGAAAAAAGATGGAGTGACTTTTTACTACGGGCAGGTAGTGATAAGAAAAGGGACAAAGGCTTTAAACTAAAAGAGAGGAGATTTAGATTAGATGTCAGGAGGAAATTCTTTACTCAGAAAAAAGTGAGACACTGGAACAGGTTGTTCAGAGAAGCTATGGATGTCCCACTCCTGGAAGTGTTCAAGGCCATGTTGGACGGGACTTTGAACAACGTGGTTTAGTCCTTTCCAATCCAATCCATCCTATGATTTATAAACAGCAGCAGTGCTCAGTGTTAGGTGATATTTCAGGTAAGGCTAAATATCTCATAGAAATGAAGCTTAAGCTGTGACAGGACAGTAGTAGACATAAAAGATTGTTGGCTATTCCTCTTCAATTATGCTAATGTTTGGGTTATTGTATCCTTGTCATATTTTCCATAGGCAATGTGTGGCTTCTTGTTGCAATGTCTAAATCAGTCTCCGTGTGCTTGTCATTATCCCTACATGCTCCCAGATTTAATTATCAGCTAAGCACAGTGAGTCTACCAAAATAGAAGGCAGAATCCTGTCTTTGCTTTTTATAATAAATCTCTTGCTGCAAACCTAATAGTAGGAGGCTAGTTGCATAAAATTGACTCTCAGATGATATTAATAGGTAGACAGAAAATTGCCCTCATGAAGTACTGTATCAGCTCATGTAAAGGGCTGGCAGAGTGATCACATTTACTTGGAAGATGCTGCTTCACTCACGTAAACCTTAGATACTTCATTGTGGATTTTGGAGAGTGGGAAAAAGTAGGAAAAAGAGTGGGAAAAAGTAGGAAAAAGAGTAGGAAAAAGTAGGTCTGCCTCTTCCACACCTACTGAACTTCTGTATCTTGGTCTTGCTCTTGAGCCTGAAGACTTTTCTGCTGTTTCATGTGATTTCAGTATTCAGATTAAAACTGTATGTCAGAGGCTGCTATACCTCCCCCAAGTGTCGCTGAGCTTGATATTGCTGTAGAAGTCCTCTGTAAAAACAGTCAATCTGTGTGAGCTACATGGAGCAATGGCCCAGTACAGATTCATGTGCCTGTAATGAATTGGGCTGAAAGCTGAGCTGAAACACTGTTGATACAGCAGGCTAGAAGATGCTTCTGTGTTACTACTGTTCAGTTCTCCAGCTGCTGTGCTTGTTAGTCAGTTTTTGTAGCTTTTTTTTCATTTAACATGGTGAATTTTAAACTTCTTCTAGCTGAAAGTTTATCTTTCGTAATTTGCATAACATGGCAGAAAGTGTACCGCAGTATAGAACAGCCCCTGACCCACATATGTACATATCTTATGCATATCTTTGGCCAAAGATGATTTAGAGCTGTGGTTCACAGGCCAAAGAAGACTGGTTTGTCTTACATGGTAAACACCAGCTGTCCAATTGTTTTCAAAAACAGGAAAGAAAAACTGATAAATCTGTGAGCAATGAAACTCATGAAACCTGTTTTATTCTGACTTTGTGATCTGATCTGTAAAGCCTAAACGCCTCAGGTTCTTGTTTATGCCAGGCTAAGTTATTTGTAACATTCCTTTCAAGTCTGGATTTCCTTCCTGTTGAAAAGAGAGTCATCATCTAAATTAATTAAAAGTCCAACACATCTTTTCATCCTGGCTCAGTATCTTTTCCCTCAAAATATAACTTTATTGCTTTTGAGACCCTGAATAGGTAGCTGTTTCAAAGTTATTCATGTATATATATATATATATATATATAAAGACCATATAGGTCTTATTTCCCTGGGAGCATGGATGTTAAGGAGTTATTTGTAAAAGTGGGCCAAGTTTAAGTAAGCAATTTTATTGATGCATTGGAAAGAAGGATTTACACACATAAAGCAAATATAGGAGTCATTAAAACTATCCTTGGTTCTGAAACATACTCCTAGTCTTAATGAATGGTCTTTCTAAGCTTGCCTGGGCCTAGATAAGAGTTTCTAACTAAATAAAATATTTTTATGGCAGTTCACTGCTGGCTCCACTGTAGAGAAGTCCCCAAGTCTGCCCATTTGTCTTTTCTAGAACTACTATTGGTTAAAGTAAAATGTTCTTTCTTAAGTGGATTCAGTGTTGAACCCTGAAAAAGGATGCTTACCTCAGTTTCCAGTTCTAGTGGAGTACTTATGTTCTGTCCAGAGCTATAAAATTCCAGCCATCTTCCTTGTGGCCCTTTCACCCTCCTGTTTTGGAACAGAATTAAGGTTCCTGAGTTGCTAAAGTAAGATTAAGTTCTCCAGTGTTTGGAGGAACTTGGATCAGCATCTCTTATAGAAAATAGTCCAGAGCTGAACTGTAAAACTGATTCTTTTTGACCAAGATTCCAGATGGCTTCAACCAGTCACCACTTCAACCTCTTTATTCATCTAACCTGAGCAGTTAATGCTAATGGTTGGGTAGACAATCTGAATCTCTTCTGGTGTATGAGGTGGAGATTTCAGCTAGGTACACCTAGTTGTACTGGTTGTTCCTTATATTTTGTGAACTGATTCTCATAAACCCTCTCCCTGACATAACTTCTTATTTTAGTCCTATGGCAGGAATTCTTCCAAGTGAGCTTTCCAGCAGCTGTTCCATATCTTAAGCATAAAGTCGCCATTTCCCCTCAGGCCCTAATGCTGTTTCTGGGGGGAGGAGGGGTGGAGATGCTGTTCTAGCACACAGTGAGAAAAGAGAGCTGAATAAACATATGCTACCCCAGGTCCTACAAGGAGTTAGAGCCATTAAATCCAGAAAGAGAACTTGACTTTTTTCTAAGCTTTCAGGCAGATTCCCCAGTCCCATCTGTTTTGGTTGAGGCTCAGGTAAAGGGATGAATGATGAATTCCACATCTGAGGAAGCCTTTAAAATAACAAATTTGTTGAAGCTCAGATAATAAAACACAAAATTTGTTTTGCAGAGGGGGATTTAATAGGATACGGACTGCTCTGTTCTTTCTTCTGACAATCCTTTCTGAATTCTCTTGACTAGTTTAGGTCTGGATGGTCTGAGCTTTTTAATGCTGAATTTGGGACATATTATAGCAATTTCCATGCAAGTGCAATGGCATAAAAATACAAACAAGCACCAGAGCTGTAACCTCTTGCTGCTTTGATGCACGGGATTGCCGCATACATTGGGTTCTGACTCTAGCTGTCTCCTCAGAGAATCTATCCTATCTTGCTAAAATCATCCAAGATACTAATTGCATGGTGAGTAGGAGAACTGCTAGCCCTGGGGAGCCTTTCCTCTAGCCTCTTCTCCATAAGCCTCATGGGGTTTGGTCCCAGCATCCTGTCTGCCTCTTGGCTCAGATGCTAGGAAGAGCTGAGCAGGCAATCCACTAGCAGAACAAGGATTTGATTTTCAAGGCCATCTCCTTGATGAGTGATGCCTGGAATGGAATATGTGAGAGAGGAATGCTGGGTAAGAGATTTCTTTTTTTTCCTATGGGTAGTAGAAAGAGGAGTTGGTCTCAAATATTTACCTCCGATACCAACACAGGTCTAACCTATGTTTTGGTTTTTGGCCTCTAAAGCACAGAGAGCATACTTGACCTCTTGTGGAGGGTATCTCCAGGTTGTTTCCTCCTTGACCTGAATGAGAAGAGTAATAGTAGCATGTGTGGGTGATAGAGGGTACATAGTCTCCTCTCTCTTTCTTAAGAAGGACTAATCCAAAATTAATGAAAGTCTATTCATATAAAAAGCTCTTACAGCTTCATTTTCTTGTAAATCTCGTGTCTGGAACTGGTATTTAGGGAGAGAAGAGTGCTTGCTTTCCCAGTTACATTTCTCCCTATTCATTGCTATTTTGCACATAGAATTTGGTGCAACTGAATTTTTCAGAAGTTAGTAGCTTTTACATATGAAAGGGAAAACACTTAAAAGCATGCTTTGTTATCCTCAGCACAATGAATGTTAAGAATGTCAAAATCCATGGTATATGTGGACTTGGAGAGTTGTATTGAGCTGTGATTCAATGAGACGTAGGACTATGAGAAAAAGGGTTGCCCATCATAAAATAACCTTGAATGTGCAAATACTAGATCAAGTAGGTTTCATTTTGGTTGTTTCTTAGTTCTGATTTGATATTCTGATACAATAATGATTTTATATAAATGTTATCATTGTTAATAGCAATGCACATTCTGTATTTTATCTGGATTTAATAGACCAGGCTAAGGAAGTTGCATGTAAAGTTTTAATATTAAAACAGATGTTGTTATAAGGGCTGATGAGATAAACATTTCTTCCTTGATGCTTTCATGCACAGTGAAAGGAAGTTTTATCCGTCTGTTCTTTTACATTTCTTTCCCAAGTTAGAAAGAAGCTCAAAGTAGATACAACTATGCTAAGAATATCTAGCCTGTCTCTTTTTTCTGGGGTTAAGCAACTTGCCATGAGGTCATAAGAATATGGTCATAAGGAAGTCAGTCTCTAGTGAGAAGTCTCTAGCTGAAGTGTCTATGGCCATAGCTGTGAATGCTGATGAGTGGTGGGGGCTGCAACTCAAAAGAGGAAGTATTAAGTAGCAGTAGGCAATGTACCAATGAGGTATTGTGGTCCCAAACATGCATAATACCCTAAATTTAGAAACTTGTATGCTGCCACAGCAGTCTATGTGACCTGATCTCCTTTATAGCTCTGCAGAAGGGATATAACTAGTCATGGACAAATCTAGCTATAGCTGTCCATGATGAACTGTAGGATTTTCAACAAGCAAGGCCATGCAAAGACAGACATCAGCATTCACCAATTCACACAAGATGACTATAGGGTACAGAAATGTTAATTGTGGAATTTCTTGTCTTGGGTTGGTTGAAATCATTGCAATCTTCAAGTATTTTATCTGGTATATATGTAAAGGGGTGGGAGGGCAGACATGCAACAGCATGCACTTTCTGCTATGCCTGGGGATGATGTTCTCATAATATCAGAGGAAAGTTCAGCGAAATATTTAGGCTCAATAATTATATTCCAGCTTTCTTTACAGGGCAATTTCAGTCTTTGCAGTTGCCTTCATCTACCTGGGGAGTGTAGTAGTTTCTTCTCTCTACTTGATTTTAGTTCCACCTCAGTTTTTAATGTGTGATACTCTAGCTTTTCCTCCAAACAAGAAATAAAGAAGCAAGCAATCTGACCAGTTGTCTTTCTGTTTCCACAGGCAGAGATGAAGATCTTGTTCCTTCTGCTCACACTAGCAATGATGCCATCTCCTGCATTTTCAGTGAGTAAATGCTCTTCTATACACTGTCACGACATATGAAAGATACTTTTGTTGAGAACTGTCAACATCTGTAACTCAAGTGTTGTGTAGAAAATATTTCTGAAAGAGCTAATGGGTCGTCAGGCCTATTGTGGTACATTTAATAGAAGACTAATGTGGCAATTAAGTTACAGAATTCTGGTAGTGCCTTTGGCTCTAGGGCTCTTATCAGCAAAGCAGTAATTGCTGTCTCCTGCTTCAAAGCTAGAAAGAGTTGTCACTTAAAGAGGATGAATTTTTGCTTAGCTCGTTTTTCTCTTTTCTTTGGACTTAGAAGTCTCAGCCATGTGGTTTAGCTTTACTGGGAGAGATAATCTTTATGTTAAGCCAATTTGATATTTTCAGAAAAAGAATGCAGCAATTAAGAACCAAGATTCCTCTTCCTTTCTGAGAGAGAAGTAGGATCTTTCTGAGTACAGTTTCTGTGAGTTTAAGCTCATCTTTATTAGCGAGTTGGACATCTATGGTAAAAGACCTGCTTAGCAGAGTGGAAGCAAAGGAGGAAATGTTATGTTTATTAGGTGTAAAGAAATGGGATGGCGGTGGGGGAAAGAGGCAATTATCACCTGAAGTAAGTGTTTTGCTTTCTAAGACAACTTTGAAGATCAGGGATGAGAGACCAGAAATCAAGCAGAGTTTGTTAGTTGTCATATTTTCAATCTTACAGATGCAAATAGGCTTAAATGAGCTCTTGCTGTCCAACATCTAATAGAAAGCCATACTGCATGTTTAAAGAATCAGGAATGAAATACACTATATTCAGTTCATTTGTTCACCTGCCTATCTCCAACATGGTGATTTTCTGGAAGGGATATGACTGAAACCCACTGCAACTGTGAAGGCTAACATTTCTCTGTGGCATTAGACTCTATCCCCTGCATGCAATCAGTAGGTCCTCTTGAATCGATGCTGAATAAAGGGAGAAGCTTTTGCTTAGCCACCACTACAGTTTCCTTGGCATGCTGCATCTGCTCAAGCTATGAGGAAACAGGAAGATCTAGCAATACTGAAGCAGTCTGTGATGGGAATTCTCCATTTTGTTTCTAGTAGGAAAGGTAGAAATGATGGTTGTTTCATATGGGTCATTCCTTACCAGATACTAATGCAAGCAGGCTGAACCATAGCAGGAAATGGACAGTGTGCAAGAGCTTGAGCTGGCAGGACTGATTCTAGTGACGGCAAATTAAGTCTGTGCTACATCAGGCTGAGGACCAAAAGAGTAGTGGAGCTGCCTGGACACCCACAGGTGGGACAGCTCTGAAAAAACAGTGCCTGTCTTCCTCTGACTGCTGCAGAAGATGAGTGGTGGCCTTGCTGCTATAAATGCAAATGCTGTACGTATGTGGTTAGAGAAAGGAAGGGAAGCAGAGGGTGAGATTTGAAAACTGAGGCAGGGAATACTGCATGGTGGGAACATAAGTGGGAGAACTGCTTGCTGTTCTCCATCTCTCTCCATTCCTTTAGGACTTCACCTGAGGTGGCAGATTTTTGTAATTCTTAGTGGCAGAGGTGTAAGAGATTGTCAATGGCATGGTGCACTTCTCCACACTGAAGGAGAAATGCTTCTTTTAATTTATAGTAGCATATATCTAAGAAATTGAGGCTCTGCCTCTTTATTAGATATTAGATCTAAAGCAGCCTTGCAGCTTGGAAAGCAGCAATTATTTTGAGTTTGGTATCAAATGAACTGCCAGTATAGCAGCACGTGGGTGGAAAGGTGGATCACCTCCAGCTATACAGTGAATAGTGTATACCCTGGGAAGAAGAGAGTGGTGGTGGTAGGTGCTGGTACTAAAACCTGCACATGTGGGTTTTATTCCAGGATGAATTGCCTACCTCTTAGATCCCTTCTGTCTACTAATGCACACAGTGCTCGGATGCCTTTTGTTTGATTCAGATGCAGGAGATAATGAACTTCCATACACAGAGACTGATAGTGCTAATAGGAGTACAGCTATAAATCTGTGAACTGCAGACTTACACAAGAGTGGAGAAGATGAGTCTACAGGTCTGCATGTGATTAAAGGGTGTAGATTGATGCCTACCGGTTTTCATCTATTTTTGGAGGAGAGTAGCTGAATGTTTTTATTGTTAGGCTAGGGAAAGCAACTAGCAAAATAGGGGCAGAAATGACAGGCAGTTCCTTCACCTTCTCTCTGCTCACAGTGAGTGTGGCTGATTTATCTACCAGACATGGCAGGCAGTGTTAAGCAGAAAGAGACTGACTCCTGCTTGTCAAAGGCACTGGCTGTTGGCGATTTCCTGCCCAGTCCTCCATCCTTGGTGGGATCTACTGTACTCTTCACTCCTTCTTTCCTTCCAGAATGTGGAGAGGATCTTACCATACAGTACCTGCAGTTGAAAGATCCAGAAAGGGAGGTCACCTATTACTTGTAGTGCCTTTTTTGTTTGCACTATAGCAGCACTAGAAACTATAGCTGGATGGGGAGGAGGAGTGTGTGCATTGTATGCTTTGGGGTGCAAATTTTTGCATCTGAAACTTCTTTCCAAATTGGAAATGTCTTATCTGCCTGTATCATGGGTCATATTCAGCAGCATTCATTCTGTGGTTTCAGCATAAATAATAATAAATATATAACTAATAAAAAAACCTAACTAATGTGTTGAGCAGTTCAGGTTCATTATGGAATTCTGCTGCCAATGACAATTCTTGCAGTGGATGAAGATTTCAAGTCTACCTTTTTGTCTTTGGGCCACCTGCTCATCATCCATTTAAGGACTGTTCTCTGGCTTCTTAACTTCCTTCAGCGCTTTGGGTGAAGGATTCTTTTTGAAATCTGAGTTTATCTAACAGGTTACTCTTGTTGACATATTTGTGAGTTTCTCAAAGAACTGCAATAGTCTTAGAAAGATTTGCCTTTAAAAAAGCCTTATTGACTTTTTTTCCCAAAAACATCCTATATTTATGCAGTTGCCTGCTAATTCTGTTCTTTGTTATCATTTGTATTAATTTATTAGTTGACATCAGTTTTACACTGTGTGAGTGTAGAGTTCCGTGGGTTCCTCTGGGATCCCTTTGTAAACTGGTGTAAGATTTTCCACTTTCCAAATATCAGATGCTGAAGTAGTTTTAGCTGAGAGGGTTGTCTGCTAGTATGTAATAGTTTATCCATTTCAACCTTAAGTTCCTGTTAGGCCCCTTGGATAAACAACTTCTGATGACTTCATACTGTGTGTATTGTCCACTTTTCCAAATAAGTTTGGGGTCATCAAGTTTCCTCACAATCATCCTCTTTGTAGAGTTTTCTGAATGTCCTCTGTTTTTTCCACAAGGATTCCAAGAATTAATTTAACTTCTCTGCAATAGCTGTGTCTTTTTAGAGTTCTTTAAATACCCTCATCATCTCCAGGCCACCCAGATTTTCTGGAATTCTTTCCATTTCTGAAAAGTAACTAGTATCTGCTCTGCCTGGTATCCAGTGAACCAGCACAGTCCCATAGGGCAGCATGTATCTGGTTGTGCAGTGAGTGAGGCATGCACCATATCCTGCCCAACTGACAGGAAACTGGTGGATGTGGAAGGAGCCAGGTGTAAGGTGGCACAGCCCAGAGAGAGGTTGCAGAGTGAGAAGTGTTGGAGAGGTGAACACAGGGAACATGGAAAAGAGTTAATACAGAATTTTTAAAAATGCCTTGCCGATGTGGTTTGGATTACTATTATTATTTTTGGTTGCATTTTTGGCTGATATCCTAGCCTGTTACAGATGGATTTTCTTAAAAATGCATCTTGAACATGCATCTATTGAAGCAATAACATATATCTAAATTATGAATTTGTAATATACACTGAATTCTTTCAGCTCCCTTTCCATTAAGTTGGAGTGTTGAATGCCACATGTCATGCAGAGCTCAGCTATATAGAAATATTATCAGTGGCCATCATTGTAGTATTGGGTAGTTGTTCTGGGTATAAAAAGGAGAAGGAAATGGTTCACCTCTTGAGGAGTAAATGCTCCATGTGAGTTGTTTTTAGTAGTGCCCTCGGGACCCTAATAGGCTGTACTGGCCCTGACCAGATTCCCTGCACCCTGCCACTTCCCAGGACCCATTGTAGACTCCCAGGGCTGGTGGTTCCTGCCCCAGTGATGCTGCCTGTGCAACGCTGCCTGGTCCAGCCATGGACCCTGATGAGCCAGGCCCACCTGCAGTCCTATATCCCAGCCTGGCTTCAGCTGGAGGTGCCTGATTCCCAGGACTGGGACTGTGCCTGGCTTGCCCTGCTGCCCCAGGAGAGCCTCCTGCTACTGGCTCCCAGTGCACAGGGAGCAGCCAGCCCTTCGAGTACCTTGACACTTCCCTTTCTTTCTCTCCTTGTTAACTTTTCTCTAAGCAATTATTCAAACTTAACAAAGCTGTACTTTTTCACTGGAGACCTCTTACTTGCCAAGACTTTGGCAATTAAACCATTACAGAAATGATTGTGGTGGTAATTTTCTTTTGTAAAGTATTTCGTTTTAATCCTTCTTTCATATATGTTCCCAAAAATGCGGCTACAGTTCAGGGTGTGTCAAAATAAACATTAACCTTATTTCAGAAACTGTAGACCCTAGAAAGTAGATATTTAAACACAGAATTTCACACACAGAATTAACAAGGTTGGAAAAGACCGTAGAGATCGTCAAGTCCAGCCTTTTACCTAACTTAACAATCTATCCAACACCAATCCATCATCTAGACCATCTAAACCATGTCATTGAGTTCATCAACCAACATATCCTTGAACACATCCAGGGATGGTGACTCCACCACCTCTCTGGAAAGCCCATTCCAATGGCAGTGTTATTTCAGAAATACTAAGAAAGGTTAAAGAGAAAGAGCCTGATTTTGACTGTTGTTTTAAGCCGTGGAAACACTGCATAACGTAACAGTAACACCACCTTACTCATTTTATCATTGTGAGCATTATCTGTTTTCAGTGGGCAATGGTTGTACAGGGCCTTGTCGTCAACCTCCAATGTCAGAAATTTCCTATCATGTTCTCACTGTCAGCACAGATTTGTACATGATCTGAATGGAATCTGTTAACTGAGTGGAGCAGCCCCAGAAGTCACAGTAACAATTTTTTCAGCGTCCAAAATGATGCTTCAGTTGCAGCTCAATGGACAATGCCTACGCAAACTGCTGGGCTAAAAGCAGGCACTCGCCTTGTCTGAAACCCCTCCATCACAGTGTGGTTATCAGTAACCACGTGCTTTGAGCAACAACTCACTGGAGTGGTGTAACGTGATATTTTGTTGCTGCTTTTGAATCTGGAAAGGCGGCACAAAAAATATCACGAAATAGTTTAGACTGACTACCTCTAAGCCCTTGAAAGTGCCCAGGAAGTAAGAGAAATACTTGAGTTAAGAACTTCATGGGGTGTACATTGTTTGGACATGTGACTGCAGAACTTCATCTCATCAGACTGACTGAAAAGTCTTTCAAAGGTCCCTTCACACTGCCAGCATTTTTTTGTCATTCTGAGTCACATCCCATTCATAACTTCTCTTCCAGTGCATGTTTCATATGTAAAAATAAATAATACCTGGTATACAATATGCTCTTTAGGACCCTTTTCCAGAATTCTTTTGTTTGTATCTGATGCATACTGAATTATCTTCTCTGATGAGCTCTGGCGAGTCAAGTGACTCAGAGGTGTAGATTTTTTTTCCCTGCTGGTTATATCATATATAGCTAGCCTGATACATCAATAGTTCATCTGTCTAGGAACTGACAAAAGCAATGCAGTGTTCATAAAAATGAAATCCCTGGCCTTCTAAACTTTTACACCACAGCAGCCTGTGTACAGATGAGCTATGAGAGCATGTGGCGCTAGGGTCATGGGCAGTATCAATATTCCCAGAAGGCATGCATTTCTGGTGCCTTAAATGGCTGTAAAACTAGACAGCAGTTGGGCATTAATGTCTGTTCTTTCTGTTTTCAGAAATCAAGTAAGATGGTTGTATGTATTTTCTCACCTTTCCTGAAACATAAAAATTCATATAAAGAATTCATATAGAGAAGCTCTACTCTTGTACAGATGTTGGGCTGAAGCAAGGGAAGAATGGAACCCAATAAATTTGTAACAGGGGTGTAGATTATAGATTTTTTGTTCTGAGATCCAGGAGGAAATGGGAGTCAGTTGTCCTGATTGAAAACAGATAAAAGCATTCTAGAGTCTGAAGAGAGCAAAAGGAAGCTTTTGGAGCAGAAACTAGCTGACAGCATCTCAAAACATCCTGTTATCAGATTATCTAATATATTTATTTATCATAAATATGCAGCCTTATATTCGCTTGTACACACATCTGCGGTTACTGAAGTAATGAGGACGATGCACAGATTTCCAGATATGGGAGTTGGCCCCCTGCTCTTTGACACTATGCAGCTTTAAGAGGATTCTTTTGGTGGATACTCCTTTTGGGGTGTACGAAAATGGAGTGATACTGAGAAAAATAATTGTTTCTGTACTCTGTGGATGATTAAACCTTACAAAAAAGAGTCCCTGCAGGTTTTACTCTCTATGGAAGGAATAAAGAATGCTAGTTCTGTAGGAGGGATATTGGAATATTTATCAGGGTAGTGTGTGTGTGTCAAGGAAGGGCTTTCTATCCTAATTGCCTTCCAGTAATCTGACTTTCAAATGCTCTTCTTTTGGATTTTTATCTGCATGTTTCTTTCTCCTTTATGCTGAGTGAAAGGTCCTTTGTTTCCAAGGTGAGCTAATACTGCTCCTAAATCAGTCAGTTGATACTGAGAAGTAAGACTGTAGAGAAACAGAGTGGTAGCGTATTTTATTCTTTTGAGAGTAAAGGAGGAGGGATTATCAGGGGGAGGAATTAGGTGTCTGAAAGAAAAACTTGAGAAAATAAGATGCCTTGCTGAAAGCTAAAACTCTATTGTTGGGATTATTCCCAGAAAAGCAAATGTGAATGCAGACGACAAACACTGAATTCAATATCTGGAATGAAAGGATGGGAGAAGGGTTTGGCATGAGGTCAGGGAGATGTTGACTTGGCCATGAGAAGGTATGTAGAAGTGGCTGTAACCTGGGTAGTGCCATTGAGAGAGCAGGGTAAAGGCAAACAGAGTTAGTGTGAACCAGAGGTATGAGAAAAAAATTGCATAGAATTTGTGTGAAGAAAATAAATTAGTATGGGCTAGGAAGAAAGTGTTTCACATTAGAGCAATATAGCTAATAATGTGAGGTGACTCTGCAGCTAGATAGTTGTGGGTAATTTAGTAGTAAATGCAGGTACGATTAGCTAATATCTCTGACTGTTGCTCTGCCAGCAGCAGGAAATTATTCCTTTAAAAGAGGGTGAAGGAAAGAAACAAGACTGCAACTTGGAAATACAGTCAGGCAAGGGAGTGCATGTAGAAAATCATTAAAGCTGTCTAAATGACAGGGGAGGATTAACCCATGCATCTTGCCTGAGTTGGATTCACTGAATGATTTCTTAGACTAGCTCCAATTTCTAGCAGAGACTTGGATGTCCTGTGTGAAAACAG
Source organism: Serilophus lunatus (assembly GCA_013399895.1). Taxonomy (NCBI): domain Eukaryota; kingdom Metazoa; phylum Chordata; class Aves; order Passeriformes; family Eurylaimidae; genus Serilophus; species Serilophus lunatus. The sequence continues at coordinate 942,344 of VXBA01004284.1, forward strand.
TTATCAGTCAACAGAACTGAAAATTACACTCTTAAATTGAGGAGCTTTCTCCTCAGTGCCTTCCTTCTCTGTAAGCCTTGGAAAGTAACCTGGCTGGGTGCAAATTTCTTGGTGATCAGGGTTGATATCCCTGCTATGATGAAATCTCCACTTCCAGGATATTCCTTCACTCCTGCAGAAAACTCTTATGATGGCACTTATTAACTGGGGAGATCATTGGAAAATATCATACACGAGGATACCGGTGTGACACTGGGAAGGAATAGAAACGGAGCATGAGCAGGGAAATGTAGAGGATGGGAGTATAAGGGGCTGCCTTCAAGTCAACAGGGACTGTCTGAAATTAGGGGATGGATTGGGACCTACACCCAGGGGTATATAGATTTGGTGGGATATGATGTATGTGGAAGCTAATTAGATTGCATCCCAGTCATTTTTTGCCTTTTGTTTCTCTGCCTGCTGTATCTTGCAAATATTCCCTTTTTTGCCGTCAGGATGGATATTGCCATTCTTCCCACTAACCACCCATGTCCTGCTGTACATGGATCCCATCAGCTGCAGTAGGATTTTTTAGATGGTTTTTCAAAAGTGCTGAGATTCTGAATAGTCAGAAAGTAGCAGTTAAAGGAGATTATAAAGCTGGATGTACTATATGGCTTCAGGAAGCTAATAACTCCTATATATTAGAGACCTGATGTTTCTGATGTATTATTCTGTGCTACTTTTCATACTGGGAATATAGCACAGTGAGGCAGCCTTTTTTGCAAGAGAAAACATAGGTTTTCTACTTCATTTTCATTTGGTTTTTTTTTCTATTGCCATGTCTGTCTGATATGCCTGTGGGTTTTTTATTTACAGAGCCACCGGATGAAACGGCAGGTTGATGTCTGGGGGAGCTGGGGTGAATGGGGCGAGTGCAGTCGGAGCTGTGGCGGAGGAGTCAGCTTTCGCCAGCGGCGCTGCTATTCCCAGAGGTGAGGGCTGACCTCCTTTTTTTCTTCTTTAAGTGTGTGTTACTGAGCTTCTGAAGTTGTGTTCCAATATACAACTAAAACAAAAATGACCTAGTGTTCAATCCCAGGGGAATGAGTCCTCTTTGAGATGAACCTCGGTTTCAGTCATGCCACTGCTATTTTGAATAGTGCCCTCCCACTTCAATACATCCTTGGCTCCTTTGATAGCGCACAGCAGTTTCTCTGTTGATCTGAGGGTGTGTAATCAGGTGATTGGCATGGCAGCAGCTGTTCAATCAGGCCTAGTGTGGCAAGCCCTGGGGGAGATGGAGGAAATTCTAGAGCAGTTGGTTCATCTCCCAAGATCTGGTGGCTGTGCCAAGATTTTGTCAGGCTCACGAATCCCAGGAAGGTAAATTGCCCCAAAAGAAATGAAGAGTGGAGCTGGCTCAAGCAGCGTTAGCGCTGTGCTTCCTCATTTGCAGCTGGGTTATCTGCATCCTCATGAGGATGATGACTGGTTCTGCACCTGCTGGGAATGATGCACCCTAGAGATCCTGTTGTGGATGAAAAAAATACGCTCTCAATAATATCCTGAAAAAAATAGCCTCTCTCTGTTTAGAGAAATGAGAGAGGAGTTTTGTAATAGAAGAATCCAGAATTGTGAAACACTGCTGTTTCCCACACAGAATAAATAAAGGTCTCTTTTGAAGCTGCTCATTATGGTATACACCTGCCAGAATCCCTGGAGGCCTGTCTGTCCATTTTAGCAATACTGAAGTATTAGGCATTGGTTGGCTTTTCAGATCAATTTCCTCCCTAGCTGTTACTCTCCTTAATTCTCATCCAGAGTCATTTGACTGAAGTAAGAGTGTTGCTCACTTTCCATGGGCATGTTTAGTTCTTCCTACTACTGAGCCTAGTGTGCATGTAAAAAGCATGCTAGAAGATGTACGTACCTACTCTGAATTGGCCACTACCCTTCTGCTGCTTATAATGTGCTTCTAGGCACCTTGACTATTTGCTTGTGGACAGTGGACTAAAAGCTCTGCTTCCATTATTTAGTTGAAACATGACGTTGAAGACCTGCTGCAATTGTTTACAGTCTGTCTCATTCATTCTAGAGCACAAACCACAATAGAAAACAGCACTAGAAGATGCCAGTTTCGCTTTATTGGTGGACATATGCATTTTAGACATTTTGCTGTTTCAGGAGATTCTGTGAGGGTGATATGCTCAATGTGAAGGTGATTTGTAATGTCTGCCATGAGATGACTTTTTGTATGTGTATTCTTCAGAGAGCTCCATGTAGTTTTTCTGTCTTTCAGGACAGAAGGTCCTTCCAGCTGTGTTGGACCAACAAGAAGCTATCGGTCATGTAACGTTCAGGTACAGTGCTCTGGTTTTGATTTTTCTTGCCTGTTGCTCCTTTTCCCCAGACAAACGTAATTGTCGTTCAGAAATAAAATGTGTCACTATTAGCTTCTGTTTCTCTGGCATCACTGGTGAATGCAGTTCATTAACAGTACCTCTTCAAAAGTATATTGAAATTATGCCCCGATTTGATATGGAAGGAATCACAATAAAACCCAATTTTTTATTGTACACTTAATTTTCCTCCTTTTTATAATGGGCTAATACAAACATTTTCTCTTCCAATCAGAGCTGCCCAGAAGGCTCCTGGGATTTCCGGGCAGAGCAGTGTGCAGAGTTTGATGGGACAGAATTCCAAGGAAAGAAATACAAGTGGCTTCCATATTATGGAGGTAATGATAAACATATAGAGTTACACGTAATCCTTACCTATCAGCAGTACCTTTTGAAGTGACTGTAATGCTTTTAATGTAGTGTCCCTACAGAGTACCTCCTTAGTTGGAGCAGGGGGTAGCAGGTGGCACAGAAAAAATCTTTTTGCCAGCACTGCTGTCACAAAGACACTGAATACGTGGTCCAAGAGACAGCGATGCTGCAATACATCCTTTTCTCTCACAACAGCCATTCTTCAGAAACATTGCTAAAGAAATCTGGAACTGGTTGCAGATAGATGCTGAAGTATTAGAGGAGCAGAAGTTCTGCTGTATTTTTCAATGTTGGCAAAAAAATATTAGCAGGGCACAGAAGAAACAAATCCATATAATTAATGAGTGCTTCAGAAAATATGACATCTCTTCAATTGGCCCACACTTTCTTGAGGAAACAACTCAGAAGACAGGTGTAGGAAACAAGGGTCCTTTCTCTGAGCTTTGATATGGTATAATTCAGAGTTGGCTAACAAAATATGAGGAATTTTAGGATGGATTTAAAGGGGGTTTTTGTTGGTTGTTAAGATAACAGTTCTGTATCAGCACTTCTCATTCTAGAAAGGCTTGTACACTAAGGGAGCATAAGAACAGTCTTACTAAGGAATAACCAAATATCTGCCTGGACTAATGTCCCCTGAGGAAACAGTCCATACAGTGAGACTACCAGGGTGTAGGTTACAATCAAACAGTCTGTGACCCAGAAATTTGTTCAATGTCAGCCACTTAATATCTGTCCACCTCTCCATTTCTGCTCCTGTTATCTAAAACTAGGCTGGTGATGAATTATCATGCTATAATACTGTGTTTATTTTTTCTCTCCTGCCAGCACCCAATAAGTGCGAGTTAAACTGTATTCCCAAGGGAGAAAACTTCTACTACAGGCACAAGGAAGCAGTGGTAGATGGGACTACCTGTGAACCTGGCAAGCGGGACATCTGTGTAGAGGGAGTTTGTCAGGCTAGTAATCTTACTGCTTCCTTTGTTCATCATTGAGTCTGTCAGCCTTTCTGTTGTTTCCCTTTGTGCTACTTGACCTTTCATAATAGTATCAGGCAAGGTGAATCATTCAGTTTTCACGGTGCTCAGAAGCATGTAGGCAGCGTTTATTTGTCTCTGTGAAACAAGACATAATCAGCTCTGTCCTTTCTCAGTCATTTCCTTCTCTGCCTTATCCTCATTTCCCATACTTCAGGTTTTCTAATTAGATCTCTCCAGCATTTGGCCATTTTCTTTTCTTTTATCTGTCATTATGGTTTATTCATATTAATGCTCCTGTGTTTTGACAGGCCATTGGCTGTGATAATATGCTGGAATCTGCCAAGAAGGAGGACAAGTGCCTGCAGTGTGGAGGAGATGGCAGCACCTGCTATGCTGTGAAGGGCATTTTTGATGTGGCCAACCTCCCCAAAGGTACAGATGATCCTAGGTAGTTTGGGCAGGTGAGAAAGTGAGAGTTAAACTGAAAGTCAACCACTGCAAGGGCTGGTGGGGACACCTGCTCACGTGATTGTGGTAGGCATGCTTGAATATTCACTTGAAATGTCTGTAGGGTGTGTGCTCTTAGCATCAGAAAATGTACTGATGGCCTTATCTTGGGAATCACTTCCTTCATCTCTGTTCATACTGAAGTACTTGCCATGATGCTGGTGTCTTTCCCTCCTCCCCCTCAAGCAGATGCTATAAGTGTACTGTAAAAACATAGCTATATGCTGCCTTCATAAGACTGTCCAGGTTCTTGATAGCCTCATCAGGGTTAGTGCAAGGCTAGAAATGGGACTGCATCTGCTGCACTTGACCAGTTTTGAAAGATTTCAAGATAACAACCACACTTGCAGTCACACCTCTGTTTGGAACTCCAATATGAAGCTTGCTGAAATTCCAAATATTTTAAATTGAGAAAATGGACTTGGCACTGACCCCTGTGCTTACTTCTCTGAAGAATTTTTTACACATGGAGTGACCTATGGAAAATGGAGGGTGAAGCCATTCAGAATGCACTTAAAATGGCAATGGAGATGCTTCAAGCCACCAAAAGCTCATCCAGTTGTTCAGGCACTAGTGAAACTGTGAGCATCTTTGGCACAGAAGAGTGGCTGTGTGGCATCCACAGACAGATATTGAATAATCCTCCCCCTTTTTTTTTTTTAGGTTACAATCAAATCTTTATCATCCCAGTGGGAGCTACAAGCATCCAAATTAAGGAGGTTATGCCCAGCAGGAACTTCCTAGGTAAGACTGCTGTCAGAATCTGTGTGTTAGTCCATTTGGATTCCAGCCATTACGTTAAAATCTGGTTTTCAGGTATGGGATATGGGATGCTTATCTCGAGGGCTTGATGTGGCAGAGAGAAAAGCTCTCTGAATACCAAGATCTGAATATTGAGTATCCTTGAACTGTTAGTAAGCACAGCTCTGAGCTTAATCTTTATCTTATTTTCTGTCCTGTGGAGATCTTGCTGTTGTGTGGGAAAGAAAAACACCCAGACCACTTGAGACTTCCTGCCTAGAACTTATAAGCAGTCTAGTTGATTTAGCAAAATTTGGCTATGAGTTCTGTTGTTTAGTGAATGTAAACTCTAATTACTACTGCCATCCAAAAGTTTGGAGCAGGTTCCTTTCTCCATAGATTTCTTTTGGATATTTATGCAACCTCAAACTCTGGTCATGCAAGGGCGAAAAGGAGGGAGAAATGACCTCACCTAGCTTTCTGGGCAGGGCTAAGGAAATTCCAGCAGAGAAAGCAAATGCTCTTCAGCTTTCTGATTCTTCCGCTTTCTGACTCTTCCATCACCCAGTGCTTTGCACAAATCAGTGTGGTGATGTTTTCCTTTGTAGAAAACTGGATGCAGTTTGTTTTCTTTCTTTGTTTTCTGAATAGAATATCTGATGAACTGGATAATGGTGTAGAGGCAGTGGGATGTGAACACATCTTAACAGCAAGCAGGACAAAGGCTGACATAGACTGTACCCTAGCACAGTAGGGAATGCAGAGGCAGGACAGGAATATGCTGGAAGCATTTAACTGTGCAGCAAAAAAGTGCTTGGTCTGCAACAAAGCTGGCAAGAACCGCTGTCTGAATGTGGAACAGCTTCTGGAAAGAGAGCCACATGGGAGAACAGCACGGATGGCGACCACCTTAATTTGCTTGTGACAAAGCGAATTGTGTTGAGTGGAAGCAGGAGCATCCTGGTGGAGTTCTTATGATCCTCTTTCTCTGGCATGTGTTTTTGTCTAGCTGTCAAGAATGTGCAAGGGGAGTATTACCTGAATGGGCACTGGACAATCGACTTCAGCCAGGCGCTGCAGGTGGCCAGCACGGTTATGCACTATGACCGTGGCTCAGAGGGCGACCTGGCCCCAGAGCTCCTCCATGCCCGGGGCCCCACCACAGAACCCCTTGTCATTGAGGTAAGCTGCTGTGCCTGACCCCCACTGATACTCTCTTTCCTTGCATTGCAGTCCTTGATTTGCACAGTGGGAGTGCACTGGTGGACACCACATGGGAAAAACTGGAGAAGTGATGGGGCTTCTGAGAATCTTATATGGCTGTAGGTCCTCAAGTTAGACCAAGGTGGTCTTCTTGCAGAAATAGCACAAATTGCTGCTCTGATTCTATTGCCCAGAAATGAGCAAGGCAAGGCTCTGTCTTGGTTTCCTGCCTATTCCTTTGGACTCTGACTTTAAGGTCGGCATCAAATGGCGTTGGGGCAAGCACAGGCTCCAGGACACTGATTGTTATACTGTGCTGTCGGGCAGGAAAGGTACTCACTGTTACAGGAGCAACTGAATCTTCTGAAGCAAAGAGGGATGAACACACCTGCTCTGAAAAATAATCATATTCTCCAGAGTATGATGAAAGGCAAGGAGAAAATACAGTGTAGAGAATTAGTGCTTGTTGAAGGGGAGGAGTGCAAGTCAGCTCCAACCCTCAAACATGGTGAGGAAATGCTGTGAAGAGGAAAAGTGTTACTTCCCTGACTTCCTCCCATGCTTTCACAGCTCATCAGCCAGGAGCCAAACATGGGGGTACAGTATGAGTATTACCTGCCCCTGCAAGGACAGACCTCGACTTACAGCTGGAGCTATGGTTCCTGGAGTGAGTGCAGCTCTGAATGTGGAGGAGGTAAGGGGAGAGGACCTGGTCTCTGGCAGTTGATGTGGGGTTTATATCCACACCCTGCAAAGAGTGTGACAGTGTGCTGCCCTCTGCAGCTGCTTCCCAGCAGTCTCCTGCTGGAAGGCAGCACAGGTATCCCCAATGGGCAGCTAAGGTTTTGCCAAGGGAGGGTCATGCATGGAGTCACAACAGGACCGTGCCCCATACCTTGTCCTATTTTCCATGCCCTAGACCTTAGACTTATTACTACAGTCCGTGAAGGATCTTCATAGGTAGCCTTTGCCTTGTTTTGCTTCAGCTCTTCATAATCTTTTCAACCTCTTGAGAGGTCCTCTCTAAACTAACCTGGCCTATGTTACTAAATCACATCATTCTCCTCTACCACAACCTGGAAGATACCCTCTCTCAAGGAGGACTGTCAGATCTCCTGGGTTGTCATTTCATATTCAGTTTACAGATTCTTCCATAAGCAACCTTATGGATTTCAAACTTAAAAGAAAAACAAACAAAAAATCTTGAATCAAAAAAACTCCTCTCCAGCTGATTAGTACGTACAGTTTTTATCAGGCCTCTTCTGGGCTTCTGTGCTGATGACAGTTTGGTAGCTTTTGCCATATTTTGACTGTAGGTGCTGTGATTGTCTTTCCCTCGGTACTCATATCACAGAAAGCATGAAGAGTTGCTAATTTCATTCCCCTCTCCAGTCTTCACAAGACTGACCTTTTAACAGGAGAACCCCCCCAGTTCTTCTGCTGCATACTACATGCATCTTGCGAGGTTCCTTCATGAGCAACATACGGGTATGGTGCTTCCCTTGTGAGTCTCAATCCATAATATAACTGGAAAATTCCCTTCAGCTACACAGAACTATACTGTCTACCTTCCCCTTTCAGTGGGCTTCTATAGTGTGGGGAGGCATCACTTGTGTGCGTTATGAGAGACAAAGAACTGTGCCTGGTTCTTTTCCACAAGAAACCTGGGACAGGTGTGGGTTCTCCACAAATTTAGAAACTTGTCTTGCCAACCCCAGTGCATCACAAATCTAGTCCTGGGTAGTTTGTGTTGATCAGATACTCTCTTGCTTGTACTGTAGGTTTCCAATCCCGGTTGGTGTTTTGCACCATAGACAATGAAATTTATCCGGACTATATGTGCAGGAATAAACCACAACCAGAGAATAACCGGACATGTGGTCATCAGGCTTGTCCCCAGACAAAACGGTATGATTTCTTTCCTTCTTCTGAGCTCTTCTTCCTGAGGTGCTTTTGGAACTGAGAAAAAGAATTACTCTCTTCACTCCTTCCCCCCAGCATGGTTCTCTTCCAAGGAAGTGTTTCACTTCTGAGAGAAAGCCCAAGACAATGGATGGGGATGATAACACTGATGAGCATTTGATCTTGCACAAGGAGAGGGCTTAATAGATCTTGTGTTCATTTTATAGACCAATTAAATTTGCTTTCTGCAGTACTATTCTGGAAAACAGTCTTCTGGAGATATGAAACAGATTCTCTGGTTTTTGTTTACTTGACCTAGAGCCTGAAAAGACACAGTAGAAGATCAGAGCTGGTGTCATTCTGTGTCATTTCGTAATTCCCAGCATCTTTGCTCTTAGAAAGGGATGAATCCTGGAGTCTTTTCGTTCTCTAGCATTTTCAAACCCCTTTACCCAGCCACTTCCACTTTGTCCCTTGCCGGCATAGCCTTACAGTTGGCTTCACTTGGCTCTTACATGGGCATCCAGAGCTGTAACCAGAGCCTTAGCTGTGTATCTCTGTGTATCTGGTGAGTGCAGTGGAGGCTTCTGAGAGTGCTGATAGGTGTGAGAGGGCACCTGGCAGCATTTCTGAATATGTTAGCCTGTAGCTACTTGTTTGAAGTTCTTTAAATCCTTTGTTCTGTGTATAAAGGACTTCTTACGTCTATCTGCCGCAAGCCTGGAATCACAGTGGAGCACGGAGCTCTCAGATGAAGAGGTAACAAGGAGAAAGAAGTTACAGAAAGCAAAAGAAGGCAGCTGCTTTCTTCTGTTCTCCACCTAGTTGCCCACTGAATCCATGGGGGCTTTCTTCTTTTGCACTGGTGGTAGCAGTGGGTGTTGTTTTGCTTTTGATTCTTGCCAGTGGAAATGATGGTGGAGGGTGCTGGCTTGCAGCTTTGCTTAGGTGGTTGCATGTGCCTCTGGTAACTTGGTTCTTATGGGACTGAAAAGGGGCCAATTTCTTCATAGCTTCTGGCTGCTTATCTTGGTAACTTGTTTTTTCTCTAGAGTCAGAGTAAAGAGGTTCTGGAAGATTCTTTTAAATTACTTATATATAAATGAAAAGAGAGCATGATGGATTGGCCAATTGAAACATTGGTTGGGATGCCAGCATGCCATAGCAAAAGCTGCAGAGTTTCTTGAAAGCTCTTCTTTCTTTGGCATGGGCCCTATAGCAGGCAGGAAAGAGCCTATAAACTGTGATGAATACCAGGATGTGACAGATGTAATAATGTACGCTGAGATATAACAAGTTTAAAGCATCAAGAGCGAGACAAGCTGCTAGTATTTTAGGACTTGTAATTCTTGCTCCCTGTTGAGGGTCCCAACCTTATGGTTGATGTTGTTTTACAAAGGAAATGAAGCGAGTGTCAGAGATGTCTTGATGCATAACTGAAGAAAGCTGTAGGTCAGCCCATCTGGTTGATACAGCCTTTCTAAAAATGTCCATTTACTTTACAGGAGGCAGAATACTGTGTGTGGTGGGTGCTTTGTTATTACCATTGGAGCTTTTGAAAAATCTAAATCAATTGATTTGTTATAAGCCCTGTAACCACACTGATGTAAGTGGCTTCTACAGGTTGTATTTGTTCCCTTTCCTGTCTTATAGCAAAGGCCATTCAATTTTGGGCTGATATTTGCATCTTTAGTAACAAAGAAGGGCATCTTTAGGAAGTGAACATAGCTGAGTCTACTGGGGAGTTCCTGTTAGGATGTAAATGTGAATTGGCTGGCTGAAACTCAGTTTACGTGTGTCAAGGTGAAGACTAGGGAAGCAGGTGGAATTCTGTAGGAGAAAACAGGAGTTCACTCCTTGTCTGGGACTTACCTGACTGCAAAGAGATATAGCAGCTGGCAAGAAGGTCACCATGATGCTTCCCCTGCATGACCAGTGCCTTTTGACTGCACAGCATGCTGGAGTTGGGGATGAAGTATGGCATTGTCCCTGAAGCCACCCCATGTAAGCTATGCTCCCAGGTACCTGGGCAGCTCTGAGACACTGGAATAGCCATGGACAGAGATCTCAGCATCCAAACAGATCATTTTGTGGACGATCCCCCTTCTGCTAGCAAGGGTGTATCATTTTTACCAGAACTTCAGCAACCAAATACAGTATAAAACCTATTTACATTTTTGGGGGTTTTTTGTATGTGAGATGCTGTTAGAGAATTTGAACAATGGGAGGAATAAACCAACTTTCTACTGGCTCTCAGTGAAAGTTTAACAAGCACTTCTGAGGGTGTGTGGCATGGTTTGCAGGCAGAGTGAGGGCTTGGCTTGGTTTTACCATTTCGGATAATGTCTGGAACAGTGATGTATAGTTAGGCTGATGTGTGTTGCTTTTCTTTTAGCTGATCTTGATTGTTTTCTTCATTTTTTTCCTTTTTTTGTTTGATTCTAGGCATGGTATTTTTGCAGACATCATTAGACCAAAAGCCATGGAAAGAAATCTTTCCCCTCTGGGAGAGCTCTGCACTTCCAGAGAAACAAGTATTTTGTAGCTGGGAATATGTCTCTGGAGTGGGACTCATGCTCTGCATTGCCAATTAAGCTGGGCAGCACTTTGTCAAATTGGAGCTTGCCTCTGACTCTATTCTGCAAAGGGTCATTTTCTGTGTTTGATTTCTATGGACTATGGCACTGACTTCCTCTGTGCCTCCAGACAATTTAGCTGGGCTTATTTTTTTTTTTTTCTGCTTGATTCTGTGACCTGCAGGTGGAAAACGGGAGAGTGGGGATCCTGCTCAGCTACCTGTGGTGGAGGCACCCAGACTCGCTCTGTTTACTGCGTGGCATTTGATGGGCAGAGCTCCCAAGGGGTGGTGGACAGTGCTGAGTGCATGGCCTTCGCCCAGCAGCCTCGCAGCAGTCAGCCCTGCAACGTGAGACAGTGTGCCACCTGGAGCACGGGGCCCTGGTCAGAGGTGAGGGCATGTGGGTAACAGCCTCTTGGCATCTACTACAGGAGGATCTGCCAAAGCTTGGGGATAAAGAGCCAGCCTGCTTTTCTGCGATGATAAAAAGCATGTATCCCTGGGTAGGCAGTGTGCAAAGGTATAGGACTTGTCCCTGCAGCCCTCCTATGCCCTTCTATGAACACATCCAGATTTCTCAAAACTGTGCATCGCCCTGCACATCTGCTCTTCTCATCGCATGTTCATTCTTCTCTGGTCTGCCAATCCTTTCCCCATTGCTGTGTTTTTATCAGACCCATCAGTCTCACCACTGGCTGGGTTTCTGAGCAAGGCCTGGTGAAGGCAGAGGGTGGGTGGAAGATCAGCTGAGGATGTGAAGTTAACACTCCCTCCTTGGTAAAACAGGAGCTCATAGCTCCTGCCTGTGCTGTTTATTTCCATGCATATTGCTGCCTCAGCATTACCAGCCCAGGACAGCAGTACTACAGTCAGTAAACAAGGTATTCTTGAAACACTGGTGACCTGCTGTTTGCTGTGTGTCTGCACAGGACTTCTCCAAATACAGCCACATGGTGCATTTTTTATGCCTGTGTACGTTTTTATCTGCAGGAGTTGAAATAGTTCAAAATGTATGTGCTCAGTGCAGCCAGCCAGGTTTTTAGAAGGCATCTGACATTCCAAGGCCTTAGAAAGTAAAGGGAGTGTCCACTTAATCCCTAAAGCACGAATGAATTTTCCTTTTTTAAAAGAAGTACGTGGATGCTTGCAACATTTGACTCTATGATCTTGTGGTGGTGCTTTGTTTGAATGGTGCAGCAGCACAACATGCAACTTTGAAATGTGATAACCTAGACTGGAAAGTCCTGTTTTACACTTTTTTTCCTCTTGTGAGATGCCAGATGTGTCTTTAGGGTTGTAGAGTAAGAGCACAGTTTGGGGACGTTCTTACAAATGGATTCCTAAGTGATTCATTCTGGGGTGCTCAAAAAGCAACTCTGTTTAATGTACTATCAGAGAAAAAAAGGTCAATCTAGTAAATGAATGGCAGAAACTCAGCTGGGAAGCTCATCTAAAGTATTTCAGACTGTCCTCAAGTTAATGCTCTCTGTAAGAGACCTTGGTAATTCATGGAAAAGTAGGCAGGATTCCAGGAAACACTGCTGTGAATTTAAGAGGGCATTGAAAATACTACAAACCAGTTACTACTATAGAAGCTGCGTCCCAGCTCCGCACTAAAAAAATGTAGCATGAGGTCTTCAGGCTAAAGACATGAGCAATACAAGAACCTAGTTTTTTTAATCTTCTCTAGAATTCTTTACCTTGCACTGATTTTAATCATGTGTAAATAACATGAGTTTCCTGATATTTTCTACCATTTATTGTTTGTATCCTTAGTCACATTGTTCGTAGGCCGAAATCATCCAGTGAGCTCCAGATCTCCCACATCCTATCCCATGCCTTTTTGTCTCTTCTACAGCATAGACAACTATTCTGCTAACTCACACCCCCAGAGATGATTTTTATGATTTTTTAGGCAATCTCAAAATGGTGTTCTGCCCTAATGTTAGGGAGCACAGCCTTGAATTGCAAGAGGAAACAAGGTGCATCTTGGTAATTGTGGGGCCCCTCTCTGCAGTGCTCGGCCAGCTGTGGGGAAGGCGTCCAGACCCGGACTGTCACCTGCAAAACACAGCAGGGCTCTCAGGCTCAAGATTTCGCTTGCCTAATGGAGCCGAAGCCATCGGCCACACAGCCTTGCCTTAAGGAGAACTGCATCCAGGAAATTGCCTGGCACGTAGGAGACTGGGGTCTGGTGAGCACTGCACTTTCATGGTTCGGAAATTACTGATTATGTTGCTGTGCTCCTCAGAACGAGCTTTGATCTGTGCAGTTTGCACATTGGCTGAGGCTGGGAGCACGTACTGCTTCATTACCACCCTCTTGGCTCACAGTTGCATTGTAACTGGCACTGGTAATGCTCCAGTTAATCTGCTGCCTGCTTTGTGTGCAGCTGCTACAAAAATAAATCCTTCTGAGGGGGGGGATTATAGTTTCAGTGACAGTGGCAAAATGCAGCCAATAAGCTGAAACAATCCACTCTTGCTGCTTATTCCCAATTCTTTGCTTCATCACTATGATCAGCAGAAGCTCTCTGGCCGAATATGGCTTAGAGCTCCAGGCTTCAAGGCTGGTCATTGTGTTAGGTGATATGGTTCAGAGTACATTTCTGTAATTATTCAGATAAACTATGGTTCAGATGGGTTAATACTGTGTTTGTGGAGAAAACCAGAGTGTGTTCACTTTGTGAAAAAAGCTGGGGCAGGGTGAGAGGTGGAGATGCAGGTAGATCCAACACATCAGGGAACTTCCAAACACATTTTTTCACTTTTGTGCTAGCCAAACCAGCTAGTTCTGAGTTAAAACATGTTACATCTGGTTCTTCATCCAATGTGGGCCAAGTTTTAGTAACCGTTAAAGAAGTTGCATACCTTAATCTGATTTTCCCCATGATTTTCTGATACCAGAATTGCTCCTATCTGCCTCTGAATAAGAGAGAAACATGGTCACAATGCTTAAGGAGCTTGCCACGACCTGGGTGGGTTACACAAATACCTCATACTATCCCCTCCCTTGAGCCACTGCTCCACACCATCCAGTGAGATGAATTTCAGTCAGCTGCTTACAAGAAAGCCACCAGATTGCCTTCCAGTTGTAAATTGTTGTTTTTAAATACGTAGTTAAAAACTGACCCCCTCACAGATGGTGGATCCTCAGAGAACTGAGGTGCCTTCAGGCTGAAATGATTCACTCCAGCTCCTTGACACACTGCTACCGGTAACAACAGCTCATCTGGATGTTACAGGCTGAGCATGGCTCAGAGCCTCATGCTTCAGGGCTGGGTGGAACAGTTGGTAAAATGGTTTAAATCATGATTTTGTAGTTGTTCAGATGAATCCAGCTGAAATATTGTTTGCTTTGTCTTGGTGGAGGAAGCTGTGCTCAGTATGCAGCTAATCGTGCAGCTGTTACACAGTTCTGGTCTGTGGGGTTTCTGCATTCAGCCTCTGCTGCCTGCTCACTGCCCTGTCTCTGTGCCCAAGTGTTCCAAGAGCTGCGATTCAGGCATCCGGACACGCCAAGTCATCTGTGCTGACGGCGACTCAAAATTCTACAGTCCTGAGACGTGCAAAGCCATCCAGCCACAGAAACCAGCCACCCTGGGTAGCTGCAACATGCAGCCTTGCTACCTGCCGCAGCGTGAGTGGTATTGCTGCACATCAGCTTTTCCCAAGATGCTTTTTTGGGAGTAGAAATTCCCAGCTCTGCACCAGCTTATATTCTCAGCTTCTTGCCTGCTTGTCTCCATGTTGTGAGTTTGCTGTGGTTATGTGCAAAAAGAATCTTTGGAGTCCCAGTACCTGTGCTGGTTGAAATGTAGGCAACAGGCTTGTCCATTTTGAGTGTAGTATTCTGTGATGCTCATCCAGTATATGCTGCAGTCCAGAAAGATGGTAACCTGGGCAGGCTCAGTAGCTAAAAACTACAGCAAATTCTCATCCTTCTGTGGACCAACTGTAAGGGAGTCACAACTCCTCAGAAAATTTTGCTTGCTCTCTGTGTCTAGTCTTCACATCAGAGCTGAAATGCTGACTTTTGTCTGCCTGCCCATTGTAAGTCACTTGTCCAATGGAATCCAATTGCTGCTCAGCAGCTGTTCCAGGAGAAGAAAAACATTTTCATCAACTTTCATCTCCTGCTGACTCCTGGATATATTTGCAATTATTAGAGCATATGGCTGGACTAACTGCACTCATTTTGTGTATGTCTCTCTTTGCAGAGGTCCCCAGTATGCAGGACACTATGGGATATGATGTCAGTCGCCAGTCCTTGCTGACACGTTACAACGCAAACAGCCCTGTCCCAGGTTTGGAAGAATTTTCTTAATTTGGGTTTTTAATGATGGGGAACTTAGAATAGGATGTGGTAGTGGGCAGGATTCTCCTTTTATTCATTTCTCTCATTCTTTTCATGGACTTCTAGAAATTCATGGACCTAGGGACAAAATGTCAATTCTTTTACACTAATGGTGAGCAGTATTTGAATCTATCCATGCAGAAGACCCTGTACAGCATATAGAGCCCAGATTCTGTCAGGATGACTTAAGTGGTGGCTGAGGGAAATGATGTCCAAAGCAGATCATAGGAAGAAAAAAGGGTGATGTGAAGAGACCACAGTAACATGACAGGTGGTTTTTCATAAGACAGCAGAAAGAATGGTCAGGGTAGTGATCAAAGAACCGCAGGACAACCGGATCTAGAAGGGTAGGCTACAAGATACACATTCAGATGGTGCAGAAAAGCCTGCCACATAGCGTTGGGCAGATGGAAGAGAGCAGAGATGAGGAAAACTGACCAGATTTTGATGTTCTCCTGCATGCTTTAAGGAGTTGTCTCCTCAGATTCTGGTGATGAAAAGACGCTCCCTGGGAACACCATGATCCATAGTACCTCTGGGAATCGTGACATTCCATCCACCAAGGACCATGGCATGAACTTACTTCCCGTTCGCTGGGAACCCCAGTCGCGCTCACCGAGTTCCCGTCAGTTCAGCTTCTCTCAGGACCCCACTGCAAGGACCGGCTCTCAGGACTGTCATCAGAGCTCATATGGCTGCTGTCCAGATGGGCACACTCCAGCTTCAGGCCCTTTGGGGAGAGGTTGCCCTCTCAACACCTGTCACCAAAACAGGTAGCTGGGAGTAGATAGTTCTGAGCGGGGAGGCATTGCCTTTCCAAGGGGCTTCCTGCCTGTTGAACTGGGTAGGTCAGGTATTACTGCAGCCCTTCTATCTGTAGGTATGGATGCTGTCCTGATGGAGTTTCAGCTGCTCAAGGTCCAAACAACAGGGGATGCCCACAATATAACCATGACATTCGAATGAGCCAAAATAATCCTGCTGCAGCCACTCCCACAGTAAGTACAAAAGCTATTTGCACTTTAGGAGTTTGAGATATGAAGATTCAAATTTGACTCTGGTGACTCATTTGTGGATTTCTGTTGGGCTTCATCTCTGCCAGTGGTGCTGGAGAACCAACACTCCAAGCCCTTTGGCCCACCTTCCTCCTGTTCAGCCTGGAGCATCCACCTGTGATCCTCTATAAGCAGGGAACAGAGCAGGTGGTGGAGAGATGTCTGAGAAGCAGAAGACCAACCTGTGTAGAATTTACTGAACAGTCCTGAGTAATCAAATTACTATCGGTCATAAAACTGCTATCCAATTTCTAGGAAAAAAAATGGGGAAGACATGGACACTATTAATTGCCTTCGTTTGTCAATTCTGCAGATTAATTGAAGGCAAGGAGGTAATCCCTCTCATAACTTGGGGTGCTTGTTGGGGCCAGCAGAAAAACTGTCTGGATGCTGGGCTACTTAGGTCTGTCTTGGAGAGAAGTGCAGCCCTGACTCCATGACTGACAACCAAGTTCCCCACCCCTTCTCAGCATGAAAACCTCTAGGAGGCATACAAAAAACCAATGGTGCCTCTAACAGCTGGCCTTCTGCAGCCAACAGCTTGGACACGGTGCCTTGCATGTGCTACTGTCCTCATGTATGCATGATAAATTTTGGCTTTTAATTCCTGTCTCTAAGGCAAGCCAAGCCTTGTCCCAGCAACATCCCTCGGGTGAGTGCCGCAGTTCCACGTACGGCTGCTGTTTTGATAATGTCGCTTCAGCTTCAGGTCCTCGAGGGGAAGGATGTCTCAATAGGCCCAGCTACCGTAAGTGATGCTTTGGCTTCTGGGTTTGGAAACATAGAAAATAGTCCAGTACCACATGGAAACCTCCTGTGTAGAGGCTCTGCTCTTTTTAAATGTAGTAAACTATCTCACTGTTGGTTGGTGCTGTGTAAGCTTGGAGGGAGTGTAGAAAAGCAGCCAGAGGGTTCAGTTCTGTCAGCTACAGCAGAAATTCTTGTCTTTTGCTGATAGTTGGATAGAAGTGTGTTTGTGTGATGTCTGTCAGTCTGTACGACTATTGGAGAGCTGTTTGCCCCTGAGAAGACACCCTGATGCAGCCTGGTGTGCTCCAAATTTACTCGGGTTTAGGAGAAGTAGGGCCCCTCTGAGGAATCAGAGCTCAGTCTTCCAACAGCTCATGGGCAGGGGCAGAGTGAGAGCTACATGAGGATGGAGGGGTTTCTCAAGGCTGTCTGCATGCCGTTAGCCAGCAGAGTTCAATCCAGTGCCTGCTGTGCTATAAGGGCACCAGAACTGCTGGGCAAAAGCATCTCTTTTCCTTTAGTGCTCAGCTGTACCCTCTGCAGGCGCTTTGCTGCTGCGCTGCCTCGCCCTATTGCAGCAGCACAGAGATTGCTTGGTGGCCAACCCTGTGGGTTTGCCATGAGGAAAGGGAAAGCTCTCTGGATGCTCTCTGCTGAACCACAGCTTGGCCAAGAACCCTGCCTCCAGTGTTTATCTCACAGCATGTTACTCAGAGCACAGTGCTGAGTTTGTAGACGCATTGGGCCGTGCTCCTTTTTATAGCAGTGTGGGGCGGTGGGGGGGGTGGTATTCTGTAGTTCATGAGTCTTCACAACTGGGCCTAATCTTCTCTCTTTGTGCACTGGGAAAGTGCAAATGGCAGCCAGGAAAAGGAAGCCCCAGAGGCAGCCTTACAGTGTCACAATTCCCCAAGCAAGGCTGTAAAGCATCTGTCTAGTATCTAGATTCAGAAATGTCTCTGAGGATGGTTCTTTCATCAGAGACAAAACTGAGGCAAAAAGAAGCATGTGAACAGCTGTCCAATTTCAAAGCAGAGCTGGGTGCAATACCCAGGTGTCCCACCTTCCCACCTCCCTCTGCCCACAGGTCCATCAGATCTTTTAGATGGGTGACTGGACCTTTGTGCTTTGTGACCCTCACATCTCCCTCTGTTCTGCTCATTTTGGTAGCCTACCCTGTGATGTGCCTGCTGCCCAGTGCTCATGGCCCTTGCACAAACTGGACCACTCGCTGGTACTTTGTGAGTGTTGTTGGCAAGTGCAACCGGTTTTGGTATGGTGGCTGTCACGGCAATAAAAACAGCTTTGCCTCGGAGGAGGAGTGCATGAGAGTGTGCCACAGCTCTGTGGGGGTTAGTCATCTGGAGCACCAGCCCTCTTCCGGCACAGGAGCCCTGCAGCGCCAGCAGACTGGCTCCCACTCTCATCCAGGGAATGCTCGGGGTCAGCAGCAATCACCCATAAGACAATCTGCAAGTCACAGCCAAAAAGGAAGAACGTATGAGGCTTCACACCCCACACAAGACAGCCACAGACAGGACAGCTGGAGAAGTGAGGCGCTGCCAGATTCTTTGCCAAGGACCGGTAGGCTGGAGAGCCAGCACTTGAACACGCGGCAAAGCAAGTTGGATAGCCTGAGCCAGCCGTTCTTGTTGGAAACTGCAGTTCCTGGGCCCTCGGAGAGGCCGAGCAGCAGTGGCCAGCAGGTGCTGCCCCGTGGAGGCAAGCTGTGGCGTAAGGTTTTCGGGACAGAGGGATTTGGGCACCAGGAGGCTGCAGACCTGTTCCCAGAGCCCGCTCTGCACAGGTGATTTTCCTCCCCCTCCCCTTCTCTGCTGACCCTTTTCTGCCAGCTCGTTGTCAAGCATCACTGTAGCTTCCTCTGAAGTGAAAGTGTTGCACCACTGGGACCAGCTATCTGGGAATACCATGTGATGGATAAGCTATACATGTGACCCTTTGGTAAATCAGGTTATTGTTATTCAGGACCTGGGGTTACCTGCTGTGTTTTTCCTTGTACTCTCCCTGGTCTCTGACAGAACTGAAGTGTGGTGTGTGAAAAGACTGTAGAGTCCTGGGGTCTTTGTCTGGGAGGCCTTACACTGTAAATGAGAATCCATAGCTGTTTTTCTTGTTCTGACCAACAAATTTAGCTGACTTTCTGGCTTCAGAAATTTCTGGCTTCAGCATTGCAGAGAACAGCAAAGTGTTCTAGGGAAGAGTTTTAAGATGCAGAGCTCGGGTCAGCATCCAGACAGTGTCACCCTGAAAATCAGGAATGCACAGAGCTAGACCTAGACATGTCTGCACTGGGTCTGTGTCATTTGTTCAGAAGAGAGACTCTTCTGAGACTCTCTTGTTGCGAGACTCTGTTGTTGCAAGACTCTCTGAAGAGAAAGAGCAGCCGGTCCTGCTTTGTCTTGTGGTTGTAACTCATCAGGAGTCAGATTAGAGGATGCAGAGGGGCTGTGGAAGCACCAATAGAATCACTTTCTCTTTCAGAACAATCCTGGAGGAAGCCAAGCCCTCTCTTGTAACAGCAGTCGTGGGACAAAACATCCAGCTGGTCTGCAAAACAGGCGTGTCCCCGCTCTCCACAGTGGAGTGGAGGAAGAACAGCCAACTGGTCTCTTCTGACAGGTGAGCTCGGCTCCCTTTGTTGTAGAACAGATGGGCTCCTTGCTGGGCAGAGTGCCAAATATGCAATCCAGAAAGGACTGTCATGGTTTCACCCCAGCTGGCAATTAAGCCCCATGCAGCCGCTTGCTCACCCCTGGTGGTATGGAGAAGAGAATCGGAAGGGTAAAAACTTGTGGGTTGAAATAAAGATAGTTTAAAAGGTAAAGCAAAAGCTGCGGGTGAATGTAAAGCAAAACAAAACAAGGAATTCAT
The DNA here is from genome assembly GCA_013399895.1 of Serilophus lunatus. Taxonomy (NCBI): domain Eukaryota; kingdom Metazoa; phylum Chordata; class Aves; order Passeriformes; family Eurylaimidae; genus Serilophus; species Serilophus lunatus. The sequence continues at coordinate 962,061 of VXBA01004284.1, forward strand.
TCACCACTTCCTGGGCAGGCAGGTGTTCCACTATTCCCAGTGGGGTTCCATCACACTTAACAGAGATGTGGGGAGACAAATGCCATCTCTCTGAACATCCCCTCCTTTCCTTCTCCTTCCCTCAGTTTTACATGCTGAGCTTGATGTCATGTGGTAATAGAATATCCCTTTGTTTTGTCAGGGTCAGCTATTCCCTGTGTGTCCCCTACCAATTTCTTGTGCATCCCCAGCCTACTGACTGATGGGGTGGGGTGAGAAGCAGAAAAGGCCTTGAATCAGTGTAAACACTGCTCAGCAGCAATGAAAACATAACACTGTTTTCAGCACAAATCCAAAACACAGACACATGCTAGCTACTGTGAGGAAAATTAACACTATCCCAGCCAAAACCAGCACACATTATTCATCCATTTTGTGTTTTTTTCTTTAAGCAATAAAAAAGCTCATGTAAGAATATACAACCTAAGAGCCTGAGCTGTTCACCTTTCTGCACACAGCAGAAATCGATACAGTCTGCACCAGTAATGAAATGTTGGCTACAGTTATGTGGCAGAGCAAGGGCTGTCCCAAACAAGGCTCTGGTGGGAGCTGATGTGCGAGTAGTGATGCAGAAAAATGCTGTCTCTCTTGGATTTATCATGGGGCAGCACTAAGTCAGTAGTCCAGGGTGAAACTTGCAACCAAATAACCAAGAGGTCCTGTGGCTAGAAGTTTCTAGCACAGATTTTTTTTAAACTACTTTTAAACCTGTTTTTTCCTCGGAATTCTGTTCCCAGCAAGAGTTTGGATCCAGTCAGTCCCTTTGTGTTATGAAAATCGCAGTTAAGAAAAGCCCAGTTATGCTTTTCTGTTTGTAGTTGACTGCTAGGCCTCAAGGGCAGCTTGCCTCCTCGTGGGGGAGGGTTATTGAAAGCAATTCCCTGTTCTCCCATCTCAGTTTCTTCTCTGTGCCTGACCTCCTTCCTGGCACGGTTATTTCCCCTGCCTGTGACCCTTCTGTGGTCAGCGGGGTTTTGTTTTTTTCTAAGCCAGGGAGGGCACTACATGGTGATGGTTTATGTAACATCACCCCGAGGGCTGCTCTGCCTTGGCCGGTTGCTGTGGGTGGCCAGGCAGAGGCAGACAGCCGATCCTTGCACCTGTTGCAGGCACACGTACCAGTCTGACAGCTCCTTAGTGATCAGCCACGTCAAGCCGGAGGATGCTGGGACATACACATGCCTCACTACTGATGGGAGTACAGAGAGCCGGCAGATTCATTTACAGATCACAGGTGAATTATCTTCTGCTTGAGACCAGAGAGGTAGCTCAGGGCTCCTCCCTAATGGTTATTGTCCACAGGCTCAGTAAAGCCGTCTGCGGGAGCAAACTCCTCCCGCTGCCAAGAGGAAGTGTGAAGGCGGCAGGGCTTTTCTTGGTGTTAGCCCTAAAGCCCTTCTTCCCCTGCAGTGCCACCCCGTCACTGGAGTTGTGGCTTGCCTGTAACCTGCCCCATTCTATAGCACAGCAAGCATTATCTGGCTCTCAGAGAGGATATCAGCTGCCTCCTGATCCAAAACACAAGTGCAGGTGCATTTATTGTTCGTATTTTGCCCAGCCCAAACACGTCCTGCTGGGTAACAAATGATTTCCTGTTCTGAAAAACGTGCCTTATTCCAGAAACAAAATGAAACAAAATAAAAAGACTAGTCTGGAAAGATGAGCAGGCAAGGCATCCTGTAGCCTTCAATCTCTGAAGTGTGCTTTGCCACAGCGATGGCAACTGGGGCAGAAGGCATTGTGGCCTAAGGGATGTTGCAACATGCTCAGTGACAGAGGAGAGAAAGGAGTCTAAAATTGCTTGCCTGCAGGTCTGTGACTCTCATTAGTAGACAGTGCAGGTTTACTGCACTAGTCAGCCAGAAAACAGATGGCTGAAGGGCTCTTTGGCTCCAGTTCAGCAAGCTCTCCCAAGCTCATAGAAACCCTACACAAGAGGTCACAGCAAGAAGTGTCCTTTTATTCACATATGGCATTTTGTTTTGAATAGAGTACCAGAGCACTGTTCTGGCAGAGAGTGAGGGAGGTCGGGTCCTTCACAAGGAAAATCAGCAACATTCTGAGTTATCCAGAGGCAGGAAGGTTGTACCAGCAGCTGGTTCCTCTGTGCATCAGCAATTCACATACAGGTAAGTCCACATACAACAACAGTTTGTCCACCATGACCAGCTGAGGAACCATATGGCATATCTTCGTGTAGAAAAGCTGAAGATTGGAAAGGTCCTGGTTCAGCTGTTCTGAGACACGGTTGGGAAGCAAGCAGTACTGAACTGCTGACAACAGGAGCAGGAGAAGGTCCCAGTTGCAAGCTATCTTCTGTCTGTCTCCCTGAGGGTCTCTTAAAAGAAGCATCTTTTCTGAGCAAAGATGCACAGGGAAGCTGACAGCAAAGGAGCTATGTTCAAACAAAAGAAGTATCAGGGGCAGCATCCCTAGCTGTTCAAGTTAGTGCAGACAGAAAGAGAAGCCTGTTCTGGGAAAAAAACAAAGCAAATTGGAACTGCTTGACTAGCACAAAATAGACAAATGTATGTTAAAAAAAGTTCCAGTTACTTTAGCTTCCACCCATTTATTTTAAATTCTGTGAACAAACCAGATTGACCCAAAACTATCGCCTCATGTGCTGGTATATTTTGTAGCTTCTTGCATGGCTTTTTAGGTGCTTCCAGGACCCATGGAAATAAAAGGGGATAAATTATTTTTGTTTTAAATGCAGCATAATGGGACTTTAAATTAAATGCAACCATGATCTGATCCCGTCCTTTTTTTGAGTTTACAACCTAAAACCCAGCCAATTTGCAGAACTCTCCAGCAATCTCCTTAGCTGCTTCTGCCTAAAAGCAGTAATAAGTGATTCACTGAATTAAGAGCATTGAATTAAGGCTCTTTGGTTGGGTTTTTTTGAGATCAAAAATTCAGGTCAGAGAATGGGGGTGGGGGAGATCACATTTTATTTGACTCTATGAATATTGTAGTTTAGTTCTGTTCTAAAATTGTGCTTAGCTGTACTTATAAGAGAGCAAAGAGCATGAGGAGGTGAGTGTTGTGAGAGCCTGATCTCAACCTTTCTGCTGCGTGAGGTGGATGACCAGCTCCCAGTCCTTGCATGCAGTCAATTAGTTGCAATGGGCTCTTTCACACCCCAAAATGGCTCATTTATGGGTGCCAAATAAGCGCCTTGGGGGGAAGCTTGCTTGATTCCCTGTTCAGGACTTGGTACCATTTGCCATGTGTTCACGTTGTTAATGCTTCCTCAGCTGTTACACAGAGGGCTGCTATAAGAATGAGGGTAGCTGTCTGTAATGGATTAAGCCGGCAGGAGTGCAGCACCAAGCTATGCTGTACTGGAGCAGGATTTGATGGAAGCTGCTCTTTTCTGAATGTTGGGAGTGAATGTTGGTAATGGCAAGCATCAGATGGGAGTGCAGAGACCACCCTTTTCTGTTAGAAGCACAGAATAAGGCTTGTGATTAAAAAAAGCCTTGTGCTGGAGGCCAAGTGCTGAACAAGGGAGTTTCTACTTCTTTTGCTGTGCTTGTGAACTTTGCAGGTTGAGAATGGATAAGAGCGAGCCCACAGTAGTGGAGGCCAGCATTGGAGAGAGAGTCAGACTGCCCTGCACAGTGGAAGCATCACCCACTCTCACCATTGAGTGGCAGAAAGATGGGCAGCCCCTCTCCTCTCCCAGGTGAGCTCCCTGGTGGCTCCAGCCATTCATGTGGAGAAGAGTCTCCTCTTTTCCTTCCCTTCCCCAGCTCCTCCCTGAGAGAATGAAGCTGCTGATCATGCAGTGACAGCCTGTCCTGCTTTATGCTGGCCAAATTCCAGTCAGGGCCGGACTGTACTGTCTGCCTGCCCCAGCTCCCTCACAGATCAAAGTTTGAACACTGAACTCTTGAGTGAACAGCTGTGACACAGGGTCTACAAGTGAGCCAAGGCTGAAATTTGTTCATCTGCAAGGTTAGCTGACAAAAACACACAACAAGAAAATCTGCCAAAACCCAGCTGGTCTGTGAGCAAGGATGGAGATTCGCAGCAGAGAGAGATCAGGGTGCCTGCAGTGAATTTCCACAGCCACTGGTGATGCTCTCCGGCAGGTCCCCTCGTTCTGCTCCCAGAAACCTGCTCTAGCAGCAAGCCTTTCCAGCATGCACAGCACCAGTGCTGGGATTTGAGGACTAAGGGCTGCATTAAAAGCCCTGCAATGTCTCAGCAGCTAAACCTTTTCTCAACGGTACTACTAAATTGTGCACGAGGCTTTGCTTCAGCTCTGCTGTCTGGAGTCCCCATTGTCACCCAAGCACAGGCTGAGGGACTTTCTGTTTTTGTTGCCCAGGCACAGGCAGCAGTCAGATGGGGCCCTGGTGATCAGCCGAGTCAGCTCTGAAGATGTTGGCTTCTTTACCTGCATTGCCTCAAACGGACGTGACGAGGACCGGCGCCAGGTCCTGCTCCGGCCTCTGGGTACTGGATGGGTGGAGGCATGTGTGGCATGTGTGCACACAAGTGGGAAGCAGGGAGAGCTGTGCAGGGACATTGTGGGTTTCTTAGCAGACCGTGCCTCTTTGCTTCGCACCTAATGTTTAAAAGGCAGGTTGAAGGCAAGGGAAGAGTGAGTTGTTTTCCTCAAAGGTAACGTGCATGTGTCTAGTACCTCACGGTGTTCCAGGCAGCTGGGAAAAGGGACTGATAGCACAGTAAGGTTGACTCTCAGGGCCTTGCTTTTAGGACACTGGTGTGCAATGTGTATAAAAGCAAGAGAAACTAAGGAGATGGTTCTTCTGTGCACATGACACACGTGTCCAGCTTGAGAATAATGCACTTTGAGGCCTCTGCTACTTGCCCTTGCTTGGGCCAAAGCCCTTAGGAAATCCACATTCCCCGTAGCAATGGTGGCGTAGCCTCAAACATGCTGTTTCAAGGTCTAGGCACTTGCAGCTCATCATGGGTTGTGTTGGCCTTTTCCCATGTCTGCCTGCTAGAAATGATTTACCTTCTGGTCTAGGAGAGCTGAGGATCACTGGTCTTCTGCCAAGCATCACGGTACCTGAGGGAGGGACTGCTCAGCTTCTCTGTAGAGTGATTGGCAACAATGTGAATATAAGGTGGTCAAGGTAAGCAAAAATGAGATAGAACAACTTCCTTCTCTTCACAAACCTCATCATTTACCCTCCAAATACTAATGCAGGGTGCCTGCCAGATATGGCAGAGATCACAGTTCTCAGCCCTAACTAGTATTGCCTACCCTTTCTTAAACAAGTTGGATGTTACCCAAAAATCCTGGGCAAGATCCCTGTGGAGCGTGGAGGTCATCAAGTTCATGTTTCAGCCAAATGAGGAGGAATGCAGACATTAAACTAAGATTTTATGGAGTTCAGAAGGGCTGGAAATATGACAATAGCAAGAACTGAAATGAGTAATCAGAGGAAAACCTTTAGTTGCTGTTTGTAATACCCTCTCTGCCTAACCCTAATAAACATTTTAGCCCCTACAGAACACCAGCTCTTGTGCCACCTTCCTGCTACAACAGTTATCTCTGTGTACTGTCAAGTGGGAACAAGTGAGATTTCAAAGTGTTTTTAAAGTGAAAAGCTGTGTCTTCTTTTCTTGATTGTTTACTGAGAAACTCTGAATTTCTGTAAGTGTTCAGTGGGGATTTTTTTTCTCATTTGAAAATAATCAGTTCTGCTTTGGAGCCTTCTTACAAATTATCCAGAGAGATGGACTGGCAATTGTTTAAATCCCTCTACTTTGAGGGTTAGGACTAAAGTGGGCCATCTCACAAAGAGAACTTTTCTTCCATACGTAAGTTTGATATTTGAGTTAACAAGATGATGTACATTTCAGAGTCTGAATGAAACCCTCCTAGTGAAAAAAATTTCATTGGTAACTAGGATTTCATAATTCAGGCAGTTTTCCTGCTGGGCACACATTATTCCAGGAGGAACTGAACAGACATAATCTTGCTGGTTTTTTAAATGAACTTTTAAAGGAGAGTAAAGAGGGTGCATTGCTCACTACCCCATATGCTCCTCAAGCAATATGTGCTGCTATCAATGCCAGCCAAACAAGTACTGCCAGACCACAACCTCGAGAGAGGGAAAGACATGTTGGATTTTCTTAGTCCCTCAAACCTCAAAAATGTGTACTAGCAGAAAGGGCAATGTCTTTATATGGAGCACACAGCGAGCGAGCTCCCACGCAGGCTGTGGGCTAACGGATGCGGGCTCACTCAGGGCTTGTATTACTATCCAACTGTAGGGACAGGTTGTAGCAAAAGATTTCTTCTTCCTTCCTGCTGAATTTGCAAGAATTCACTCCTTTTCACACAACATCAGTTTCCAAAGAGCACAGAGAGCTCCTTGAGCTCCCATGGGTGGGAATAGTGATACAAAATGTTTTTCACCACAGGAACGGAGTCCCCATGAAGGGGGATGGCCACCACATCCACCTGTCCCCGGATGGAAGCCTGGTTATAAGCCATGTCCGAGAGGTTGATGAGGGATCCTACACATGCAGTGCCTACAGCAGCAGTAACTCTGTCAGTGCCAGCACAGAGGTGAAAGTGCTGACGAACAGGCCTAGCAGTGAGTACAACCCGGCCTTCCCGCTTCTCCCTGCACAGTGCCTGTCTCTTGGCTGCTATTATAAGCCATGTGTTCCAGTACACTGCTAACCTTGGGCTTTGGGGAGCAGCAGGAACCTTTGGGTCATGCTACCCAAGGAGCCCTGCTTTCCCTGGGCAGAAAAACAGGATGGTGGAAATGCCCCAGAGCCTGAGGCCAGAATGCCATAGGCTGTTGACCAAATAGTTGGCTGCAAGATTTGTAGTTGGACTGTCCGTTGGTAGGAGGTCAGCCTCAGAAACTGCATTCTTCTCCTCTTCCTCACCAGAGGTATCAGTTTCATTTTGAAACTCATCATCTCATTCTTGATATTTGACTAAATTTAAAACAAACCCCTTAGAACTAGTGGGGTGGAGGAAACAGGAACATATAACGTCTTTTGGGAGGGAAAAGCAACCTGAGAATAAATTGATAGCTGGTTCACCTTTTGTTTGGCTTCAGCTACTGTGAGTCACATTGTGGACCAGAGTAGAGGATGCGTGGACCAGCCACACCTCGCCAACTGTGACCTGATCCTGCAGGCCCAGCTCTGTGGCAATGAATACTATTCCAGCTTCTGCTGTGCCAGCTGTGCTCACCACCAACCACAGGCCAGCCCACCACATCCCCGAGGGTGACAGACACCTCCACGGTCGCAGTGAAGTACAGGCGGACCAGGACAAGACTGGAAATCAGAGCTCTGTTCTTTTACTGCATGGGACTGTTCTGGGAACTCTGCCCCACTGAAAAGCTTGAGGGCGAATTGAACAGTAGTGGGTGCAAAGTTTCAAATGCAGGAGACCCACCCTCAAGTTTATTGTAAACTCCTTTTCCCCCCTGTATGCCTTGCCGTACCTAATCCACCTCTTAATAGTAGTTGCTGTCATTTACAGAACAAGGTAATATTAGGAAAGTAAGAAGAGGTGACTAGAGAAAGTAAATAACCAGCTTGAAAGGAGACACCAATTCTTCATACAAGCAAGAGAGAGAAGTCCTTTCAGAAAGTAGTCTCTGAGGTCTTCGAAGTTGGGCCTGAACCATCTCAACCAAAGCACTAATGAGTGATCAACACTTGTAATCCTGGGGAGCTCTTTCCATCTAAATGCAAACAGCTAAATGAGAAGCAGCTTGATGCATATCGAATTAGTATTCAGGTTCTAGGAGATTAGTAGCTCTAGGGATGCAGCTGTAATGTGTTACTGTAGCTGTTTTATTCCAGTAGATCTTAGACAAATTTCTACTAGGGTCACTTTGGATTCTGCTTGACTGTAATCAGCTTTGGAGTGAAATGCAGGAGTAATGCTTCACACAAAGCTGAAGACAAAAGGAAAGATACTTTTGAAAAATACCCTGAATGTTAGGGGTAATTCAGATGAGCATACCAACATTGTTACCTGTTCTTTGGTGCTGCAGTTTAAACATTCCTCATTCTGGAAAGGCTCAACAGATGATAATTTTTTTCTTTTAAAAGTCAGAACCGTGTGGTTCAATTTATCACAAAACTGGGGTTGGTGGTAGCATTGCACTGAGTTTCAGCTTGGGGGGAACAAATAACATATACATAGAAATGCATTTGACTTGCCAGAATTAATCTCCCAGTGACCTGCTCCAGTCTCAGTTAAGTCTGGGAAAGCCTGGCTCTGCATGTGGCATGGACTGCTGGTATGGGCTAACAAGCTAGGACTTCCAGATGCAGAGCAGCTACAGCTGAAAAGCAACCTTCATTTCAAGACCAAGATAGTGGCAGCAAGCATGCATGAGGCTCTGAAGTTGTCAGACATTAAGAGGGCGGAAGGTAAGATTGTACCATGACTTGTTAAATCAGGAAAGGCCCTTGGGTATCTTCAAAATGGAATTAATTCTGAGCAAAACCATTTTTTTACAACCTCCACAGTATTGTTTTGCACAAGAAATCAGCCCTGATGCTCCCCTTCTTCCTCATTCCAAACTCCCTGCTGAGACTTGGAGAGATTGATTATATCAATTAGAATCATTACACATGTATTATTTGCATAGATGTAACTATAAACTAGAAGACTGGTGTGTAGGTCCTGATATTTCGCTTGAGGGTATGGTAGTTTGGGTTTTTTTACTTTTGCCTTCTACTTGTATTACTTTAAGGCTTCTAATGAAGGCAGCTAATTGAGGACTGTGCTCGCACCACTCCCCTTCTTCAGCCCAGGCTCAGTATCCACCAGGGCAGCAGCAATACATATGTGTAAATCCTCAGGCTTGACAGCCCAAAGTTGGTTTGTACTCTAAAGCCAGCAAATCAGTTCAGATGGTCCTGAGAACTTTGAATTGTGTTTGCATGGTTTTTTTGCATTTAACAGCTCCGAACAGCACCTTTTTCTGTGTGTATTTAGGATATTTCAGTATTTCAGTATATAGTATGATTTTGTCTTCTGAGACCAGGGGACTTAACCACAGACTCTGTAAATTCTAGTCTTATTGAAGCTCTCTAAGTTCGTATGTGTCAGGCACTGAGGGGTAGTCAAGGGCTGCAGACCTGCTCAGCAGCAAGGTTAGAAGTTAATTGTGGGTGTATCAGACTCTTCTGTCTCAGCATAAGTAGACATTTCTACAAAATCCCTTTCTACTATGTCAGAGGCTCTATTTTTAGAATATTTAAATATTCTGTGTAGTCAGCTATCATTTAAGCTGTATGATTATATAAGATAGGATCAGGAAGTGCTTTCTCAAGACTTAAGAGGGCTGTAACAGCACCCTGCATTCTGATGGGCAGGACTTCAACATTGAAAGTGCTTTGGTTATGGAAGAGTTTATTCTGACCTCCTTTCAGCTGCATAACTATGGCACTAAGGGTGGGATTGGCAGGTATGCAGTTCCCTGCTTCAAATACATGCCATAACTGTAAACGTTAACTAATAGGTCTTTACATTTCTTCTATTTGACAAAATGAACTTCTCTCTCCCTGTAGTACCACCACTTTACCTGAAGGTTGTGGGGTTTTTGGGTTTTTTTGTGGGGTTTTTTGTTTGGTGTTTTTTTTTTTGGTTGTTTTTGAGAATCAAGATGTTTATTTTTTTCCCTAGTCCATGGATTGTAGGAAGTTCTAATCTCCAGAGTAGGAGAAGGGTGTAGCTATACTGGGCTATTTTCAGCTATCTTGGGGCACTTCTTGTGAAAGATACAAAACTAACAGAATAAGCTATAGCTACTTTACTTCTTATTAAAAATGTCTACAAATATTTGTTTGCTTTTTGGAAGCTGAAAAAAGCTTTTATACCAACTCAAATACCATAGAGAGTATTTCCATTACTTTTCATATTATAATGAAAACAGATAAGAATCTGTAAAGTAAAAAGTGACAGTTCTCTAGACTGTGGCATTGTGACACTCACTGTACCCACTTGGAAATGGAAACTGCTGGCAAACTCAAGTGCTAGGGGCAAACACCAGGAGCATTTCTTCCTCTTCAGGTTACAGAGCCTGACTTTTCCATGTGTCTAAACCAGCACGGTGCCCAAAAGAATGTAGTGAGAACCAGTCATACCAACAGGGTAGGTTTTGGCTCACTGGAAGAACATTAAAGGAGTGAAAATACACCATCATCTCATATGGCTCCTTTCAGTAGTAGGGGAAAGAAAAACAGAGCAACTTTTCCTCTTTCCCCTTACTGAATGTCAGTGTCCTTTTATTTCTCTCTGAATATTCAGTGATAGAAAATACAGCAATGCAAACCCAAAATCTGATGTTTTCAGTAATACCCTCCAGTTTAGAGCTTTGAATGGTTATGGATCACAAGGATGTTTTGCAAATTCAGTCTTAAAGTTCAAGGTAACCTAATGCTGTAGTAAATGAGTGGTATTAAAAAATTGTTCTTAAGCTTCTAAGTTGGCAAACAGGGCTCATCTGCATTCACCCTAACGACACAGAAGACACCCAGAAGGGCAAATGCCGAAAACTGAACTGAAGTGGGAAATAAAGCTTTCACAGACAGTGCTTCTACCACCAACATTTATTTCTGTTAAAGCAGATTATAAATCATCAGTACAAATATATATAACTTACATTTTGCTTGTAAGGCCAAAGTTTAAAAGTAAAGTTAAAATGAGATGGTTTTCACAAGTCACCAGAGGCAGAATCTGGACCAGCTGCAGCCTTAACCACAAGGTTTCACAAATCAGTGGGAAAAAATAAAACCAAAGTTAAAAACCACTAAGAACTATTGACAGACAAACATAGAATGGTTTCCCAGGCAGTCCTAGGATGTAGATATGATTACAGTAAGTTGTCACAGTAGTGTTAGAACCAATCGATTAAGACAAAGAAACTGCAGCAATATATGAAAGGAAAAAAAAAATACTATATAGAATATGTAGACTGATTCCAGTAAAAAACAGTGTTTTCCCCATGGTTTTCAAACCATGACAATACTGTTCTTTAATTTTCTTTATTTAAAACTACGATATAATGACTTATTGGTTGTGATTGTTGTTGCAATATGCTACTTACAATGAACAGATACAAGAACAAGCTAGAGCCCCTTTTTCCACCCCCCCAATATTACTTACAATAAGAATCAGAGATAAATCAATCTTATGTACAATTTCTTACATCCAACCCCCCATTTTTTTAACCTTTGGCAAGATTACTTACAACTCATACAGCTTTTAATATCCAACTATTTAAAATATTCTAAATGCATAAAAATAAAGATTTTGGCTTTACTTTATTCTTTACATATAATATTCACTTTGTTACTCAAAATGGAAGCTCAACTTTTTCCACAAACCTAGCTTTTGCTAAGGTGACAACATCCCACCCATATCCACACCCTCCCTCCCCTCCCCCACCATTTTTCCCTGAGGGGGAACATCCAGGACTTGCAGGGCATCAGAAGGACACAGGTACAAAAATCTGCCTTCCTTTCTGTGTGAGATGATTGATGTTTCTGCAGAACAGACTTTGGGACTGGGTGCCTTTCTTTGCTCCATTCAACTTCCACCTTTCCAAATGAGGAGGGAATGCGGACTGGGGTGACTCCAGGATTCTTTTTAAGAACTGCACATTAAATCCTCCGTATGTTTATATCCTCCCCATAATGCTCCCTCTTTCTAACCCAATTTTGTTTGAAGGGACCTTTGGGATTATCAAAGCAAACTGATCAGAAACAGTCCCCTTTGCTCCCTTTATCCCTCTATCCTAAATGTACAATTTATCAACCCCCCCCACCCCACAGGACCGCTTAAAGTTCAATCTCAAACGTCTTCTGTAGATCACTTGAGAAGGGGTTGGTTGGAGAGGGGTTAGTGCGCTGCTTTGCCTTGCTCTCCAGAGCTGCCCACTGTGCTTCGAACGGGTCGACCTGCGGCGCGGCCGCGGGAGGCTGCGAATGCTTGTCCTCGGCAGCCCATTTCCCACCCTCAACTCCGTTGAAAGCTGCGGAGCCGTTGTGCTGTGCAGGGGGGTTGAAGAACGGACTGGCTGTGGCGCTGCTGCTTTCGTACGGAGGGAGCGACTGCTGTTTGACAAGACTGGGGGACTGATGCGGATGGGCTGCTGGAGTGTGACTTGCAGTACCAAAGACGTTGGCTACCATCTGGGAAGGTGTGATTCCAACCACAGGGACGCTTGGGGCTGCATAGGTCATCCCATTTGCTACAGCATAGGGCTGACCTGGAATAAATGCTGGCTGCATGGGTGGTACCACGCCCACCGGCACAGGCTGAGGCGCAATGAAGGTGCTGACTGGGAAGGCTGGTGCTGACTGGGAAGCTGGAGCTGCTGGAGGAGCCTGGAGCAGTGGCTGTGGGGCTGGAGCTGGGGTTGGCTGCTGCTGGGCTCTCACAGTCTTTGAGACCTCTTCCAACCAGCGGTCTGCCTCTGAGGGAGTACGTCTGTGATTTCCTTGGAAGAGACTTGGTGAGGCTGCACCTGAGGAGGTGCTGCTCCATTCAGTGCCTGCAGAGGAAAGCATGGGCAAGTCATTTTCCACTCCTCACCCTTTTATCAGTTAGAAAGGCTGCAGAGTATACACAAGAACAGACAGGCCTCCTCCCGCCATGACTGAAAGATGCTACCAACACTGGAAGCATCTTTATACATCCACTGTGCTGGTGTCTTCTAGGAAGACATTCATCAAGAAGGAGCACACAAGAGCTTTTTCACTAAAATGCAGATTTATGGGTGTTTTCTTCATAAGAGACATGTGAGACTTCAAGGTATGCAGGAGAACTGCTACCTGCACTCATAACTTGGTAGCAGTGATCTAGTTCATAACTATTACTTCCTCTGAGGAGTATCAATTTCTGAATGTACAGCTCCAGACTGGTGGACTCAGACCACAAATCTGTAAGGAACTGTTTTAAAGACAAAGTCTGGTACTCTTACAAGGCCAAGCAGAACCTACTATTTCACTAGCAAAGTTTCTTTTGTTGAGTGGCCCTTACACAGGAAATGATGTTAGTTAGATTGTAGTCTTCTTGCACATGTGCCCACACGGGTGCCAGCCATTTCAGGTACTGCCTTACACAGTGTATTATTGCAGACAAGGCCTGGAAGGACAGGCTAAACTTGGTAAACAGGAGACATGAACCTCTCTAAAGCCTTTAAGCAACCAACTTAAACCTTCCTTATGTATGTTAGTGGAAAGAACACATAAAAATTATTTTGGGTACACGTACGTTCTCTCCCCTTCATACACACACATAGATAACTTCATTGCTTCCTTTTTAAGTACTGAATTTTCTAAAATGCTGCCAAAATAAGAATCAGTCCAGGTTACAGACCCAGAACCAGCGAGTTCATCGCTTCCCTCCATCCACTCGTGCAAAACGCTACTACTTCCGGCCTTTGTTACTGTTCCTTCCAGTTGCCATTAAGGGGCACTAACAATTGTCTCAAGGGCTCAATTATGCTTTTGATCCAAGTTCTCACAGCAATGCACTGGATCTACTTCCAATCTTACCAGCGACCACGGCTGCAGCTCCAGTATTAGCAGCAGGAGCATGAGCCCAAGGATTGGTTTCACGAACTGGCATAGCTGTGGACACTACAGCAGCTTGGGATGGTTTAGCAGCAAGCACACAGAAGGCAGAGGCAGTGCCATTAACTAAAATGGGAGCAGACAACATCAGTGCAATTAATTCATGCAAGGCATGCACGTGACTGGAGTATTAGTGGGCCAGGTCATACCTATCAACATACAATGATTTTAGACACTTCCACATGACAGCAGTTTGTGTAAATTAGCCATACTGGACTGACAGTCACTAAAGGTAGTAAATTCCATTTCATCAAGACAACACTTGTTAAGAGAATTGTGAGATGGTGGATTTTTATGTATTTTAAGAGGCCTTGAGTTCTGATGACCAACTGAAATTAATTTTTTTGTTTTTATAAGGAAAAGCTAGGGCTCACCAGAAGTTACTGTATGGTCAATTTTAGATTCAAAAGAACACATTTTAGATACAAAATAACAACAACCACATGTAACATGGAGCAGGGTTGGTTTTTTTTCCCCACACAATTTGCCTAAGAGCAGTTCTACAGTGGGCATCTCTCCACAACTCATCTAAGAATTTGTGTGAAAAATAGTAATCACGGTGGCACAAAATCTCTTCTGTTGCAAGATATGGTTCATATGACACAACTGGTAAGTCTTTTGCAGTTCAGGAGGCAGAATGTTAAAATAGCTGTTATCTCAAAGCCAGTCCCTTTTATAGGTAACTATCGTGTGGTAGGTGTATGAACTTTTTGTTAAAAACAAAACCACACAAAAAGTAAACAGACAAGATGAATAAAGCAGGATGCATTCACTCAAAATACTGGTAACAGGACTCGCACAAGAAATTAAGACCATGTGTTACTGGAAAGCAACATTATGTGCATTCAAGCCTAATCCAGCGTGACCGTGGCACGCAAAGAAATCACAAACCTTGAAAGGCAGGAGACTGTGGTGCGACTACTGTCACTGGTTTTGTCATGGGGGCCGAAGAGAAAGGATCTTCTGATGGTGTGCTGAAAGCACTGGTGATCTGAGAGCACAGGGCACTAATGCTGTCTCCTTCCCCTTCTACCTCAGGGACTACAATGTAAACAGAATTCATTAAATTGGAAGTTCAAAAGATACAGAAACAATTTACAAATACCAATCAGAAACCGAAATATAATTAGTTTCCTTATGTCCTAGATGTTCTTGCTACTGATTTGGATGACAGCTTTTTTTTTTTTTTTTTTTTTTCAAAATTAGTGTTGAAGATCTGACCTGAAATAGAATACCACATTAGTGTATTTTGTGACTGAGTCAAGAGGGTAAGGAGATCACCATTCCAAATTTAAAGGATACTCATAGCAAAAAATAAAAGGGTTTTCCATAGCTTTAACAGAGATCTAAATCTTTCAGTACTAAAGTGCTAAATATATCAAGGATTTGGTACTGAGATTTGGCACTCTGTGAAACCAAAATACTTATGATAGATTTAAGTGTTCCAACAACATATTTCTACAATCACTACATGAAGTTTAAATGTGCTGACAGCAATGCAGGCCAGCAAGTTAAGTCTGAAGTTAGAATGTTGATTGTTCCAGTTCAGCAGTAGCTGAAATCCCCGTCTCCTGTGTTAGACTCATTAAAGCAAAAGCTGAATGCTCAGATAAAATGGACATTCAGTTTTAAACCGAGTATCAGCATCATGTGGATAAAAGTAACATCTGGAGTAAAGCTGCCAGTTTACCAGATGTTCTCATGAGTACTAATGGCATTGTTTTTCAAAAGTACCAGTCATCAGTCCTTCATTGCACAGAACTGGCATGAGCAGGCATAATCAAACACAAATAGTGTAAGAAACAAAAGATGTCTGGACACAACATGCACCGTATCTAAAATTCAGGGGGAGGCATGCCCAAAAATTCTTTCTTTGAGGGATATTCTAAGACAGTGCATGTAGTGTGACAGTGAGCAGCGCTGGCAGTGGCATATATGGGAACCATGCATCAGATATGTTCTGAATCATGAAAAATTCAGACTATAGTGTGCTCAGTGAATATCACTAGTGAGCAGTGCACTATTATTGTAAAACTGATCATCTCAGGACTGGTCTTAAAGCACAGGTCATAAATATGTATTATAAAAGAAGTCAGACTAAGTTTTTTTGTTCAATTTCCCTTTGCCACACTGATTTTTACTTCAAAGCTTAGAACACCAAAACTAGCTCTGCTGCCAAGGGAGAATGCAGTTGGCCTGTCTGATAACCTAGCTAAGGGAACTCTAGGACATCATGCAAGGTACTGAGCACTCCAGGCCTTTATGTTGGGATGACTCTAGAAAACCCCACCACCGTCATGTAGAAACTGTACCACCTAAAAAGTTGAGTTTTTTTCTAATGCAAGGTGAAAAGCAATTTCATTGCTCTCAAAAGAATTCAGACAGGCAGAACAGATTGCAGAATGTATCACATCTCCTGACAAGTGGTTAAGGCCCTGCAGGGATTTGTCTCTCAGGATGCCCTGACAGTAAGTGGAAGAACTGGTTCAGTGATTCAGAGGGAAGAGCCAGCACCCACTAATTCACCAACCCCATTCCTGGAGCACATGAAGCTGTGATCCAGTATTTCAGATAGTGATTAGAACTATTTGTCATCTGCACATGGACAGTGCATTTGAAATTCTTGACTATTCCCAAAGCAGAATTTTTCTGGTGATGTTTGTTCATGATAAATGATAACACCAGGCAGGAAGAAGGATTTACTAGAAAACAACGAGTTATTTGAAGCCACAGAGAACGGAGGAACAGCCAATTTAAGGTGATGTTTCACTGGAACCACTTGGTTTTACCTGGGTTTTTCATGGGGAAATCGGTCTTCCTTTGCACTGTTGAAGGCAGCTCGTTTATTCGCAAAGACAACTGGCGTTTAAACGGAGACATCTTTTGGCTAAGGGCTGGGAAACCCCTGAAAGACCCTTGCCTGGCAAGCTGCTCTATAGGGGCATGCCTCCGTGGGATAGCGTGGGGATTGCTCATTTCTTTGTCCAGAGAGGCAGCAACTTCAGCAGTAGGAGAGGTTGGTGAGCCAGAAGAGGGGGCAGTATTGTTTGGTGCAGCACCTGGTGCTACTGTTTTCACTTCTGTTTCAACTGCTGGAGGAAACAGAGCGAGGTTAGAAGAGTAAAACAACCTGCCTGCCCCTAGTCATATTTGTTTTGAAAAGAGAAATTGCAAGAATTTGCATAACTAGTACTCTTCAAAATTATTTTCTAATTGCAGAGCAAAGAAATAATTTCCTTATACCTTCACGTCCTTCATTTTACATACATCCAGACTCCAGAGCTTACTAAAGCTAGCCACTTCCCAGATATATAGCTTTACATACGTATTCTTTCTAGCTGTTCCTGAGACCTCAGCTCTAGAAAGACTCGCAATTCATTTATGAGTAAGACCGAAAAATGTACTGTGTGTTTGAGACCTTTACTTTGCCTCACAAAGAATCATGGCCAAAATACTACTACAAACTGTAGTAAGTGACTTAGGGCGGCACGGCTCAGCAGCAGCAGGGAACAGAATCCAGCCCCAGGATCCTCTTTTAAAAGCCACCCTCCCAGCCCTGCAGAATCAGCAGTAGCCAAACACACTGCACAAGCCTTAGCAGGCCAAAGGTAGCAGCAGCACTTCACAGGTTAGGCTGCATTCAGCACTCAGGCTGCAGTTCCCCTGCTCCTCCAAAAAATAACGGAATGGCAACGGGGATTTTTCCATTTCTAGGAAAACTCTCACTCATAAATTAATTGGTTTTGGGGCTCATCAACACAGCAGGACAAGGGGAAATCTCACTATCCCGGTGTGAACTCTTATTTTACCTACATTGTTTTCGAAATACTTGGGGAAAAACAATTACCTTTTTTTGACACATCAGCAGAATAATTAGAAGTCTGGTAAAGAGAGGAGTCAGACTAGGGATTTCTGAGGAGCTGGAATGGTAGGAGGAACCAATTATGTTGTCTCGCAAGCTTCAGTACCCATGAGTTGCAGCTGCTCGTTCAAGTGAAACTTTTCTAATCAGTCTTTCTTGGAAAGGATTTCATACACCTTCATTGAGTCAAGACTTTGACTCATGCCCTCAAGTAACAAAGGCCTTGTGTTTAAGCTTCATTTAGCACATTCTAAAACTAACGTATGGGGACAAGCAGACGGATGACGAAAATGAAGATTAAAGTTTTGCAATCGAGGGGCAGCATAAAACTTGCTGTGGAATCCTCTGAAACAAAAGTTTTACTCCAATGTAAAGAGGGTTATTTATAATACTTATTTTTTTGTTAGGTGTAGAGCTCCAGTACTTATAATAAAACTTGAGTAAAAAGCTCTATAATTTAGTTTCAGAACACTAATTCCTTACAAATCAGTTAGTTACTAGTTTTGAACATAATTAACAGTGCAATAGTTGTGCGTTTTATGGTGAGGAGATGGTTGTTTTGTTCTGGATTTTTTAGAAGGCACTCCATGACAAATCTGTTCTTCTCTTATATAGTATTACTCTATACATACACTTTGCAACCTGCCTTAAAAATAATGTAATTTATTTTTTAATTTTCTCAGAAAAAGGCATTTCGTTTTCTTTTCATTTACCGTAAGCTTCAGACATGTCTGGCAAACGTGTCCTATTTTTATAATAATTTTCCAATACAAGATTTTACTATGGTTCCTACGGTGTTCTCTGCCATAAAGCAGGCTGACAAAACAAAGCAGCTTTCACATATGAAGCCACTTGCACCTTTTCTAAAAGAGATAATGGAAAATATGATCCAAGTGAATGTGGGAGCATTTTTCATCTTGTGAAGTGCCAAGTGCCTGGGAGTATGATTTGAATATAGCAAGGTTCAAGAGAAGGAATGCACTAAGGACATTAAGCCTCTGTCCTTGCACAGGCCTCTCTGCTGGTTTTGCTCGCTACAAATGATGGTTTAAGTTGCATCCCATACCTTTAGCATCCGGCATCTGTCTCATAACTTCCTCTCTCTCTGCTTGTTCAGTAGCTGTAGTGACCCTGAATGACCCCTCTCTAGTGAATGTGGTTCTGCTGGCATCAAAGGTGGCAGTCACTCCACACTCCTTCTCTCGCTTCTGCTTTCGCTCCAGGCACGCTGCAAACGCACAGCCCACGGCGTGACTCAACCTTTCCCCCTGGACAAGACAACAGTGCGTCACACAGTAGCTGGAACAGAAACATTCATGTGCCTCAAGCATCGCGACATGACAACCTGCCTTCACAAAACGGATCTAATTAAAGAGAACTACTGCAATTGGCCGCCTTTAGTGCGGCTCTAAAATTAAACCTGGTATATAAAGACATCCAACTACTAATGCACAAGCCGCATTCAAGGCCATGCAGGAACAAATGAGATTGTTGGATAATCCGTTTAGTTCAACTGCTACAGAGATGCTACTGTGATAATGTGCCTGCACTGATCTCTTGCCTCTGGACACACCTGTGCACAAAGAAACTGTTCTTGAAGCCATCTTAGGGTGAAGTCCCGAAGGACAGGTCAGTGTTATTCTTGGAGGAAGTTTACAGAGGGCTCAGGAGACAACTTTCATGTGCAAGTGTGAAAATTAAAAGTACAATGGTGACTTACTTACACCTCTTACTGCCCCTGACCAAATGCATGGGTTAAGAGTGCCTTCTGTAAAGCACTTCCAGGGCTTTTTTTTTTTTTTTTCACCACTGAGGTCAAAAGGGTCCACTATCCAATAACTGCAATAAGGAAAGGAAATTCAAGTCAGAGGAAGTCCAGCCACCCAGCTTATATAGCAGCTAAAGCTGAGTCAGAGGCACTACTGCTACCAGTAGCTCAACTCATCTATCATAATCACTAAGTGAATTGACCTGTTATTCACAGAGGAAAACAGCAATGTTCCAGCTCTAGCTTAACTTTTACTGGGAATTTCTAATGTCATTGTTCGAAGAAAAATGATAAATTGTCAAGTACTATTGCTCTCAACATGCAGCTCTGTGGAGTTGACACAATGAATTTGCATGAGGTTTCAAGCACTCTGTATAATAAAGGCAGGAATCAACAAAAAGCAGACAGAGGAAAAGGCCAGATCAGGGAGTTAAATAACTTAAGTCTACACAGCAAGAAACTGATAGAAGTAACTTACTTTAAACCTACTCAAAACATCTCTACTACTTAGAAGCAAACAGAATGCTAATTTAATTCAGTTTAGTTCAGATGATTTTTCATTCAAGATAACATTCCCACACAAGAGACTGCACTCATAACCAGTCTGTATTTACTTTGATTTTATAATGGAAAAACTGTCATTGCTGTTTCAGTTTTTGGCTGTAAATATTTTCAGATAAGAAAATTTTCTGTCTATTCAGAAGAGCAGTTCCCTCCTGCTAGAGATATCTGAGGCTGACTACATTCCTTTCAGACACACGCTGAGCACCACTTCTCTTCCCAAGACAACTTCACAGAGAGACGGCAAATAATTCAGATATAGGGAATTAGAACTAAAATAATTTTCAAGGAGTAATTAATATTTCAGCTGGAGTCAGAACATATTGCCATATTCCTGATACTCAGTACTTCTGACCAGTTGCTTCTAGCTAGGAGCTGGAAGAGTTACCACATTAAACTTACCGTGTCCTTCACAGCCATAAAGCAGTGGCATATCCAGCGCCTTGTTGTGCCATCTCGACAGATGTAGGAGAATGCCCGGTCAAAGTTCCTGTCTGGTGCGCAGAAAGAAACCTTCTCTATTGTCTGATCAACTATAAGATCCTAGAGGGGAAAAATCCCCACCCCCCCCAGTAAAAGAAATGTGAGGAAATATGGAAAAACACTTAACAAGTCACTTTTAGTAGTAACTGCACAAAGATGAGTTATACTAAAAAGAAGATAACCTGTTGTGGCTGTAATTATCTGTCAACAAAGTCACCATTCAGAATCTATTCCCTGTACGAAACAAAAAGAACAGATGACATTTTCCACAGGCTACCTTTGGTAGGGGTTTGCCAAGGCACCACTTAAGACTTCAAGGACCCAAACAATTCCTATGACCTCTCCTCTAGACTATGGAGGCACACATTTTTGTTTTACTTTTACAGCAGATCCATAGTCTTGCAATAACAAAGTCTTTACTGTGGTTAAAACACAACACTGAAACTTATGGAGAAGGTCTTTAAGTGTGAAAAGGTCTAGCAACTGCTACAAAAAGAGCAAAAAGTGATCTGCCAACCAGCCAAGCAGGGATGAAATGGAAAAGCACCAGCAGCACTGGTTGTACCAAACACCCTCAATTTAGTGACATAGATTGATAGAAGTGTTCCTGAAAAAGACAGTACAGTTTAAGATTATGCCATCTTCATTAAAATTTTTTTTTCAACCTTTTTTTTCAAGATTGCTTCTTTTGGTTCATGGCTAGTACTTGGCACCTCTGCTGATATATTCAACCACCAGGAGGCAACAGTATATTCTCTTTTTAAATCTAGTAATTTTAATTACTGCCAGAGTCTGCACAACTTATTAATATTCAATTTGAAAAGATTGCAAATACGGAGTTTCTAAAAATAATACATGTATTATTACTTTTAAATGAGGCAATCAGTACACTGAATTCACTCACATCAGTATGTTTGTATTACAAACTGAATTCTTGAGATAGCAGTTTTAGCTCTCTCTGATGAACCATATCGTTAACAGCAGCCCCGAAGAAGTCTAGCCACAGAGCAGATATTTGACAGGCAGTACTGCAGAGGGATATGAATTATCTCTGCCTGCCAGCGTTGGCTTTTAGAAATCATCTTTTGGGTCGACAAAGTGTTAAATGATATGAATATAAACCAAATTATTTCAGACTGATGAAAGTTTAAATTGTTCTGATAGTCATGCCATCTTTTAAATTACTAGTACACTTGTAGTGGGAAGCCTAAAGCTCTTCTTTCTAACTGCCTACATCTACATAAAACCAAGATTCATTTGCTTTTACTTGCACACAGGTGCCTTGGTAGAACATATTGTGCTATTTCACATAAAAAAAAAGTCATTTCACAATAAAAAAACCTGTGAAACAATCTGGAAGGATGCTACAAATAAACTAGTCTTCCACTTTAAACCAAAAGCTTATGTATTAGAATTAACCAAATTTGATCTACTTAATTGCTGTTTAGTTTGAGTCTGAAGGCACAACCCCTCCTATTTAATTTACTCTCTTAATTGCATTCTTGGAACCCCTTGTTCATTCAGATCCATTCTAGGATTTGGAAGCACTGAAAATTATATTGATTTATATAGATTATAATATGTTATATTGATTAATGTGAGTTTGCCTATGTATTACTATTGCAACCTTCTGCAGTGCTGCAGGACAAAAATCAAGCGACTCTCCAAGTTCACTGTCAACAGAACTTATGAGGGGAAAAAATGGGTTGTTCCAGTAAATGTAACAAAAAATGTTCCAAGCTTGTGCTACACCTGTCACATTTTAAAAAATGTGTTCTGAGAGTAGCGTGGAATTAACTGGGAAAAAAATAAGCAGGTGTACATATGTTTACAAAGCAAGAAACTATTAAACTAATTATACTTTTCAGTCTTCCTTTCAAATACCAACGTTTGTGTTAACACGAAGATTTAAAGATACAGTACGTACAACAGCACAGAAAGATCTAAAACTTTTACCCAGGGAAATCTAACCTTTGTTTTCTCATCTACAACTCTGAGTCCATCCGCCGAAACCCACAGGACTGCTTTGACGGCCTTCTTCCCAGACTTTCAAGTAAAGAAAAAAAGGAAAGAGAAAACAAAACAAAACAATTTTATGCCAACAGCAGACTGCCACCCACTTCCCCTCTCCAAGAACCATAACATTAAGTGTAGATGAAGTCCACGGTCAGTAGGGTGCCCAAAGCTCAATCCAAGTTGCAAAACATTCAGAGAACCAAGCCAAAGCCAGTATTTCAGAAACAGCACGTCGTGGGGATGGGGAGAGGGCACAGGACAGGTGAGGCAAAAATAAGGTGTACATCCACTGACAGTAAAGGATTCAAGACTGACCAAGTGGGTGAAGAATTCCACTAGAGTCAGAAGACACTAATTCATAAGGAGTTAC
This sequence comes from Serilophus lunatus, assembly GCA_013399895.1. Classification (NCBI taxonomy): domain Eukaryota; kingdom Metazoa; phylum Chordata; class Aves; order Passeriformes; family Eurylaimidae; genus Serilophus; species Serilophus lunatus. The sequence goes on from VXBA01004284.1 coordinate 984,777, forward strand.
ACCACAGGTAGCTTCCTTAGCACAAGTTCAAACATAGGAAAATTCTTACCTGGTATTTCCACCAGCCCTACCCTCTGTCCCAATAGTTGCATGGCAGAATCATGGCATCACCTTAAACCAGTGTTAAAAGCACCCTAACACCATCAGTTACTTGTGTAGCTCCTTAAACTCATAAGCCTAATGCTAAGGTCAATCATCCAAACATGTTTCACTAATCTATTACTAGCTAAATGTCAAATCTTGGAGAAGAAATAGAAGAACATGATTTCTTAACCATTTGGTGTGGATCTTGAAAATCGATGGTGTGGGGCGGGCTGACGCAGTGGAGGAGAGGTCTGGCTTTTATCCAAGACCGGACTGTGGGAACTTTCAGCTGCTGCAAGCTGAGGGTAAGAAAAAGTGGGAAACACAGAAGGGCTTCAGGAACTATTTAAATTACAGATTCTTTCTAGACTGTTTACTTTTCAAGGGAAGGTTACAGAAAACAGTTTAAACACAATATTCTTCTGAAACTAATTAATTCAAAAGAAAGTATGTCAACATAATTTTACTGGGTGTTACAGAGAACTACTACTAGAAAAATAGGCTTGGGTTTTTTCTAGCGTATTCCTTTAATTCACAAGACCCACTTTATTTAATCGGTTGCTAAAATATTCTCTCCATAATGTTTTTCAAGGCACTGGGTTTACATAGTATGTGGCTGCTAATGTCACCCACCAGAGAACACTACAGAGAGTGAAGAAAGTAACAACAAAAAGAGACTAGTGGCTTCAAGCAAGAATTGCAACTATATTACGAATTTTTTAATAGTTTATTGCAAATGTACATAATTTATATTCTTACAGCAAGTAATGGAACAAGGATACATTCTGGCATAAGCTACTGCAAGTTCCAAGTCCACAACACCGAGTTTAACACTGTAAGATTGAAAAATCTTTCAGTGAAAAGTCTCCAATTATATCACATTGGTTTCATTCTCAGAGAAAGCAGCAAGTGTGAAGAAAAAGGGCCTGGCAGAACTTCTGTTTGTTTTTTTGGGGAGGAACTATCTGTCCCAATTTTGGAAGCAGCAGTGACACTCCGGGCATTTTCAAAAAGCTTGGTGAGAACAGAGAATGGTACTGACTTGCACAGAAGAGTGTTTAAAGAGAAAAGAGAGAAAACAAGCACAGCACGAAAGCAAGCTACAAAGATGTACTTGCAGAAGCAAGTTTCTAAATGACTATCCAGTCTGGATACTCCAGAGAAGGTTTAATTCAGATTCTGAAATGCCTAATGGAAAGAATGTAATTCCTACTGGAAGATGTACATAAATTTACCATTGTGTATGTTGAAAAAAATATTGCAGCACTTAAAAGTCACTTTTAATTTTTGGTCTTAAAAGGCAGTAAGTATCAATACCTACAAAATATAATCTGTATTTTCAATGCTCAGCTAGCTTCCATAGCCTACAAGTCCCTATTACTTCCAAAACAAAAGGTTTGTAGAGGTATGCCTACTTGAACTGCTTTAAAAAGAGTATCAGTTTTTTGTAAGCCATTAATGATCTTAAAAATCTTTATTTCAAGCAAATACAAGCAATCAAGAGAAGATAATGCCTGCAGGAACTTGGTAGGTTTAGATTACCATCATTAGAACAAGAGCTACAGGTCTTTCCCCAGTCAGCAGTAAAAACCTTGTTCCTACAGAAACTATGAACAATTCCTGAAGTTTGTACTCAAGTCAAGTTTAACTGAGCTGGGGACTTTATAAAGCAGTACTGATATTTAGCAGAGCTACTCCTCACCTGCTCTTTTACCAAATGAGGATTTAGAAATAGCTTACACTTAGAACTTCCCGTTTCTCAGAATAAAATGAAGAGGCTAAAGGGCTTTCTAAGTCCTCTTTTCCCACTGGAAACACCAGTTTCCACATGCAAGATAACCAAACATGGATTTGCTACACCAATGGAAAAAGAAGACGCACTTTAATCTCCCAATTCCTTCTTCTAGATACATGGTGGATGCAGTGCTTTGAAAGGGTAAGTGCTCACAATTTACACCCTAAATCCACTCCTACTGTTGTTGGGCAATGAATGATTTTCCCGTTTACTGAATTCTCAGCTTATCAGTGCCTACCAGTGATGTATAAAGGAACTTACTTCTCCAAATCAGGTTATATTGGATATACAAATCAAAGTACTACTCCATTATGGGCGGGATATTGCCAAATAAATCATGATTACAAGGTAGATTAAAGCACTTCCACTCCTGGCACATACTGGACAAAGATCAGAACAGAAGCAAGATACAGCACGGGAAGCAAACTCCAACTCAGGACTGTGTAATGAACACTGAAATGTATAGGCAACGCCAAACACAAGCACTGAAAGCAAATGGCCAATATCCTCCAGAATAGTACGGTCTAGAGATCCAGAGCAGTAGCCTGCCTTCATATTCCAGAGTTTTTCTACAACAGCACTGCCTGAGGAGCGCCACGTGTGGCATCAACTCCTGGAAGACTGATTTATCAGTGCTGAGTCAGCACCAATAGAAACCTCACTGCTCAGCACTTCTGGGTCGGTCAGTAATCTGCTCCAATACAAGATTCATTATCTGGACTAATTTCAGAGCCCTCAGATATCTCCAGGAGGGCGGGTGGGCGGGACATCGTCCCAACATACAGCGAGGCCCAAGGACAAAGCGGGACCATGGTGAGCTGGGCACAAAGGAAACCTCACTGACCATCTGGCAGTTCCCTAGACATAGGCATCCACCAAACAAAAAGTAGTTGCTTTATTTTAAGGTGAAAAATAACATTTTAAGGATACCAGAGTAGAATTGAAGTTGTCCAAAAATGCACTTTTAAAATCTTACTAACATTGTTTCTAGTACTTTGGCCTATTTTATTCTGTCCTGGGACTTCGAAACAGTTCTAAGATGAATCTGAAATCAGAGGTATATATCTAAAGGAATTTTTTTCATTTCAGACTCCATATAAAACATTGTGTGATGAGAAATACACATACTCAATAGAAGCAAAATGTAAGAAGGATCACCAAATCTGTACTACTACACACTACAACAGAAAAGCTTTAGTTTAAAAAGATGAAGAGCTGCCTAAAAAGACAGTTTATTTGCTAACTGCAGAAGCCTAAGCCAGAGCTATTAACAGATACCTCATTTTTACTTAAAGTTTAAAAAAAAATCATTTTCAATATTAAACACTTGAACATTTCCAGATACAAATCCAGCAGATTTACCTTTTACAGGGAGAAAAATATGGACAGGGAAAGCAGGAAATACGTCATGCAAAAATGTCAATATGACATTCTGAAAGCTGCTAGCATGTTTTAAGTAACTCTGTAGTTTGGAATATTATATTAATCCAAATGTAAGGCATCTGGGGAGAGATTACAGATGAGACAGCCAAAAGATATTAGAGTTATTAGTATTTCTCAATTATTAATAAAAGAACAGCTGTCTCTCTGTTGCAGATTTCCCTAGATGTGGGCTACTGTTGTGGGCCAAAGCAGTAATAAAGGCACTGCCACATTAGTGCTGTAAAGATATCTAAATACTATGGATTTAAGTGGTTTCAGTGCCAATTAATGAAATTCACAGGCTGAGGTAGAAGTAGGTCCTCCTTTGTCAAAATATTGTAATACAAGACAAAGCAAATCTACAATGCTGTGGTGAAGTACCAGACTTCATTAAAAATGCAACTGAGATGTAACAGGAAGATGGCACATTTAAAAAGTCAAAGAAAGGCTTTTATCTAAGTGCTATGCAAATATCTATCCTTTTACATCTTCACTTTCTTATGTACTTTAATGTAAGTTAATACCAACAAGCAGAGAGAAAACTAACATATCTGGTCAGGCTGAGGTAGAGGATTTTCTGTTTGTTTTCAATTCAGCATTTTGGGTTGGAAAGTAAACAGCATGTTTTGACTCCAGTCTTTGTAGATTCTAGCTCTTAAATTTCATTTGTGCATAGGAATGATCTCATTAATCTGACAGATCTGCCACCTACTATATTTTAGCCCCTCACCACCACTACACTTTAGATGTATGCTTTCCCAGATCGTAGGAAGAAACTAGAACTGGGGAAACAGCTGTCCCTGTGTGACATGCATCACTAGCTGAATGAATGGTGAAAAAGGAGCAGCTGAAAAAAACCTTACTTACTCCCCAAGCAAAGCAAAGCAAATCCATAACCAGAGAATAATCTTCAAAAGGCTCTGGTATATATGGAAGTTACAAACCTGCTAGTTTCTATTTAAACAACATTTCAGTTTATAACAAAATATTTCAGAAGCCATATCTTAGATTAACTCCATATGAAAGCTAAATTAAAAGGGTTTACAGGAATTTTAAACACAGAGGTAGGAAACAGATGAGAGGTAAAAGAGAGAGAGGTCTTTCTGCCTTGTGGAGATGTAGACAGCTGGAACAAAACCACTCAGCATACAGCAGAGCACACTCTGAATAAGTTCAAAGAGTTGTTTTCCTTCTTGTCTAAGACATTGTTCTCGTGAAAACAAGAGCAACAACAGAAACTGTAAATTGAGTTGTAGAATTAGGAAAATTTAGTAGGTAAGTTGAAATTAGGTAAACATAGTAGATAAATGCCTGGTCACATCTTCATATACCTTTGAACAAGGACTGTGTTTAAAACAGGAAGGGTTAAGAGTTGGCATACTACTTTTTTCCAATACTAACATTTGGAGACCAACTCATGGTGCCAGGCAGCTGAGCATGAAGAACTCACAAGGCACAGACCTCAACTGTTCTGTAGGTATTTGCCCAGGTGATGTAAGTTGGCACAAGTTTAAGGGTTTAAAAGGAAAATTCATAATTTTTTCAGGATGACCAAATCACTTCAGAACATGATCTCCAATACAGCCCACAGAGATCTGAATTTCTCATTTAGGTTACTTTTCAAACCATATTCTTTCTTTGATACCAAGTGTGTTTTAGAAACAAATATTCTGAAATTAATTAGGGAACCCTCAACATCCTGATTTTATGGCAGGGCTATACCAGGGATGTAACTCCTTATAGTGCAAGCACAAACAAGGCATTAAACTTACTTTTCCAAAGAAGCCTTTGAAGAACTTCCTTTCCTGGAGGAACAGGGGGGACAAGTCGAGCGCTATTACTGTAGGTAGCTAAAATGTCCCAGGGTTTTCAAACCAACAAGCACACACACGAATAGGGTTTGGAGGGAAAGGAAGGGGTTTTTAGAGTTATCCATGAGAAGGTGCGACAGGCAAATGTGAAAATATTCCCATGAAAATGCAGATCAAAGGGCACACACACAATTCTAATAAGCTACTGCCCTGAAATTGGTGGAAAGAAGAAAACCTCAGCCCCAATTTCATGCAAAGTGGTTACTTTTATTTTCACTCTCCCTTGTTTAGTTCCTTTTAGTTAGGTTATAAACCAAACTTGGCAGCAGATACGGTGGTTAAACAATTAAAATACTGTATGAGCTCTTGTGAAATGCAAAGTTCTAACTCCAGAATTGCAGTCAAGTTTGCTCTGCACTGATCACTCTTTCCCAAAGCAAATGCTCTGTAAGCTGGAGAAGCATGTATGGTTGGTTTGAAGCAGGTGTAAATGCTGCTTCATTTTATTCCATGTATTTGTTGCTCTGGTTTACACGCTGCTCTTATGCTTCACAACTTATGCAGTCTCCAGCAAAGAGTAAGGAATTTCATTTCACCTTGTGGTAAAACTAAAACACAAATGAGATCCCTTCCTCCTTCTCTAAAGCCTTCCAAGGCTTTATGCACTGTTTATACAAATACTAGTTATTCATTCTACAATGCTGAATTGACAGGCTGAACAGCCTTTCAAGTCAGCTCAGACAGGGAAAGACACTTGCAAGCGCAAAGATACCAAGGGCTGAACTACGGCTTCCTAAACTCCTTCAGCCTAGAAGCAATTATACCAATTGCTATATTCACATTAAGAAAAAGGCAGCATACAATTTTAGGCATACTTGCATGCAGTTCAGTTTGCCAGCTTTATTTTGTTGCCAGATTGTGAACGTGAAACTACGAGATCCGAACCGATCGGCTGAGAGAACACTTCAGCGGGCCGGGCGCTCTGCGAGCACAGCCAGCACAGCCACGTGCTGCTCCACGTTGGAGGGACACTGACGTGAAGCACAGAGCTGCTCCTGCTATCTTTTCAAATTGTTTCACTTGAAAGGAAGCTATAGCATAGGAGGAGGAGGTGGAGAATCGCAGATGAGACAAGGAGCGCCTCTGCGACAGCCCCCGACCCCACATTTATGCTGTGCAATTCCAACCTGTTGATCACCGATAAAATATTCTATTAAAAATATTGCCACAGATATCCTGAGGCAGTGTCTCCAGAATTGATTGATAAACGAGGTTATATTTAAAACAAAGCTATGGTTCTGACGCAAGTCAACAAAAGCCAGGAAATACAAAGTTAAGAAGGGAGTGTCAATCTTGACAATGCTTTTCCTGGTCTCTGCTGCCGTGGGCCTCTCTGCCTGATGTCCTTCCACAGAACATGTTACCAACTATCTGTAACATACTTGTGTCAACTCAGACACTGTATAAAGAATATCTCCAAATTCAGTCAGCTGCAAAGCTTAACAATTTTTGGGGGGCAGGAACGGTTATGTATTTGGACAGGATATGCTGAACCCTAGGAGGGGAACTAATGGATTAATCACAGTGTAGTGTACAGAATAAGAAGGGGTTGGATGCTGCTGCCAAGTTGAGCAATGACTATTGCATTACACTAAATAACAGCACTTTAAAGACAGCAAAAGCTAAAGAGATTCACCAGAAGCTACCTCATTTTTAAGTGATGGTTAATTTTGCTCTCAGCAAAATGCTTGTTAAACAAGATTATTTTTTTAAATAAACTATACGAGGTTAATGGAAAAGGCATCATGCAAAATGGGTTTTAAACAACACTAAGTTAATGTAGTTTAGAGATAACTAGTGCATGTTTTAAAACATTAAATTATGTCTCTTTACCTGCTAAAACAAGAACATATATTAAAACAAATGCATAATTTAAAACAAAAAGTGCAAGTTAGAAACCAATACAAGCTAAAGCTGATTTAAAATCAAAATACGACATGAGAGAGTATACTTTTGTTTTTATATGATGTTCCCACACCTGAGTCAAACACACTTACAAGGCCCCTAAAGTTACTTTCCAGTTGGCATGAAGTATTTTAAATTCAGTGAAATGGTTAAGAGGAAACCATTTAGAGCTTAGTGTCCAACTACAAGGATCTTACCAGATATGAAATGTATACACAGTAAGCAATATATCCCTTCTAAGGGAAAAATGCAAGCTGTATTGGTAACATCCTTTTAAGTGAAAAATGCACATTCTATTGATAATATAAACTCATGTTCATAATAAACTAATAGCTGAATACATGGATTTCTGTTATGTTAATTAGACTGTAGTGCCATTTCATCTAACAGAAAGTTATAGTATTGTTGGTGTTCAGTTTCAGAGCTACAAAACTGTAACAACAGAATATATTATGGGTGAGGGATTCTTGAGCTAAAAGTGGCTTTTTTCATTCAGTTGTCAATTAAACAATATTTCAATAAAATGCTCACCATCAACTGGTTTCAAGTTCTGCAAGACGCAATGTTCAAAACAATTATGCCACATTAAAGGAACAGGTAATTAAAAAATCCCTGAAAGGTTATTTCCCACAATAAAGAGACAGAGAGATTTGTTTGCATCTTTTCTTTCTAAAAGCAAAGCAGTAATTAAATTATTCCTAAAGTCAAGACTAACACTGTTCTATATTCTTGACAAATCCCATTAAATGTTTTAAAATCCAGTAGTCAGCCCTACAAAAGAACAGTCTTCAGTTCCCTAAATGAATTGCCAACTGTTGTAGAGCAAGAATTAAGAGGAAAAAATACATCTATTAAAATAAGTAAAGACAGAGAGAACTTAATTATTATTAGGAGCTACAAGATGCCAGTATTTTAACAATTCTAATTTTTATTGACTGGACTTATAAAACTTATACCTTTCCTGAAGGGAAAACAAGAAAGACTGAAGTTGCCCATATACATTTTGATGTAGTTTAACCATATGAAAAGTAAAGCCAAATTTCCCCTAAGCTAGTCTTTCAGTATGAGCACTGCAGCTTAAACTTGTAATTCTTTCAAAACCAAGAGAAAGCCCACCAAATAACTAAGTAGTGTGAAAGCAAGAGACTACCAGAAGAATAAACACAATACTTGCATGCTGAAACATCACCCAGTGTTTGGCTTCTGCTAAATTAAGAGAGTGTATTGTAAAGAAAGATTTCAGCAATAGTGGTGTCCTAAAAAAATGCCCCTGGTTTAAAATCTACATGCCAGGGTGAGAGGCAGGGCTTGAATTGCAGTGAGCAGCTCCAAATGAACCTTGGCTCTGATGGAGTCTAGCTACTACAGCACATGTAAAGTCATCTGAATCTTCTTCCTGGGGCCCAAAGAGAGTTTCACCTCTACTTCTCAACTTCCAACACTGACAAAGAAGACGATGTAAACAACAATCATAAGAGATTGTGCTTGTGTCCAGTTTACTTATAGACACCAAAATGATCAAACTGCAGAAGAAATCAGAATTATCTGAAGAAAAATGTTTAATTTAGGAGATTGTGTAAAATTCACACTCATCCACAATTTGGAACAATGAGAGCACAGAACAGGGAAAGTGACCTATTTATTTCCAGAGAATGCACTGCAAAAGTCAGACATCCAAGTCTGATATCTGAATCAATAACTCATGTGATCAAGAGTCATAATCCTGGAATTAGCCAGATTCCTGAAGAAACCGTGTACTATGGTTCTACTATATCTTATTAATGATAAACTTAGCTACACTTAACTGGCTTGTGAACTTGTAAGATTTTTATAACCTAGAGAATAGCTACTTCACAGCATAGCTCCCAGGGAAAAGAATGAGAGAATTTGCAGAAAGAAGATACTGCAGTGATATTTGCTGTACTAATAGAAATTATTCTGAGAGAACAAAAACCAGAAAAGGACAAAAATGGATGCAATTCATTATGTGGTCAGGACTTTTAGGTACACAAACTAAATCCACAGAACAAAGAAACTCATATTTTGTGTAGCCCTTTTTAACAAAAATCAATGACCAATCACTGTGGACTGAATGGGAACAGATGGGATGCAGCTTTAACAGGTTGCTATACATTAGCTGAGAGAGAAAAGAATGAAAAGACTTGATTTTAATCAGAGCACTAAAGCAATTCAGGAACTTTACAGCACAACAGAAAGCAGAAAAGATAGCCCATAACCTTCCACTGTGTGCAAGGAAGAAGGGAAGAACAAGTTTAAATGGAACCCATTTGAGCCCTCAGACCAGGTGAAGAAAAAACGACCGATGGCAGATATTTTAAGTTAGCAAAAGTGCAGTAGAAGGGTTTGACAGACCTTCAGTAATTTGGTTGAGCTGCAAGGATACAAGAGTTTGTTCCACTGAACGCATACTGAAGAATGTGTGCGGCTGAAACATACAAGAGAAGTGATGGCAAGGATTGCAGTTCTCCATCTCCATTCAAAATTCCAATTTTTAATGTCCTTTCTCTGGTTCTTTTCAACGATGTCATAGCCTCAGCTCCTTGACAGACTGGTCCCTGCCTTTCTGGAGTTTGCTATTTCCACAGGACTTTGTGGCATTATTACTGCAGGAAAGAGATGACAAGACCTCTTCAAATGAGCGACAGAAATACAAAGAGCTTTGAACGAGTGCCATTTACAGGAGCAAACGTTCACAGAAGCCAAACTAAGAGCAGCCCACTTCATGGCATATCAGAATTAGGCAGCCTTCAGGCCACTTTGAGCAGATGCAAGGCAGATTATTTCATGCATGACTACAATGTTGCAGTGCATTAGAAAAAAAGCAGCCTAAAACAAGTTATATTTTGTATAATAATGGTGAATTAAGTCACTATTAAAGTGGCAGGCAACAGAGGGAAAGAGAGAGAGGGGGAGAAGAAAAGAGAGAGAGGGAGAAAGCTGTTAAAAAACAATGGTTGAAGTCCCACGAGGGTACCAACTTAGCCTGAAAGGTCACAGAGAATTTTTACACATTTGTTTTGCAAATAGTTTCTGAAAGTAGGAAGAACAGTTGTAACTCTCCCTCTCATCATCAGATTAGCATGTCCCCCTAACTGCAGCAGTGCTCCCAAACTGGCCAACTGTTCTCCTAACATGGGTCAAAAGTTCAGTCTTTAGCTGGGGCACTGCTGCTGAACGGACCTTTTCCAGTAACACTCACAGTCCCAAAGCCAACTTTGTCATGAAAAAAAATATACATACAGATTTCAGTCTCTTCACAGCATCCTCACAGATATGCATTCCTCTGGATTCATCCACTTCGACATGTCCCAAGTACTGCAGGAAAGAGAGTGGGGGAGAAAAGCTTAATAGCAGCTCCTTAAATTCCCTGGATTTCAATGAATCCAAGCTCTGAATTCATCCCAGTACAGCTGAGATGACAGACATTACCAGCACTTTGCCAGCCTTTTCTGAGACCTGCATTTGGAGGTTTGACTGTGGATATTTACAGGGCAGCAGCATCAGCAGAAAAGCATAATACAACCAGAAATCCTGAGGGAAAGAATCTTTCCTTGCTCAGGGGAAAATATGAAATTGAAAAATATTGAAAACTGTATTTTCCTGATTATTCAGCACAAGCTTCAGTCATTTATTTTTTTTTACTAGCATAGCATGAAAATATTACATCAATATAGATATGATGGTGAGCAAATTATTTTTTAATAATTTACTACATTTACTACATTTACTATCAAAAACTGAATTAGACTACCCAGTAAGATGAACAAATATATTTAAATGTTCATGTCCAAATATGAGAAATTTCAGTATTGCAAACAGAAGAAGTCTTTCTGCACTCACTCTTACAAAAAGATTTGAGTTTTTTAAAATCTGTTTTCTGTATATTCATCTGACCAAGCACAACTAAAACCAAACAAAAAACCAAACAAAAAAACACCCCAAAACAAACAAAAAAACCCCCAACAAACAAAAAACCCAAAATAAAACACCAAAAAACCCCACAGCCCACCAAAAAAACCAAACACAAACAAAAGCCACAAAAAAACCCCACAAAACCAAACAAACAGCAAAACAACAGTTTTCAATTTACAATTTACAACCCAGAATAATATTAGCCTATAGAGAAAGCAATTGCAAGAAATAAATCAGAGTGTAGGGTTTCAGTACCACACACAGTTGAATTCTACATTCTGTAACTTTCAGCTCTAACTTTTGCAACCTCCCTACCTTTTCCAATCATTGTTCTTTTTGATACGGGAAGGAAATCTTCCCCCAGAAAAAATCCTATCCTTATTCAATTAACTCTTGAAGAAAACCATAGAAATTATTAAAAGCTTTTTGAAGTTTTGTAATAAGAGCTATAGGTCAAAGAAACTTCCCCCAGTTTACGTGGCATTGTAAGCATTGTATGCAACTCAGCATTTATATTCCAAGCTAGCCAGAGAGTAAGTGTTTTTAAAATATTAGAATCAACAATTGTGTCACTTAACACAGCAGCAATCTATGTTTAATAGCCTATTGAGAAGTCCCACTCTATAATAAAATACTCTGTCATAAGTTATCTGAAATCTCCTAGATTTTGTTTCATTAATTAGGATAGCATACTTAGCTAGATGGACAAAAAAAATGTTCACTCTTTAGCACCATATTGAAGCACTCTCAGATTAACATAACAGATTCAACCAAATGGACAAAATCAAAACCATTTTAAAGAAAACCATTAAACCATTTTAATAGAAATTGGAAAGTTAGGATTTCTTCATGCAAGGCAAGGTGTTCCAGAAGAGGAGACATTAAACTGCTGAAAGATTTAAGTACCTTAAGTGACAGAGGGCTTTAGCATTAAATCTCACTATGTAGCTGTTTTTTTAAACAGAGTTAACTGTGGATGGAACAATTCTACAAGAATTTAATTTAAACCAGACCTCACAGCTGGAGAACAGCTTGAAAAATAAACTGCATAGAAATTAGATGGTAAATAAAAGAGATACAGCACTTTAGAGCTCTTTCAAAATCAGCTCTGTGAGGCTGAAGCCTTATAATTGAATAATGGAGCTGCCAAAACAGCAACTGTACTCCCTTAGCTGAGCCTGCTGAACACTAGCAAAAGATCTTAATTTCTCCAGAACACAAACTAGAACATTTTAATCCTAAAAAATACATAAATAGTAACACCTAAAGACACAATTAATATGTGCCTGAAAGTACATATGTATATCACTGACTATTGCAGATGGATCTCCCGTTGTGCTCTGACTCCTTTGGAGATTCCAGAGATGCAGAAATTCTGTTGTTGTACATACTTGTCATAAGAAAGTTCTGGGTTTAATAACCTTTCTTTAAAAAGTCAGTGATATAGACAAGAACAATGCTGATGTTTATATTGGACAGGAAAAAAAGTGTGTAGGGAATAAGCCATCTAGTTTGCATGAGGATCATGTATCATCCAAAAAGAAGACTACTTTCAGATTTCCTGAGCTATCCGCCCATCCCATTTACTCCAGTATAGACAAAAAGTTTCCAACTGAAGACTCAAACATGAAAATGCAGCCAGTCCCCGTACTTGGCAACCTGCCTTTTGATTGGCAAAGGGAGAAACAGAGTAAATATGGCCTCATGTCACACTCCAAAACAGACAAGCATTTTCCCCTGTGTTGCCAAACCTCTATTCAAGTCCCGTGCTCCAACTTGCAGCAGTCATGCCACTGCTGCTGGAGACAGCAAGTTTAGCTGCAGTTTTCAAGTACTGCTTCCCCTCCAGTGAATGGAGACATTATTACACATATCAAGTGCATCTACCCACACCAAAAGGGTACAATCCACAGACCTCACTGAGCATCAATCAATTCTGAATTATAAAAGAAATTACACTGTCACACAATACTTCTTTAGGAGACAGAGGACAAAAGGTGCTTTGTTTGCATTTGCACATTACACTTTTAGCCCTTTGTCAAAAAGCTTCCCTTGATTGCACCATTTTTTGCAGGAACTCATCGTTATCAGTAGCCTTGTACATTTTACAGGCAATTTCAAAGTTCTTTCTGCTTGGTTATTTTTGCGTTTTTCTGGGAAGGGGTGGTGGGGTGTTAATTCATTATACATGCCAATATGCTTTTAAGTTTCTTTCTTGTAAAAATAAATTTCAACTGTATAATCAGAATGCTGTGGGCCTCTTCTTCTTTTAGCCAAGCATCCCTTAAGCATTAAGTCTCCTTCCAAGTCTTCAAGCTTATTTCTAAAAATTTTTTCCCCTGCCAGGCTGAGAGCAGACATACATGGCTGAGATACTGTAGCACTGGTTAAATACATATCTGCCTTCTAGTGGGTCATAAAAAGAAAAAGTATTTCCTCAAGAAAATTTTCAAAAAACTATGTCAAACAGACCTTTTGTAGTACAGTTACATTTATACAGAAGTGTTAAATCGTAATTATATCAAAACCTAGCCTTAAATTTGAAATATTGGCTCAACTTATTAGTGCAACAGCATTTTACGAGAGACATTTCCAATTTAATAAAGGAAATACAGCCACTACTTAAGAGTCTGAAATGAAACTTGAACACCAGAATTAGAGGACTTAAGAAAAATAAACCATTGTCCCACCACAGGAAAGAGATTACATGGAAACCACTCTACAAATCCCACACTCCTATACACAATCTTTCAGGATCTCTGAAAGGAACTTCCCTTTCAAACTAAAGAAGAAGAAACACACAGTTGAAGTGCCTGGGCAGCGACTTGTCTTATATACATGTCCTGCAAATCCACAACAGCACATTGCCACACACACTCAAGGACTGGGACACACACCTGCACAAAAGTCAACGTGAACTGCCCAAGCCATACTGTGGTGGGTGATGACTTGGAGAACAGCAAGGAAAACTGTAGCCCAGACATATCTGCAAAGAGCATTTCTGGTCACAGGGCCTGCTGCAGCTAGCATTCCTGGAGAAAGCAAGTACTTTTCCATCAGGAAAGTGCACATAGCAGGAATGCAGTATTAATATTGAATGCACTCCTACTTAATTTCCATAGCAACCCATGAAGGATAGTCATGACATCAGCGATTCTCGGACATAAGATGTTCTGTAAGAGATTTAATCATTATACCAGAAATTAACCACCAATGCTTTTACAGAAAGACACAATCCTTGTGGGCAGAGTCCACATACAAAGTAACCTAACATAAAAGCTCTAATTCAAATAAAATACTTTCAGGGGCTGTTGGAGAAGCCCTTAACACAAACATTATTAAATACAAGTATTGCTTATATTAACGTTTCCAGAAAAAAAAACCCATGAGATGATGATACGGCAAATTTAACAAAACCAAAAAAACTTTCCCTCTTCACCTATGAATTTTAATGTTCTCTTTCACTGGTGGTAGTTTTTGGTATCAATCTCAAGTCAAAGAGAAAGCAGTCAACAGAGGAACAAGATAAACTGGCATAGAGCAAAACGTCCTTACAGCCTGAAAAGTGCCTGAGAAACTTTATTTTTTTCAGTAAACTTTTTCCAACTTCATCTAAAAATGATCAACTCAAGTTACCCTATCAAGTGTTTTTGGTGAAGCTGTCTGTCCTACTGTCTTTCCCCAAATATATGCTATTGAATTTGCTCTTATAAAACATCCAGGGCTCATTTATCAGGTCAGAAACATTGCTGGTGAGAAATAAAATAGATCTACCATCTGTGTCCTAGTACAGGAAATACTGCCCTCATCTTCTTTATTTGTTTTAATTTCTTTCCCAAATACTTGACTGACTCAGTTTTCAAATTTCAAAGTTCAACAATAATAACTGGCAAAGAGAAAGATCCTTCACCACAGCTCCTTTTACCTCGACATCTCACTCATGCCAGTTTTGTTTCTTCAGGTCTGGTAACATGTTATTACGGACTGTTTGAAACAGACTCAGCTACACAAATAAGTGGAGTGTCCCCTGTACCAGTGGATGTTCACATGCACTGTTTCATTTTCAATAATGGATTAGGTTCTTTGGATTACATTTGAAACTAGACAGACACAGGAAATGAGCCTACTTGAAGTCTTGTTCTAAGGTGTGCTGTGCTAGGGAACTAGCTGCCATACAGAGCAGCACACCAGCATTCCTTGGTCATTTTCCTAGAGGCAGCAACATTCCTCCTTCCTCTGTAAATTCTGTGATGTTATTTGCAACAGTAAGACTGACTACTTGACATCCACGTAGATATGCTTCTGGGATTGGCATTGCTCAGGAATTAAAGCCTGAGGTTTAGTTTCACATGAAATGCTGTCTTGCAACTAGACATAAGCTTAAATCCGGAAACCCTGGCTACGTCTTAAAACTGAGCTACTTTCCCACTGACTTCTGTAAGATTTACATTCCAATGTTCAACACTTCATTTCTCTCCTCTCACATCCATGCTCCTGCTTTTTAGATTTACCAGTTTGAAACAGATGTTTGCTTAGACAAAGCTGTAGAAGCACAGACAACAGAAACAGAATGATCAACCATGAACAAAGTTTAATTTTGCCTAGTCGAACTTACAGGTTAGGATGATATGCTTATCACGAGGAATCAAAATGTCAACCTGCTAAACCCCCTGAAACAGGAGCTGTAGCAGCCTAAGACTGCTAAATGTCTCTGAATAGTGCAGCTCCAAAGAATCTAAAAGCAGCATCTATACCAGCAGTTCTCCGTGTCTTCCACTTTACACTCACCTAAGAGCCACATTTCACTTACAGGTTCTCACACGACACCTATCACCGTGAACAGAAACAACACTGAGGGAAAAACAAACATTTTGATTTAGGAATACTGAAGACAAGGTAGCAAAGTTCAATACAGGATACCCAAATGCTATATTCTTCACATTCTTACAAATCCCTAAAATGAGGCAGAGAAGGAGCTCAGGAGGTTATGTAGGGACAGCACTCGCCTCAAGGCAGGATCTACTTCCACATCTACATCAAAGAAGTCACCCTTGAAGTATCATGACACTTCTGTAACTGGAGATCAATAGGCTGCATCTTCTACTCTGTAGTTTGCATGTCTCACTGTTAGAAAGGGAGGTTATTTTGCTGAGTTGTAATTGCTAATGCCTATCCTAAATTTCCCTTCATGAGGCCTTTTCCTAGCCCCTTCCCAGCTCTATGCATGTACTATCAGACTTTGGGTTTTGATTATTTGCTCTGATGTACAATTCCTATTTTTCCAGGAATTCGACATTATTTAATAAATTTAAAACTTTCCATTGATAGAAAATCAAGTATTGATACCACAAAATCTTATACACACACTGCACAAGTTCAGACTGTATCTTTTCCTCAAGTCCTGCAAAAAATTCAGTTTCCATGTATTACACTGGAGATCCCCTAATTTTAAAAAAAACAGAATTAAAAAGTATAATTCGATGAGAACTTTTTGATTTCCAACACCCAAATTGCTTTTAAAATAAATATTTCTGCAAGGACATCCACACCACTTTTATTGCTCTGAACATTATTTGTCATTTTTGAAACAACTTGAAGTTGATGAAACTATTTCAAAATTTGACCTTTGACCTTGGTCAGATTTTTAAATCTGAGCTAAAAGCTTTATTTAAAACTTTTTATTTGCAAGGCTATTTGAAAAAAACTATGGGTTGGGCCCAAGGGTAAAAAGTTTAAAGATTAGGGATTGCACTACATTCCTTTTAATTATGACAAAAATGCATAGGAATATATTGCAGGAAAATGTCACAGTTTCAACTAGAGTCATCATTAATTTATAATTATCTGTCTTCAGCCTTTTTCCTGTGATGTTATAGGCTGCAGAATTTTTAAAATGTGCCATTGCTTACTGAGGGTTAGCATTCAATAGGAATGGTTATTGTTCATTACTAACATCAGCTCAGCCTTCAGAGGTAGGGATTTCTAGTGTTTAATGTGTAAGGCTGTGCAACATTTCAGAAACCAGCAGATTTGTCACATTAACTTCTTAAAAATACTTCACATAGTTTCCAAAGACTATTCAAGTCTCTCAAGCTTTCACAGTCAAAAATATCACACGCCTAACTTAAAGGCACTTCAGCATCGACATGCTGGCAAATCCTCTCACAGCTGCTATTATTTCAAAGTGGAAGTGCACTTAAGACATAAAGCAAAAGCCACAGCTACCTGTGCTGGCATCAGTTTTTGGACTTGGGGGCATGCAAGCTGTGTTTATACACTTATTAAAAATAAGAGGATATTTTTCATGTGAGATTTATAAATCTGACATTAAACAATGAAGTTCAATAGGCAAATTCCAGAACCAGAAGACAACTGGGAAGTTATGAGCACCGTGAGTGCACGAAACAAAGTGACAGAAATGGCCTATCTCCTACTGATAGTGGTTTCAGCAGGGCTACATATGGCTTAATGACATAACACACTGCCGAGTCACCAGAGGAACCCCAGGATGAGAACTGACACTCCCAGGTCCCAGTGAGGAGACTTGCAGGGCTCAGGGCCCGTTGTTCTCACTTCCTCTGTCTCTGCTTGAGTACAGAGCAGCACAGTGTCCTACAAACATCTCCCACCAAAGCACAGGCTAGACAGGAAACAATTGAAGACTATTCACCCTGAAAAGTCAATTCTTTTACATGTGAAAGTACAGCTGTATCCATACAATTTTTGTCAACACTAACACAGAATACAAGATCCAGTGGAAAGTTTAATTTGAATGATGTAAGGCACTCAGCAGCAAACCCTGGACTTCATAGATAGAAATTTGGTTTGTTACTTTTCCACATGGGCTTTTTTCACTGATACCTCTAGTCTTGCAGTTGGAATAAATGGAATAAAGAAATGCAAATAAACTTGCAGGTTATGGGCAACAGTAGCTCTGGGGTAACAGTAGCTTTATGGGCCACAGTTTGCCTTAGGGTCAAAAGGGATTGATCACCAAAAACATGAAAGTAACAAAACAAAAGTAACTAAATTATCCAAGATACACATAACTGTTGTGCCTTCTAGAACAACAGCAATCAGCTGTTAATATTGTGTTTAACATCTCTGATTGGTTAGAACCACTAAGAATTTGCAAATGTTTGGTTTGTTTAGTTCTGTTAGGTAGAAGGAAATGACCTAATTTTTCTGATATAAATTTCACAGGCCAGTTACTCTACAGTGCCTTTGTATGAATGAAAACCACTTACCCAGAGGGACACTCGGAAAGGCATTCTAGACAAAAGAAGCCCTAGTGTCAAATATTTTAGTCATTATAACATAGAACAGCTGCAATGTTCTCACTGAAGTAGTGTCTGGAGCAAGAAAGCAAATTTGAAAATGTTTATGTCAATAAATTTCATTTTCTGCAATTATAATACATAGAATTATGTATAAATAAATTACGGCACTGATAAGCACAGCTGTAATGTCTGTTAGAATAATCTACTAGTTTTAAACACAAAGTCTTCATCTAAGGCATTGCATGTATCTGGCACAGTTTTTCTCTCAGAGGAAGGATTCACTACTGAAACATGGTATTTACTTTTCAGTTTGTTAGGACAGTGGAAAAGAATTTGCCCCTGAAAAATACACTTAGGAAGTGGATTCAAAGCAGTTTACACAGAAGAACACTACAGGAAAGTCAGTAGCTATTGCACAGATCTATTCCAAATGTCTCAGATTACTACCTCAAGCACAGTTAGATTTCCAGGACAGAGAAGAACTGTCTGTAAATACATCAACACACATGAAGATCACAGAGAAAAAATGATCAGTAGCCTGGTTACATGCAACACAGGCTCACCAACTAGTGAAAAACAGTCTGTGTTAAACGAAACAAAACAGGGTGTTATTGTCTAAAAGTAACAGTACACATTCATCATTATCACCATCTCCAAATTTATGAGCACAGCACTGGAGAGAACCAACTGTGCACTAAATCCACTTCCCTGAATTTCAAAGCAACAGCATAATACCAATTTTGCCAATACTTTCCACAGAGAATCTTCTCTACCGAAGGGAAGGCGACCTACAGATGTATCAGATTTGCTCAAAATCCAACAGCACGCTTAAGGACTTGAACAATAAGGATCAGCCATGGACGCAGCACAGGGAGAGCTTCAAGAAACACGGCAACATAGAAAAATATTTCAATAGCATTAAATCTTTTTGCAGTACAGCATCCTCAAAGCACAACGAATGAGCAGCTACTGGAGTCCCTGCCCAACACTAACAGAGTGAAGCCTGGAGGAAGGATGAAATCCTATTTGCAACATGACTTCCATATGTTCTGTGATGTCTAAAAAAGGATAAATCCGTGCTAGCACTCTACAAACACCCCAGCTCTGGGCAAAATATAAATGCCCAAAGGCAAGACACTAAAAAACAAACCAACTTAAGAGAGTGACATATCTTGATCTTTTTCTTTTACAAGAAAAGCTGACAGCAAATTTTCTTTAAGCATTTGCAGCCATCTCTTCTCTCGAGTTAAAAAAAAAAAAAAGCAGAAAGAAAAAAATATTAATCTTGCCTAAATAAAACAGCAAGCATTAGGAGAAACAAGACACACAACATGGCTGCTACTACACTAGTTTCATGTATTTTACTTTAAACAGAAAACCTTACAGACAGCTGCAGCAGTATTTGCTACCAATTCCCAGGTCTTCACTGAATATAGGCAAAATATTGGTAATTCCTGTGAAAGCCAGACTCTGGTCTTGCCACTCAGTCACACTTTGAGCTCCAAAGAATTACAGATGATGATTTTCAGAGAGTGGGCAAGGCAGATCATCATGAAAAAGGACAGTCTAATTCCCCCTGGAACATAATGAACTGTGGTTGGGCAGCTATGCCACAGGGAATGGACCACTCTGGAAATCCCACTGAGGAACTTGAAGAAATTTAAAGCATTTTCACCATCTTTCAGAACTGAATGCATGCCTATTCATTAACCATTTTTCCCAAAATATCCCAGTTTACGTGCCCCATTGAGGAGCATCAGGACATTTAAAGACATACTTTTCCTGGAATGTATGAATTTTTAAAAAATACCCAAGAACAGCATGACAGGATATTCTCCTTCAATAGCACAAAGTTCTATTCTTTCTGTGAGCAAAACACAGTACCACCCACTAAACCGATGACTCTACATCTAGTTTATCTCGTTGGCTCACAATGGCATATTTCCTGTCTGTATCTATTAAACAACAGCTAACACCCACTTTGCTTCTCAAGCCCAACAAAAATTTCCACTTTGTCCATCTCAAGGCACAGCTCTTTTGGACAATAAATTCTAATCAAATAAGATAAAATGCCTCTTACTATCAAATTGTTCTGAATTTAAGTTTTCACCTGAACGCAAATTCTTTAAATACTAATAGTTTACCATTCTGACCAAATCAAGAAACATATGTAGAGATGTGTTGCCTTAGAGTATTTTTTCCAAAGAATAAATTAAATTAATTCAGTGAATTCCAATTAAAAGTGGACTAATAAGTGTAAATAAGCCCCATCATGATGACAGGATGCAAAGACTCATCTCTTTCTATGCCTTTCAGTACAGAATAGCTCAAAACCTTTTTTTGACTTCGAGTACATGTGCCCAGAATAGATGAATGCTTCATTTAAATACAGGAAGCATTTGTCATTAGAAGTGCAGGTCCTGACTGAGAGTTTAAAAAAAAGTCAGTCTCGAAACAGCAAAAAGTGGTTCACACCCTTTGTGTTCAGTAAAGGATTGAAAAAGTTTTACTCAAACTTAATGCTTAGAAATTAAGCACTTTGCTTTCCAACCCATGTAATGCCTAAATTATGAAAAAAATAACCATCCTCAACCCACAGCCCTGTTCTCTCCAAGACAGTGCTAGACTTTAAACTAAGTTTAAGCTTCCACAGAGCAGTTACTTTCAAAGCTTTGGCATACCATCTCTGTTTAGTACTGAATTACAGTTCCTTTCTTTTAGCAGAAAAACAGCACAAGACAAACACAAATAAGCAAGCAATCACAGCAAACTAGGAATGTTGTGCACACTTGAGTGTGTGCAAAAGCAAACATAAGCAACTATAGTAGAGTAAAACAGGGCATCCACTCAGTGTGAAAGTCATTTCAAACTTCCCATATATCTGCAAAAACCCACTGCTTCACAAAAAAATGAAACAGTCCGTTCCACCTTGCAGCATCACATGTTCAGCTATCAGACAGAATTACTTTAAGTATAATACAGATAAAAGCTAATAAAAGGTTTTTAGGCATTAGAACCATAGATGGTGTTTCTTTCCCCAAGTGTCATCTCCTTCCAATCTACTGTAGATCTAGTATTAGTGTACCTTCAGGAAGAAAGCTTTCGTTTACAAGGGGAATATATGCAACAAGACACCTTAAATTTTATAATCATTTTTATTATGGTATTTCTTAAGTACTAATATTAAATATTACTCAAAAATATTCTTAAAAAGGAATTGGGCACAGAAAAGAAAATATGTATTTATAATATGTTGATAATCTGGAATGAATTATCAGGATTCAAAAAGGTAATTCCAGTTTCACATGCATTAATACTCTGTAAAATACACACGCACACACTAAGCTGTAGCACAGAAGGCATTCTCAGAAGTTTGCAAGTGCTTCTAACCTCATGCATTGGTCAAAACCCCAGGTGTTACTTGACAATGTTTTCAACTACCAAGAGGGAGGACAGATTGCTTTCCAATCACAGCCCAGCACTTACCTTACAAGTCAAACTGTAGCTGCAACTACACTTTCAACAGAGAGAACTGAGTACCTTTCCATGCAATCCAAGAGGTCTATAACTCTTGCTCTTCCAGAAAAAGGAAGACAGACACTGCATTACTCCTCTGCCTAGCTACATGATTTATTTCAACTACATAATAATGTAGGATATCTCAGACTGATTTTTCCAAGGCACTTGTTACAAGAGTCACCTGGTTTTAAGAAAAAAGCCAGATCCTTTGCAATGAGAGCTAACTGTAAAATAGGTCAGTGTGTAATGAAGCATGTTGCTGGTTTATGCTTGCCAAAACCCCCCCATATAATAATTCATGGCAAAAGCACCTCACAGATATCCAAAAGAAAGGCAGAAACTCTTACCTTAACAGGAAAGCTACACTTGCCAGTACGAACGCCTTCCTCGTCGGTCTGCCACTGATGAGGCCTGCTGGCCTCTGGGACATAGACATCTTTCTTTCTCCTAAAGCTCTGCCGTAATTTGTTCATTTCTCAGATTTTCACGTCCTAGAAGAAGAAAAAAGAATACTGCCAATAGGCACCAAATACACATTTAGCCACTTTGGGTCAACCACTATCATGACAAATGTCCCTGTGAAAAACCTGAACTTCTGCAAAGATGAATGGAAGTACCTGTGAAAGGAAAATATTTTGGATATAGATTCACAGTAAAGATAGATATTCACCTGAAAGTGGAAAACACACATTATTTGTTTCCTATCTTTCCACAGCAACTGAAGCATTAGATCCAGGAATAACTATTACGGGGAGCATAAGGTTACCTAAAATAGCCAAGGGAGAAGCTCTGAAGAGTGATGTGCATGAAATCCCGCCTCCCCACATTTAAACACCTACCTAAAGCAACCAAGCAGGACACCACTAGCACAAGCTTCCAAGGTACTCACACAAGGCAAGGATTCCTAGCCCTAAAACTGCTACTAAAATTAGGTGCTTGTGCTGCTCTTTAAGTATGAGAGATAATATCACACTTTCACTGAGTGGAACAATCCAGCCCTTGCTCAGTCTACTCGCAGAAGTTCTTACATTCAAATGGGAAACGCACTTCTTCAAAAGGGGAAGACAGTTTTGTAATTATACTTCCAAAGCCTAAAATTCGAAGCTCCTTACACATTCTTCTCTTATGTATCAACTTTTATATACAAGCCAATCTATACTTTAGTTTACTAGATTCAAACTACAATTAGCTAAGAAGCTATTGGAGAAATTACTACTAATAAAAAGACTCAACACTCAGCTACAGAAGTAAAATCACAGGGGATACAATGTGGAGAATATAGAAAACATGCTGAAAGGCCTCTTGACATCTGCTCTTCTTTCCTGAAAAAGAAGTCTTCTTACAACCATTGCATTTCTTTTTCATAGGAAAAAAAGAGATGCTGCAGAATGCAAGGCAACAAAACCTTATCTGGATTACACATGTTTATTTCCCATTACTTTAATTAAACTGAAGAACAAAGGTATTTATGGGTGTCCATAGATGGCCTTCAAATGAAAGCTCCTTTAAAAGCAGTCTAAACACTATTTTAAGCCTCAAAAAGAGGTAGTGTCTTCCAGTTAAAACTATTTGATACAGATAAGAAAAATCAACACGTTCATGATTGTGGTATCTGACATTTAAGAAGCTTAAAATCAAAATGCAACTATTTCAAACTGAACAGAAGTCAGAAATTAAAAGCACTATAGAAAAAGCAGTGCTCACCACTACAAATTCTGATCAGGTGAATTACAAATATTAAGTTGTTTTTTTATCTCATGGCACACTGTAGCCATTACAAATGACAAAAAGGTGTGAGTTTTGTTACTGACTCCCTAAAACTTCCTTCAACAACTGTTATTTTCTTCCTCAAGCATTAAATCATTAATCATAAGTTTCCACTGTATCTTATGGGTATGATACTGGCTCTAGAACCCTCCATCTTTCCATAATCTATTAAAAGCAATATGGTAAAATAAATAATAATTTAAAGATATCCCCATGGATAAAGAAATCACTGCTCTATTAGTAGAACTGGAATATTTAAGTGCAGTGATGTACCTAGAACAGCCATGAGATCTAACACAGTGTTAAGGGCAGGGATAGGAAGTTGCTCAAGGATTCTGAATCACAGTTATCTAGTCGTGAAGAAGTGTTAACTTCATTTCTCCACAGCTGCAAAATGCCTGACATAACTAGAAACACGAAATATTTTCTTGAATTTACTTGGGTGGATTTAAAGATTAGAAAATATGTGCAAAATAAAAACCATACACATTTCTTATCACTGAACGAGCTGAAGCAGCTCTGTCCTCCTTGCATCCGGGACAGAATTAATTTTCTCCCTAGCAGCAGTGTCACGTACAGTGTCGTGTTTTGGATTTAGACTGAGAATAAAGTTGGTAACACCCTGATGTTTAAGTTGTTGCTAAGGAGTGTTTACACTAAATCAAGGTCTTTTCTGCTTCTCACCCCACCCTACCATTGAATGGGATGCAGGGCACAAAAAGTTGTGAGGGGACACAACTGGGACAGCTGACCCAAACCGACCACAGGGATATGCCACACCATATGGCATCATGCCCCCAAGTTGAGGGAAGTAGGAGGAAGAAAGCAGAGACGCTTGGAGTCATGGAATTTGTCTTCCCAAGCAACCACTATATGTGGTGGAGCCCTGCTTTCCTGTGCATGGCTGAACACTTGCCTGCTCATGGGAAGCGGTGAATGAATTCCTTATTTCCCTTTGCTTTTGCCTTACCTATTAAACTGCCTTTATCTCAACTTCTTCTCCCTTTTGCTCTTCTGATTCTCTCCCCCATCCCACCGGGGAGAGTGAGTAGGCAGCAGTGTGAGGCTTAGTCGCCATCTGGGGTTAAACCATGACACTCCCCTATAAACAAAGTTTCTCTATTTTACAAGCTAAAAGCCATTTTAAAACCTTTGAACAAGAAAAAAATATTCTCTAAGTTTTAAGAGGAGTTGCAAGGCTTTTATTCTCTATTAGGGCTTAGGCATTACAGCAAGATTAGTTATGTATGTTGCTTTACAAACGGCAGAGGGAGAGGAGTCTGTGCATCACTCAGTCTAAAGGGACCAGAACACAGCAGAAACATACCGCAGCAACTCTCTACATGGCACCTCAGCTCACAAGGACAGGCACCCACTCTTGTCCCTGCTGCAGACTGGCAGTGCCACAACATCACGAGCAAAAAAACCACTGCTCCAGCTGCTTCAGTGGAGAGCTCAGGAGCGTGGCCAGGGCACAGCTCACAGCACATCTGCCTGACCTCCCACTCCCAGAGTGAGAAACAGGCAGGGATGCTCCACTCTGCCAAAAGGGGCAACAGATTATTGAACTGACACAGTCAGATGCAGTAAGGCTCACGTGCCAGTTTTGAAATTTTCAAGGTAACTCTGAGTCTCAAAAGCTCCAGTGAACAGCAAAACAAGAGCTGAACAGCACACAGCCGCTGTACCATCTGTGATAAACCACAGCCTAATTGCCTTTTTGCTTTTGCTTATGTGAGCATTCTCCCTCCTGGGCATGGCTTTTGCCCATGAGACTGGTGCCTTATCAGACAATTGCTGTGACCAGCAACCTCAATCCATAGACGAGGATGAGAATCAGAGTTCCTCAACTACACTTCCTATGAGAATCTGAAGTGGCATTTTGCCCAAAGTATTCCTGTTCACTGAAAAACAAACCCATTTTCCTACATGTTCTAATTTTGAGGTCATGCTGGCAAGAAACGATTTAAAAATAACTTAATCTGTCTGATAGAAATGCTGACAAACACAAAATTAATTTCTGGTCAGGCCACCAGTGAGCCTTCTCCAATGGCCACACTTGGGTTTTCTGAAGTGTCAAGACTTACGAGTAGGCTGCAAAACAGTTTGTCCTACAGACACCTAACTTGTTGATAATATGTATGTCTGCCCCATATACACAGAACTGCCATCTGACGGGAAAGTGTTAAGTAGAGCAATTCACACAGACTGTATTTAAAGATTCATGAGAGAAGCACACGAATTGCTACCATTAACTGCTGAAATTTTTACTAGTTTTGTCTGGAACACAAAATCCCTGCACAGGAGCTCTAAAGAAAGAAGAGTGAGAATTTTCTATTTCAATTCTTTGCAAGGCACTTCATATTTCCATACATGCTTGCCAACACATCAGATACAAGCCTAGGCTGCAACAAGCTATCGGTATTTTCTACTAAGCTGACAGCACCACTGATACTGTCAAAAGTTTTATACCCTGTCTTGGGACTATGGAAAATGAAAGTTATCTGTCTCTGATATTTTTATATTTAACAACTTGGTTTTGCCCTGTAATTAAAAGAATTTTAAAATCACCCAAGAAGAAACAAACCAAACCACCAAAACCACTATTTCCTTTTCACTTCTACAAATCCAACTTGGGCCCAGAGAGAAAAGACAATGGAGAAATAGCATTTGAAGATAAACCTGGTGAGAAGCCAAGATAGGGAACTCAAACTCTAATTAAATCACAAAACTTAACATTACATCAGAGACAAACTGCTAACAAAGGCTGAAGACACTGAGATCTTCTGGAGAGGAAAGAGGAAACAGAGCCACTTTGGGTCCCAGTACATTTCAAGGTTATCTCTAACAAGCAGTTTACTGCAGAGCAGCTCAATACTCAATATCTGAGCAGTCATGCCCACTGGAGAAAAAAACAAAACCTAACGAAACAAAGGCACCCACACAACACGAAAACCTCCACCACTTTTGTAATCCAAGAGTTTACAACATGAGACTAAACATTAGACCAGTTCCCAAAGCACCACACAAGCACCTACAAAAGGCATCAAAAAGACAAGTGAGCTTTCAAATTTGTGTTGCCATTTATCCTTATGCAAATTGTTATATACTGGAAACAGCAGCACAAAGCCAATTTAAAGAGAGCTTTAGCACCACTATTCTTATGACCACTGGCAAAGCTGCCATTTAAACCCCTATCAGCCCACTGACTTGGGGACAGAGCTGTCAGAAACAACAGAGACAGAAACAACATTGTCACGGATAAAAGTGCATGTTGAAGCACACTCAGCTTCATTGCCTTGTGCATCATCAGGATATGGCTGGAGAACAAATTACTGCAAGATAAACCAGCATGTTAATTCATGTCTTGTTAGCTGCTCTGCCGTACAAGTGTGTTCACTTTTACCCTTCAGTGAGCACGAGCCAGCAATTTACCCTTCAGTGAGAGATGGGTAAGCTTTCATATTAACTGAAGTTAGATCAGCTGGAAGCTGCTGATGATGCAAATTTGGAGCTTAGCTTGCCTTGCAAGAGTTTATTCATGTACCCCCCTACCTTTACATAAGATGTTCATCTATATTTTGTATAAATGTTTCTTGTAGAGCAGTCGCTGCCACAAGGGGACCCAAACTACAGAATCTGCAGAGCAGAAGGACAATATGGGTACCTGAAGTGCAGTCACAAATGTAAGTGGTTAGACTTTAAGCTAGGGCATCCTACATATTTCATACAAAACAAACACAGTTTCAACACCCAGGACATAGAAACTGCAGAAACCCATTTTTTTATCTTTCTTCTGAACTCTAACCTTGATAAAGGTTATTTAATCTGCATTCAATAATCTGTTATCTTTTCTGTTTGCAATGCAAAAGGATAAAAACTGGTGTTTAGGCTCCAGTTCGGCCAGTTTTTAAAAAACATTCGGAGGATTTGGTATTACTTTCTGTTTTCTTTCAGAATTTAATACTTTTTCTGATTTACTTTGCCAATTTAGGAAAAAATGGGTCAAAGAAGGGCAAAGTACCCTCTGCAGCCTGCAACAAACAGAGAGTACTCAGCAGCAGGAGGGAACACCTGCACACACCCACACCGAGATGCCATCCTCCTGACTGGCAGTGCAAAGTCCTCTTGAAAAGCCTGAACCACCAGAAGCAGTATTGACACTTGAATAAAAACCTCCTAGAGGTATGCATTTCAAACTGCAGGGAAATATAGTTTCAAGAACCATGTGTTATAGGGATCATGCTAAAATTTACAAAACTCCACATAAAAGTAATTCAATGAACATGTTACCATCAAAGTAAGTAAATCAATAAATCTCATTCATACCTCTCTTGCCTGCTGGCCACACACAGGTGACACACAAGCAGCTGCACAACTGCTTGCTCCATTGTGCTCTTCCCCAGTGAAATGCACCTAATATTGCTGAAGGACCAAGCCAAAAAGATCCGGAAACCCAGAGCAAAAAAATCACCCATCTCTAATGTGGTTTTTGCCTACAAAATACCAGGCATTTCTTGGCATCAAAGCTTTCTGAATCAGGACGCATTTTTCTTGCCAAAAGCTACTTGATACTTCAGACCTAAGAAGATGTGCAAATTATCTTAATCTCATTGAAAAAATGTGTGTTTACCCAACCTCCTTACTAGGATAACACTCCAGAAACATTCCCCAGCATGGCTGTGAAGATCTGTATCCTTAGAAAACTGGGTGGCTCCGAGTTCTTGTGCAAGCACAACCTGGTCACACCTGCTCACAGACTAATGGTTAACAGCTATCTTTTGAGCACTACCCAAACTTGAATCTTTACAAAATCCACAAGTGTCTGCACCGGGAAACGTGAACAGCCCACATTTCCGTATTCCGGTTGAGTATTCTACATTGCTTTTTCCTATAAAACTCGGTTCACAGCTGACACTTCAACATTACTGTAAATCTTGGCTGTAACCAGGACACTGGGACATCAGAAAGGAAATATTGTTGTTTCAGGTCGTTTTCTTGGGATGGTATTTAGTTTTGGCAAGCTTCCCTGCAGTACAAGCTCAAATAGAAAGAAGCGGTTCAAAACGTTTAGATCTATTTTCCTTTTTAGCGTACAGTTTGAATCCCTAAATTTGAGATGACAATGTAAGAACATTTCATTTACAAAAAAAGTGGCAAGCTAGGAAAGCAAGCTGACTGCTGCCAAGGTAAATAGTCTGTCCCTGTCTATTAGGAAGCTGCCAGAATGGAGTTTTACTTCTCTGAAAAATCCTTATTAAGCATTGCTGCTAAATAAACGGCCTCCCCTCCTCTCCCACTTACACAGTACAAAAACCTGTAATGTCCTATCACCCCAAGCTTACTGCAAAGGTTAGCCAAAACTTGCTGCAATTGCCCTGCAACAGCTTCTCTGCAATTATTCACCAGCACAAGAACACAGAGTACCCTTATCTTCTAAGAAAAGGTCACCCCATGTGTCAGATTTTGAATGCAGAACTTTGAGCCTTTCTGTAAGTCTAGATCCCATAAAATCTAATTAAATCCAGCACTGTCACACTGAAGCAAATGAAGGCATGTCCCCATATGAGCATGCTCACTCAGTTAACAGTCCTGCTTTTGCAATACAGTATGACTAACCACATTATTCACCACATGGCTTTCCAACCCATTTACCCTTTCATTACCCAATTAAGATCTAATAATGCAATACTACAAGTAAGCATTCTGAGACACGGAAATATGCATAAAGGCAATGCATTTCTTCATTTGTTGAGCCAATAAATATATTTTGTTATTGTTATGATTATTTTTTAGAGTTCAGACTAAGGGGATTTTCCTTTTGGTGATACAGTATTTCATACATAATTAAAAGACCACTGAAACAAGCATACAAGATGTAAAAAACTCATCTTCCAGCAGTGAAAGTAATATTTAGATCATACTTTGAAAACACAGCAGAAATGGCAACCTTAAATTATTTACAGAAGACCAAAGAGGTCAGAGCTGCAACAACGATGTCTCTGATAGCATTCCTAGAAATCGTGATGCACTGTCATCACAAGCTGTGAGGTACCAGCTATCCTCTCAAACCCATCAGACCTCTTGCTGTCTCATACCTGAGCTCAAGTATCATGTGATACTTGAGCACTTGACAATTCTATTGGTACCATGGATAAGGGCAGAAGAAGAGTTAACAACAAGGTTATGACAGCAACATCTTCCTGGCAAAAGCGAGTTCAACAAAAGTTGCAGACAGCTTGTGAAATATCAGGAAATGAAATAATGATCTGTTCTCCAATACACTGTTAAGAATTGTGTGCCTAAAACATTCAGCTACCAGACGCCCTGTCCTAAAACTTGGGGGTTTGTAAAACACATCTCATTTTTCAAACATAAATAGTCCCAGACTGCATCAATTAAATTCAGTACTCAGTATTCTACAATATTATTTAACAGAAGTACCACCAAAGCAAACATTCGCTCTTAAACTGTCATAAAAACACAAGTTAGAACATTGCAAGCCAGAAGTTATTCCTAAAGATACGTAATGCTCTTTCCTAAAGTCCAAAGAGGATTCACTTGCCTCTCATCAACCTGTGAAATTCAGCAAATAAAAGAAAGGAAGCCTCTTTATCTCCATCAATAACTATCCTAAAGTAAATGCCCCAATTCAGACAAACTCTGACTGTGGTCCTATACAATATGCTAAGAGGTTTAAGTGCATAGATACAAGGCAGTAATCCCCTTGTTTTGTAGGCTCACTCTAAAAATACCCTGCAGACTGTCAGTCACCAGTGTAAAGCAGGACTCCTAACCACTTAAGGTGATACAAAGCAAATTGAATCACATTATCTATAAAAACTGAAAATAAGCAAAAGACCAGTAAAGAAACAATAGCCACGCCTTGTGGAAAGCAGTTCAAGCCATTCTGCTTTGCAGATCATCTGCACACATGCAAAGAATTTTAACTAACCAAGCCACATCGTTTCCAAGTGAATCATTTACATTTAGGGCAGCTCAGTATCAGACAACAGTTTTCAAACATGAACGTCTCAAAGGTATCTTTACATGCTGACTTCCAAAATTGATTTAGATACTAAAGGAACTACAAAAAGGGCTGAAAGAGCAGCAAAACACATCCCTAATCACCCAAATCCAACACCTGAAGCTTGAAGTTACATATGCCAAACCCCACAAAAACATTTTAAAGAAAGGGAGATACAAAGAAAAAACCTTTTAGAAGTAAAATTAGCAATTTTTTTTTTGTAGATTAGTCACAAATGTAAGGATTTTACACTGGAGTTACTTCAACAGGACCTGTGAGTGTTTTATAACCAAATAAAAAGTGTTGACTAGACAAGGGCAAACATCTGCTGCTTAGTAGTAGAAAAGGTAAAATATAAATCAGTCAATCATATCTTCATGCTATTGGCCTGATTATTGCTTACCTACTGGGAACTCTGAAATTTTTAGTTCTGTATCTTAGGCAAGAGTAGAAAGAGCAAACCAAACAAGCTACAGACCCAGAGCACATGTTTCAGGAACTAACAGGCACTCTAAACCAGATTACTAG
Source organism: Serilophus lunatus (assembly GCA_013399895.1). NCBI lineage: Eukaryota > Metazoa > Chordata > Aves > Passeriformes > Eurylaimidae > Serilophus > Serilophus lunatus. The sequence continues at coordinate 1,015,908 of VXBA01004284.1, forward strand.
GAGAATCCATTTTAGCCAAATTTAAACCAACATCTATTTGTATTCTTACTGCAGCTTTACGCCGTGGTTCATACGCAACGTTCATGCTCAACACAGAAGGGAAAGCCACAGTGCTCTGGGCAACTGATCCTGCAACAGTGCTCTACACTGGCACACAGCAGTCCAGTCCTGCCATCCATGTGGCCCACGTTCCAAAAGCACTGGAAACAAACCGTAGATTTGCATAAGCTCTATTAGAAGTCTTCAGTGGGAATGAACAGTAGCATCACAGAGAATGTCAGCAGGTAGGATTCAGGTGTAGAGAAACAAGGTAAATCCACATGAGTAGTGGCATGGTCAGATACAAAACAGGGAGTTACAAAGGGCTCTCCACCAGAAACAGTGAGTTTTATTTCATTTATATATGCTCTCAAAAGCAAACAGTTCAGTAGCTGTTTACAAGCGATGGAAAATGTTCTGGAGTAGATTAATTAAACTAAACTGATTTTGGAGATACGAGATCATCTCACAAGAAGAACTTATTCTGTAATAAAAACAGCAGAGAAAAGCACATGGAAGAAGGATAAGAAAAACACCCTGATTACAAATGATGAATGTGAATTCAGCTATTACCATTGTCTAGGAAAGATCGTAAGGCACATGTTTAGTCCTCTAAACATTTAATTGTCAAATAAGCAAACAGTAGTAAAAATTACTATGAAGGATCAGAGCAAAACCAGTAAGATGTCGCAGCATACAAGCAGATTGCACTCAGCTTCAATACCACATAGTTCTTGTAGATAACACACCCTTGGCTGGAATGAAACAGAAAGGTGCAGAGAGGTAACGAGGAAAACGAGGATAAAAAGGACTACACCAACAGTTCAAGGACAGATTAGATTCATCAAAAGTCTTCTCCTCAAAAAAGCAATTTTCTAGTGGGGAATCATACAATAACTATAACATCATAAGGGTTAGAAAATGAAAAGACGATTTGCCAATTCTTATGTTGTAGAAACTGCAGAAAAACAGTAGAATTCTCTGGCAGTCCAGATTTCAATAAAAGAGTATTTCTCTCATGATACAGAATTTACTTGCACGATTCCTAGCTCTGGGATTTGCAAACTAAAAATAGAAAGGGATTAAAAAAACCCCACCCAGTTCAATTATTTGATCAAAACTTCCAAGGCTATTGGAACCTCCGGGGGAGGTGCAGCCCTCCATTCAGGAAATCACCCAGTCCAACCTAACCAGCTGGGAAATCTTAGTTCATGTCTGCCTTATCCTTCTGTTCTTCCTTGGGACCCAACACTGACTGCAGCAGAGAGCATTACTGTGCCATGGAGCCTTTGTTGCAAATCAGCACAACTCCCAAGCTGGGTTCCCTTCACAGTCAGTTCAGCTGGGCAAGCCCCTGTGTTACAGCTGTCGCAGCACCACAGCAGAGCTGCTGCCTCACAACTACCCCGGGACCACCAACAGTGTCACTACAAGGACACTACAAGGATCTCCCTTTCCAAAACCCACAGAAGTGCAAGTTTCCACAGCTCACGACACTTAAATGAATTTGTATATTCCACATGGCTCACAGAATTTGAATTGCTGTGGCAACAAACCATGGGTGCACTACTCAATCTCAATTACAAAATGAAAGTTAGCCCAAAAACACACAAAGTTTGTCATTCACAGGATGACAGATGACTCCTTGTTACACCATTACTGCAGTGGGCCCAAGCACTCCAGTCCATCACTGCCTGGCAGCTGTTACATGGCAGTTCAAGACACTTCAATCACTCCCATTCTCCAACAGTTAGATAAATATAATTAAGGCCCTTTTATCTGTGTGTTTTCCTCAGCTCATTCATGCTAAATCAACCACACTTTTGACTGCAGCCAATGCAGAGAAGGAGAAGGGTGCCACAAAAGGCGCTTTTAATAATAATTTATAACTCAAAGCAAAATTGTGAAGGGTTTGCAATAATCTTTTGTGAATAATGGCAGGTTTTGATAATAAAAATGAGCCTAGAGAGAAGTTGCAGCAACTTTTTCTGGCTGTCAGAATATCAGAAAAATCATTCGACCATCCTTTATTAAGCCTAACAACAGAAAAAGTTCATTTTCACAAAAAAGATGGGCAGAATCTTCTTAGAGAACTCACTTGGGTATCCAGCACAGCAACTGTAGTCAACTTGTAAGAACATAACCTTTTCTTCACATAAATCTTATTATATTAGAAATTAATATTAATATTTGTACACCTGTCCAGTGCAAGTTTTGAGCTGTTCCATAACTCTTTTGTCATAATAACTCTCACAAACCACTACAAGGAACTATCAGGATTATTTCCCAAATCCACTTGCTTTACACAAATGTAATCAAATCAGCTGCTAGCTTAACAAACCCAGATACAAGCTATAGATTCTTTTAAGCACACAGGATGCAATGTTTTCTGAATTCCCTCAACAGTCAAATGCCTTCAAAAATACCTGGCATCCCCTCTAGAACCTAATTCAAGCCACGTGTTTCATCACCCACAGAACTCACAAGACATCTAAGGAATCACCATAGTCCCTATGAGAGGTGTCTAAACAGGATATTCCAACACAATTCCAGCCTTCTGGTACAATTTTGCATACAGACAACTAGCATTCCTTATGATTACACAGCATGTAAAACTTTATTTCATGCCTGATGTTCCCTGCATCTCCTTACTCCAAAAGCCTTAAAAGCCAAGCAGAACTTCAGCAGCACACTTACTCTGTCATTTTGAAAATTACATTTAACAACATAAGTAAAGAAATATCTTTTATAAGCATTTACCTTCACAAAATCTTGATCTATGTGACCTTGGGCAAAAAAATTCCCTCAATCCAAATATCATAGAATTATTTGCCAGAATATAAAGTTCATATGACAACAGCAAGAATACAATGACTTAGTGACTTACAGGGTTTTTCCCCCCAGATTCTGCAACAGTACTTTTCTTAAAGTTCCCGCCCTCAAAACCCTTCTCACTAGAAGCTATAACCTTGACTCCATGGATATACAAAAAAAATAACAAAGCTGTGGGCTGAAAAAAAAGAGAGAAGATAAGGTCAAGCCCAATACAGGCCACAAAAGGTTTCATCAGAGAACGTACATCATCTCCTCCCTGCACCTCGAGACAATGAATTCTTAGATATTTCAAGTGTTTCTTTTAAAGAACAACTCCACAATCTGGAATTATTACACCATTATAGCAACTTACCACAGCTTTGCTTTGCTTAACAGACCTGAATCTCCTCAGAGCCGTGCCAAAACCTTTTCCCTTACTAACTTCAATGTTTGCACATTAACAGTGGGGGGGAAAAGGGCAGCAAGGGGTGGGGAAGTGAAACTCAATGGAACCGGGGAGGATTTGGAGGGGAGGGGGGTGTATTTGACTGGTCAAAAAAAAATTAAGTTATAAAAAACCAAATCAATCATACTGCATTTAAGGGTTTGGGGTTTTTGGAAGAACTCCAAGTCAGGTTTTTAATATAGGCTCTTATAAACAGATCCATACTTCCCTCCCCACTCCCTTTTCCTACAGCTTGGCATTTAAAGCCTTTGGCTTGTAAGGATAGTGATGCTGGTCTTTATGGAGGCAGTAGATAGGAATTTAACTGCTATTGCTACTAAATCTCACAGGCATTGGTTTTTTAAACACTGATAGTAATCTCCAAGACATTTCCTTTCACAGAAGTTACCAGATTTCATGATGATCACTAAAATTAGTAACACATTATTGCTGATCAGCAATCAAGTATTATGAGTCCACAATTACATGCTCAGTGAGAATTAGCACATAAAGCTTGAGACATCTATAAACACAGGGGGCCCCCTACAAACTGGTTACTTTTATTCCCATTAAACTCAGTGAAAAGAAAAAACAGCTCAGTTATACAAACCCACTCTAAGTACACCTAACAATGAAAATATATTTTTCTAAAGAAATAACTCCATAGGCATCCAAAGAGATGGCTTCTACTCCTTTCACCTAAAATCAAATTAATAATTACAAAATTCCTTCGTTACAATTAATGTTTTCATAACATCAACAAAAAATATCTTCTTCAAGAAATGGAAGCAATATGTTCAAGTCCCTAACAATCTAGTGAAAATATTTGGTCTTTCCAAGACCACAATAAGATCTTAATTCCAGCCTGGAAACAACAATATTTAAACCAGTTAGTCCAATATAACATTCCAGGATGGGGTAAAATCTCATTTCACTACCTGAGACAGGCTGCTGCAAACTTGTAAAACTGCTTTACCTACTAAATGCACTGCAAGCACTCACATCAGCATTTTACCTTCCAGACAAAATTAAATCTATGGTAATTCAGCACATAACCCAAGTCTTTGGCTCAGAATATAACGGATTCAGTCTTACTGCATCACCTTCCTGGTGACAAATATTGGGATCTTAATTCAACTTCTTTCTTTTAGCTTTCTCTTATCAACATGAATTCCAATTGTTAGCATACCTCCTTCAACACCAGCACAGACTTTCTCCTACAAAAAACAAGCATGCATTAAAAGCCTGAACAAGCCTTCGCATGTGTGTTTCTTCACTAGTTGTATCACATCTCAAAATCAAAGTTAAGAAAAGGCCAGAACATGCACTCTAATGCAAACAGTTTAAAATAACCTTCATATAATAATAATAATCAACCTCCACTGAAATTGTCTGTAGAATCTAGAAATTAAGACCAAAAGTGTTCCTATACTCTTAGTGCAGTCAGACATAGAACACATATTAGTGAAATGAAGTTTAACCAACTGCATTTCAATAGATGACCACTCACACAGTCAAAAGACAAAGTTAAGATATGCATCCCAAAACATTAGTGTTGCCTTTCTGGGTGTCAGTGTATCTATACAAGGAACTAAGAATATCACCTTTTCCCATGAATACCAAAATCCCATAAATACCCGTAGTCACAAAACTCCTGTTTCATCACTGCTCATGAACAGCTCTCCAACCTAACTGATTCTAAACTACTGAGTTTATTTTAGTCCTGATCTGTAAAGAAATGGTCCATTTAAGAAAAACAGCAAAAGAGCATGAAAAAGTGTCTTTTATTTCAAGAGCAGTATCTACTGAATTAAGACAGAAATCTCTCAAGCCATCAGTAAAGCACACTTTGTCAGCTAGGGCCCCTAAGAGCTACAGAAATATTGCATATTGTGCTGCAATTGAGCATCCATTAATTTTATTTAGAATTATGGGTCAGCAGAGACATGGGAAAAAGACAAAGATATTCATTATTTGAATAAATTGAGCTTTTGGCTTTTTTGTTACAGTCACCCAAACCCAGGAATAAAGTCCAGTATTATCATCACACTGAACTACAGAGATAAGTAGCTTTGTTACTGGTATAGAAATTACCTTCCTCACTCCTGTCATGATCTTAAGCAAAGCAGGATGCTGTTTATCATACATGGGATCATGCTTCCACCTCCTTCAGAAGGTTAGATGCACCCCACAGCTATGGAGCAGGTCATGTTCTCCCAGAGGGAGATCAGGCTGGCCAGGAGTCAGTACAGGAGTACTGTCAGTACAGGAGTGCCAAGAGCAGTGGTAATTCAGCAGCTCCAGGGCTGCCAGCAGTCCTCACATACACACCAGTCTGACTGAATGGCCTCAACCAGGCTGGAACTGTGAAATCCGTGTCTCTCACCTTTCTAAATGCAGTGTTGTTCACTACAGTAAAGCAGCTACAATGATCTACTGCAACTCAGAGTTCAGTGGCAGAGAGACCCAAAAAGTGCATTGCCCTTCTTGGGCAATGTAACACATTGGTGTAACACGTGTTGGAAAACCACCCAGCTGCAACAGGCTCTTAAATCATAGACTAGCTGTCATCTTCCCAACTTTAAACTGCTTGGCAAGGGAACAAGAAAAGTCAAAAAGGAAAAGTCAAAAAGGAAATGACAAGGAAAAATTGTCTTAATTCTCGTGTCCATCAGAGCAATCAATGAAGGTTCAAGCTCAGCACAGAGAGAAGTATCACCAATGACCCTGAAACCCTGCAGCCATCAGCAGCCTTTCCACATCCACAGCACTCTGCTACCAGACACTCCTCAAAAACCAGGCACAGCACACAGCAAGTGGCAGACCCAAGTAACCAAGGCATCACTCTCCCAAGTTTCCTCTGAATAACAAATTCAGATTCTACCACTGCCCTGTCGCGCGTTGCCTGCTGATGGATGGCCACAGTGGCAAGCAACAAATTTCACTCCTGCTATGGATGAGCTTGACATAGAAGCAGTGTGAGCTCTACAGTCTGGGCAATCATGCTGCTGCAGCCCAGACTGACAGACAAAATAATGTGCCTTGTGTAGCCATCTTGGTACAGAGAACACCACCCTGCTTCCACAAAAGACAACTGCTTCCTGGGGTGGCCACTGAGCTTGGCATGGAAGACAGGGTGAAGAGGAAGGAAGCTCAAAAATGCCTGCAATGTAAACAGCTGCAGGGCAGGCATGGTAGGGACTGCATGAAAAGGACACTGGATATCGTGCTGCCAGATTCACAAAACCATAAAAGTCACAACTGTGTTATCTTCACCAGTGACTAGTCAGAGTCCACTGATTCAAGCAGCACCCTGGATAAATTCTGGCAGGTGACTGTAGCACAACAATTCCATTCATAGATCACCATTCCTAACCATGTTCTCTGCCTTCCCTTTCTAAGTCCAAAAAAATTTTAAAAAGTAAATCCTTACAGAATGTGAGGTTTTCCCTTATACAATAGGTAGCACATTGGATACTGATGATATGGACAATGCCATTTAGAATGCCATAAAATTACGTGGGAGACAACATCACCTTTCTTCACAGAGAATCAATTATAAATTCCTTAATTAAAATTCCTCTACATACATTAAACTTCACCTTTTTTACTTCATTCACAGGAATGGAACCTATAAGCAGAGGATGCAAATAGTGAGTTGGTAACATAGGTACTGAACTGAGGCAGAAAATGAGCTTATTCTACCCTGGGAAAATCAGATCTCCTAAGAAATGGGCATAATCCCTTCTTGCTGGCAAGTTCTACAACCCCTGGAGGACCAAGCATCATCTGGAAGAAGAAAGAATTCTCAGACAAGAACTACAGAACTCCTCATCTCTCTAAAAGTTTTCTGTTGACCTTCATAGCAGTTTAACCACTGCAGATAGAGATGCTGAAAGCATTTATATAAACCCTTCCCTTTTGAATACAAGCATTAATACACACCTTTGCCAGCACTGAGACTTGAGAAGTTGGATTCCTACTCAGAAAGAGCTGTATCACTGAACTTGTATAAATTAGGAGAAGAAAAAGCCAGGTAGCTATCAGATATGTTTCTCTGGCCAATTTAGTCTCATGACACTAAAACTATGCAAGTGTCTACAGAGATTTGAATCACATGTCTCAAAAAGTGGTTGTTGGCACAAAACACCTTTTCTCAAATTTCACACTAAGTACATTTAAGAGTAACACCAAATTGCTATTATTCAGTGGTCAGGCGAAGCTGATAAACTCCCAAAGATCACCCAAAAGGATCAATCAGCAATGCAATAACATGTTCTTTGGTTATTTACACTCAATATTTTAAATAACTAAGGCTTCTTCAGTGAAATCTATCAAATTGCCAAAGCAGTAACACAAACATTTGCAAGGGCAGCCTAGCTTAGTCCCTCCATCTTTTTTATTACGGAGAGATGAAGTATTTTAACAAGTTTAAAGTTCTTATAGTTCTCTCACTGTCTATAAGAAAATACTCTATGAAAGACAAGGATCACATTTGCAAAAATCAGGTTCTAATTCTCCATTTTTCTCTATTGTGAAACCACTGGAAGTCCACCACCAGCACTGTTTATAGAGGGATCACATAGAAACATTTTTATGAAGTACACAGTGTCTGACTACATAAACCCACTGACTGCTTCCTCAGCCTGTCCACGTCTCGAGTTTGAGCAATGCCAACATTATTAAGTGACAATAGTTTCCAGTACACTCATAATCACATAGCCTATTAGAAGTTCCTTATCACCAGAAGGGGTTGCATCATGTCTGACAGCTACTGCGGATTTTTCCGTGTTTAGTCCTCATTTTCTTTACTGTACTTGGTCCTTCTGTGTTCAAGCTTAATTTGAGGCTGAGTCCTGTCTTGGTCCATCAACTTGCATTTTAAAAGCTTCTCAAGATTAAACACTATGTTTGTTCTGACTGGAAGTAGGCTTACCAGTGTTACAAGATGAAACCTCCTTAACCCTGAAACTACAGCAGAAAGAATAGGATGAAGTTCTGTGTACCCAGGATTCCAAACCCCAAGTAACCACAACTACGGAGATTTTTCTTCCTATGTCTCACCGTATGTTAAAAATATATGTATCCAATATGTACTGAGTTTGTGAACCACACCAGGCATTTCTTACTCATCATATAACTTCTCTCTCCTCAAATATGACAAAAAAGAAGAAACAAAGATGAAGGCGACAAATAACTTCAGAATCTGGAATGAAATGCTTTTGATAGCCTCTGACACGAACTTCTAAAATACAACAGGCTGCTGTAACAAAGCCAAGATAACTAAGGTTATCTTGGGTTGTCCTATAACCACACCCAGGAATGCAACACATGCCAAAACTCAACAGTTGGTCACCAGCGATGACGACGTAGGCGCGGGAGGAATCACAATGTGCACTGAGTCAGTTCTCACTGCTGGAATAATACATTTAGGCAGGTTTCTATAAGTATCAAGGTCTGTACATACAGGAGGAGATTGGAGCCATATGTAGAAGACCCAAACATTAATTACACGCTGAGTAAAGTTTCAGCAATACAAAATGAAGAAATGACAGGAGATTCAGGAAATGGCCTACTTCAAGGCCTGTGCATTCTGAACTCTCACAAAAACAGAGCAACCAAGGAATAAAGCTGTGGAAGAAATCAGGTTTGGGCTACAGAGAAATTCCCCTTGTATAGTACATACCAATCCCGTTACTGAATTTCTCTTTTCTAGATAAAACAAGTAAAATATGTGTGAAAAAATGCATTATCTGGTAGCAGAGTGCCCAGTACATAAGGATGGAGGGAAAACACAAGAGTGTTTGGTACACTTCTAGAATAAAGAGCATCAATGTCCTCCCTAGAGGCCCCAGTTTTGTACTGCAACCCCAACTATGCAGTAAGAGGTATTTTCAACATTGTCTGTCTCAAAGAGAGGCTGTAAGACTGCACTTGCTTACAGCTCACTTTTGCAGTGAAAAAAATCATAATATAGGTTACTGACTTGACAACACAGACTGAATGCATGCTTTATTAAAATAATTCCTGATTTATTTTCTAGAACTCCCCCGATCTAGTAGCAATTTCCAGAAGAACTGAGATTAATCTTTAATAGTTCCAGTACTTTCAAAACAGCATGAGTTAAAAATTGGGACATCAGTGCTGACCAGATACACCAATTCCATCCCTCCTTACTAACTAATAAGGTAAAGGAATCCCAAAATATTTGAAAGAATATGTCAATTAAAATCTGCCCATACTTAAGATCATATTCCCAGATGAACATACATATGATCTGCTCCAGTTTTTGCAGTTAAATTGTTCTTACTCCAATCTCTTTTTGTTGGTTGGTTGTTTAATTTGGAAGGGAGGGTTGTTCTACTAAAATATTTTTACTTCTCAAAATATTCTTTGCAGTTAAGTGTCTTTTCCACAAAGAAGGATTTTTTACACTTGGTTACTGTTACAGCCCTCTTCTAGAAGCCATAATGAACTTACAAAACAATTAATATCTGGATAGAATTAAAAAAAAAAAATCTTAACATTTCACAAGAGTCAGGACATCTAAAGTAAGTCTGTAAATTTTTTTCCTAAAGGGGTAGAGGGATGGGGATGGTGCAGGACAGGGCTATTTGACACACCAATTTCCCTGATGCTGGAAAGAAGGATGGAAAGCATTCCTAAAATATTGGATAGCTTTGAGGTTCACAGTAGGAGGCTGTATTTCCTGCTGGATAATAATATTACGTTACACATAAAAACAGTTATGTTGGTAAAATTAAAATAGCTACATGTGAAGCTCTCAGCAGAGCTCCCCTTCTGTTTAAAGGGAATCTCAGGAAGGAACCAAGGGAATTGCAATGCACCAGCAACAGGGACGACTGAACAACTCTGCAAAACCAAAGTATCCCAGGTTGGTGACCATTGTGCAAAATTAATCTAAGCTCACTGTGGTGAAAAATCAGGAACGAGCCTTCTGACTCTAATTCTCTTTCATATAATTATTTTGAGAATAGGAAAGAAAAGGAACAATGGTGCTTTTTGCAGACATAGTTACCCAGAAATTATGGGAGCAGGCAGTGTGTGTCAGTGTTACTATCTTCTTAGACCTGGGATACAGTGCAAAAAAGTTGAGAAAATAAGGACTAAAACATGAATACAAAGAAACTATTTCACTGTTGGCACAGCTATTGCTAAGTGGCATCTCATCTAGCTTTTACAGTGGCTGATTATTGACAGGCATCACAGAAGAAATAGATTGTGAGTAGAAATCTGAATATTAATAGCATTACTAATCAGTTTAATGAAGGTCATGTCTAAAAGCAAATCCAGGCAAGGCTCAAATCTTCAAACTAGAGAAATGTTTAAATGTATTTACTGACTACAATGTAAAACCCCCCAGCATTTATTTAATACATTTGAAATGTTTAAACTGTTTCAACATACCAGCAACTAGTAACCATCTCTGAAGCTACTTTAAGTGGTTAAAGGTTCCCACCATACATAGAGTTAGAAGTACTAATTAAAGAACTCACTGAAGGTTTAGGTAGAGATGAGTTCAGAGAACTAGAAGAGTACTTCTACACCATGTTCTCAGCTATACCAGGATACACACTTAAAAAAATGAATAAACTTCCTGAGGATGCCTCACAGTTCATTTATAATCTTCCACAGAATCTCTCAAATTTTGAAGCTCACAAAATCTTAAGATAGAAAGATGTGGTATTCAGTTTTTAAGAAATGATGGGGAAGTTCACAAGACAGTTCAGGCAATAAACATGTTACACAACTGCTCAAAGAAAGCAGAACTAACCGAGAGTACATTGCTGTACCTAATTCAAACAGAAGTGCTAATACCTTCAATATATTTGAATCCTTCAATATATTTCTTCAATAATTTGAATCCAGTCCTCCCAGGATTTGAAAAACATAAAAGATTCATTTTTTCCTAAAGGATTAAACTGATGGTTTCCATAGTACTTTATTTGCCACTGGGGAGGGGAAAAAAAAAAGTCTGTTGTTTTAAGGAGTCCGTAGCTTACTACCCACACAGACTTGGCCAGTTATGCTACAGACAAATAAATCTAGATGATAGAGCCCTCCAAAATTCAGAGCATGCAAAGGTAAAGCTCTGCAAGAGAGAGAATATAAGGCAAGAATGTGGCTGTGACACAGCCTTCATTTGACAGGCTGCCCTGAGACACTCCCTGCAAATTCTCTTCACCACTCACATCCCCTCGCATTAGGCACACAGATGTGACAGGTAGGGCCTGGACAACCTTCATCCTGGGTCAGGTACACTGAAACACTTCTGGGAAACCTAATTGAACTGGACCTGGCCTCAGAATAAAGGATCTGTGAGACACTGTGGTGCAGACTGCAGACTACAATCATAGTACATCAGGACAACTCAATTAGAAGCAGTAGCCATATTCTGACACTGTCCATATAAAACAAAAAATATAATCTACTGACCCCCTTTTTTTTCCCCCCCTGCAGTTAATGTGCTCATAAAGCCCATCCTTGTGTGACAGAGAATGGAAACCAGTGGGTTTCAGTAGGAAATAACAGTTCTCTTCTTGGCTACAACAGCTTCAGCAAACTATGCCTTTTCTGCAAAGCCTGATTGCATCAGTGAGATGGGCTGCTGCAGGTTCCTTGCTCTCTACAGGAGCTGCCTCATTTCCCTCTGCATGTTCAAGGCATATGCAAAAGGCTTTGCCAGCTCCAGCTGTGCTCCCTGATAACCTAAGGAAACCACCTGACAAGGAGCAGGGTAAAGTCCAGAGTGAAACATTTCAAACCTGCTTCCATGTATGCAAACCACACAGCATGTTTAGTTCTATAAACTGAACTGAGAGTTATCCATGAATCCTGCTTTCTCCTGGGCCATCCAACTTTGTCTTATGACTGATGGAGCTACTTTACTCTTCAGCATGCACCTATAAAAACAGCTGTGCAGAGACAGGATCCCAAGGTGTACTAACAGGGCAGTTACAAGCCTAGACAGCAGGAAGTTTCAGCCTATTCCAAAGCAGTTTAATACTTAATGGAGACACAGAAGCCTACAATTACACAGTTAAGTCCCAATATACATTTTTACAAGATTACAGCTGGAAAAACTCACCTGTCCTGGAAAGGGAAGAAGCCAAAAGGCAGAATAAAAATAGCCAGGAAGACATATCCAGAATTTCTCACTTCAGTCTCAAATTACAGAAGTCTCTGGTGTGACCCTCAAATCCCCAAAAATGTTCACTCAACGTGGTTTAAGTAAAGATTGAAGCAAACATGCAGACAGTAAAGACTGGAGCAAATGCCCTGATTATCTCTGGAAAAGAGGCCTACAAATACTTAGAAATATTTTGGAATTAATTTCTTTTTTTTGTGAGAAAGCATACTAAAACCCCTCCACTTGGTTATAACTACCAAGGTTGTTTTATAGGTGAATATGTTAGCCTCTGCATTTTTGTCCAGTTTTCTTAAATAAACTTACTTATTCTCTCATGCCAAGTACAAACTAATGCATGTACGTTGGATTAAAAGCACAAAATCGCTCACATTCAGAAAGTGGAAGGGAAGCTGATCAATCTTAAGAGATGCAGCTTTAATCCCAAACTGGAGTACTGTAAAATTTAGATATATGGCAACTGGGGTTGTCAGGGTGAGAGGGGGAGAAGTATTAAGTATTCTTTCATTCGATAATCCAAAATTCTTAGAGTTACAAAATTTAAGTCAAGTTTTAGGCAACACTGTCTGACCACTTCCCAAAACCTGGGAAGGTCGTGACTTCAAGATGACATATTTATAGCACACAGAACCCACACACAACTATTTATTCTATAACTGAACACCAAAACAAGATGCTACTATGAACACAATGCCTCTGGCAACATATCACATTCAGATGGACACTGAAATATCCTTTAGACAACTGAACTTGATCTAATCTGGAATTGGTATTTCCTGGCCAATGATGACTAACTCTTCTAAACCATCATTAAGTATCAGGAAATACCCACCCCCAACATCAATCAGTATTTAAACATACATTTAAGTGTTGTGTTTTGAATACCTTCACTCATAGCTATGCACCCTATAGGAAAATGTAAGGGGGAAAAAACTTCTTTCCACCAGTCTACAAGTAATCAAAGCACAAAATCAAGTCCTAATATTAGTAACAAAATGTGAGTTAGGGCCAGACTCCCAGTTTGTTTCACTTGTAAAGTTTCACCACACAGTAAAACTGGGCTCTTACACAGTCTTGTCTCACTCCCCTCATCCACACATAAAAATGCTACTGGAATTAAACTGATCCAAACCATCACCATGCTTGGGATGATGGGTTAGAGAAGAGCTTGGACTAGTACTTTACCTACTTTGTACAGTGACAACACCTGTCTTGCCCAGCTCTGCTGTGCCCTTCCATCACAGACTCTCAGCCCTGCTGCCCCGACAGATTTCAAACTTCAGCAACCCATGCAAAGAAGAGAAACAGATGAAAAGTGCCTCTCTGCAAACTCCAGCCTGAAGGAGAATCCATGCCTTTTCATCCCCATTTTCTGTTCCACTAAAAACAGCAGAGGAAAGAAAGCACTTCTCAGCTAAAACCAAACAAACAAAAAGAACCAGTGGTAAGTGAAAGACAACATTACATTTATATTCAGGAAGGCTCAGGAGTGGACAATTGTCCTCTTCATTTCTGTAGAAACCAAAATTAAAGGCTCTCAGTAGGAAAGTCACAGCTATAATCCCCTCTTCCCCATCTCCCTGAAGGTACCAATAGAAGTTTTCATCACAGCAGTCAACACATCACTATGTTGTGAATACTAAAACCAATCCAAAAAGCCTCCCATGATTTCCTCTCCTATCCTTTTCTCACCTCTCTTTTCATTTGAAAGGGAAAAGATTTGCTTTCCAATTGCCATGAGTGCACCAAAATCATGTATAATTTATTTGGAATTAAAAAACAATTTCATCCCTGATGAAATTGCTAGGTGTTCTTAATTATGGTACCATTTTTCTATTAGAATTCTACATACTTAGCTTAAGTTGGCATGTGGTTTTTTGCAAGTCAACCGCTTCTTAATTAAATACTGAAGTCCCAACAAGTATCAGCACTTGAAACTTCTATTTTGAAGCAAGTAATTCTGGTGAGTGGAGTCTACTGCCCGAATAAAGCAGCTTTCTGGTGGGGGTTGGTATGGGCTTTTTTAACATGAAAACCTCTTATGAAAATTGGTATTCATTCCTAACCCTTCTCCCAAAAGAGCCAACCACTTATCAAACCACTGCATTAGATCTTCTGGCAGTTCTTTTAGTTGTAATCAGAGATCAGACTTACATTCAGATCTTAGAGGGGGGGAAAAACCACTACCACCACAGCACAAGACACACACCCAGCCCCCTTCATAATTTCACTTTAATTTACATGGACAGCTACTTTGCACTCATCTGAAAGAGTGTTAAATGTCAGCAGTAAAATGGTATTCTGCTTTTTTAGAGAACACTTTCAGAACAGATTTTCTGGACCAACACTCACATAAGCAGAGTGTTTCACCTGGGAAAACACATTACACTGCTGGTTCAGAATTCAGTTTGCAGGCCAGTGAACAAATAAGCCCCATCTGTATTACCTGGCATGATAACTCCCGCAGTCTCTGTGTCAAATAGTTCTTAGAATGTTACATCCAAGCCACTGAAATTAAACTAGTGACACTCTTTCAAACTGGGAAAGGCACATAATGCAGCAATAACTCAATTAATCCAGAAACAGAGCACACCTAACACCAACTCGCAGCCCCATCAAGGACAGAAGGGAGCTGCTCTGTAGAAGAAAGTTCACAAGAAGACTTCCAGCAGAAAACAGCTTTAAAAACAAACCAGACAAATCCCCAACAACCCAGCCTTCTAGTTCTACTATACTTCTGCTAAAAAGTTATCTAACAGTCCATCCTTACAGATGTGAAGGATGTAAATTAAAAGTCATGATTCGGGAGGGAGGGGGGGAAAAGAAGGGAAAAAGGGAAAAAAAACAAACACTACCAAAAAAATCCCTTAGCATTTATCTTGCCATGTTTAAAACAGCTGTGTCACAGAGTAAAACAACCTGTTAAACTGTATCTATAAAGCAAGGGTAGAGTTTTAAACTAATGAGCACAAAGGTCTTCAAGACATTGCGTTTTCAAAACTCACAGCTTTGCACACACTTCAGTTTACAACGTGGACTTTGTAAAGGTCTGAGACTTTCCTAGTGACGTGTTTCTGAGTGCACAACAATATGAGGAAGTGCTGTAGCTGATACCCCTCTTCTCTGCAGACAATCACATATCAAAGATGCATCATTGTTTAAAATGGCTCCTGTTCTTAAGGATGAAGATCTACTGCTCGTCCTGTATTGACCTCAAGGGAGGGACACACTGTCCTCCAAAACATCCTGTCAGGAAAGCAGTAAGAAGTGTGCAAATTTGGAGATTAGAATAATAAATACACTTCTGCTAGTTACTTATTTTGGCTTTCAAAAAAATTGTTGCCAAAGAACATAGATGCTTTCCTAAGCAAGCCTTGTCCACTTCAGAAACCCTGGTGAACATCCACTTTGCAGCTGCAGGGGATTAAGAACAGTGTCTGTGTGAAAGTCTTCATCTGTTACATCCTTTCTCTTCTGAAGTTACGTGTTTCCTGAAACTGATTTAGCAGAACAAAACCATTCACTATTTCTTCCAATAAAGATATTTGGAATTTATCACAATATAGTCCAGGTGTGTTCATTAGGGAAATTGCATGTTTACTGCTTTTGTGGGGTTTTTTCTCTGTTTACTTTTTTAGGACTACATCCCAAACATGCGAGGAAACGCCCACAACATAAGGAACATGGTCAACAGCTATTTAATCAGGTTCATTTTCCATATTTCTTAGAACTGGCACAAAGTCCTTACAGAACAATCTGTTTAGGTCAGTAATAAACTGCAGGGCTCCTAAATAAACTGATACTATTTTACTTATTTCCCTCCTAAGTAAAATTACTGCTTTTTACTGGTCACAAAGTCTTACCTTCTCAACCAAAATTAACAAGAAGACTGGCCCAGACTACTTGAATGACTACTTCAAATGTAGGTTTACTGTGGTTTTATTATTAGACCTTTATATTTAGTTGCCAGTGATCTCTGCATTTTGCTTCAAGTTTATGCAAGTAGAAAGCACTGAGCAAATAAGCAACATTATTTCAATCTCTTTTTAATAAAACATATACTCAAAACTACACAAAAGGTTAATTCAGATTAGTGCTACAAACCCTTAACAATGTTTACTGGAATGAGACAGTTGGACAACCCTGCTGTCATATTTAGTTCAACCACTAAGTGCCAACAATCAGTTTGCATTTCTAGAAAATTCCATTTGAAACTGAGATGGGGAGGGAAAAGAAACTGGCAGATGAGATCTCAAATATTTAATTTTTTTTCCTCTTCATGCTCTTCCTACATTAGATAAAATGCATTACCTCCCTTTCTCACATCAGGTTAAGGTAACAGCTAAGACTTTTTGAGAGACAGAATGTAATTTTAATAAATAGCAAAGAGAACTGTTCCAACAACCCACAGCAAAACACAAAGGCACAGAATCAAATTTGAGCTTGCATGTATTAAAACCTATTTCAAACAGTGAAGTACACTTTCATACTGCACTTTTCTACACAATGACAAAGAAAATCCCATAATCCAGACTGAATAAACCAGACATCAAGATTTACAGATTCTGGTTACATTCCTTACAATATGTACACATCATTTCCCATAAAGTAAAGCAAGACTGAGATCTCCATTTCTCAGGAACGAAAAGTATCACTAAATTCACAACTGCTATTTTAGATACCAATGAAATATATCAGTATATGGAAAAGATTCATAATTTTTTAGAATGTGGCACTATATCATAAGTTGCTACTTGGGCTTCATACAAACTTGCAGGAAAAATACATCCCTTCTTCAAAGAGTTGTTACAAAACTGTTTGGTTTTTTCTGTACTTCTACAGTTCAGCTTAAGTTGCACTGAGCAAGTTCTAAGTGCAAAAGTTAACTCTTGAGGTCCAATTTTGGACTGAGCAAAGTCTATCAAAAAAACCTTGGCTGAATTTTCATAAGCTTCTGGATTGTTTACCTGCTTGTAATGCTGTGGGTTCACATATCACACTTTGCCACAATTACCTCTATTTAAAATGAGAGACCAACTCTGTTAAAACACTTCTCAACTGTATTGTCACTTTAGGATTTCAGCAAACTACACTGCAGTCATGCTACTGTACACATCAGGGAGCTGACTGACTACTACCTCTTTAAAAAAGAAAAACAACTCCATTTAATTCCTGCTTGGATCTAGACATCTGGAATCAAGTATCTACATGAGGAAGAACCACACAGCTGCAACTGTATAAATATTTTTCTTATCAATTCCCTGCCAAGAGCATCTCAAAATTGTAAGATCAATCTCACAGACAACAAATAAAACTAAGTCTGCACAGGCAGACAGGCTTCTAGAAGCTGGGTACCCACATTTGGGATGAGAGGTGTTCCAGGGCCAACATACAAGCTCCTTTTGGGTTGCATTTTCCAGGTTTTGTTTCCTATGGATTTCTGGGGTGGGGCTGGTGTCTCCTCAAACTGGCGTAATGATTATCACTGATTTTATCGTAAGAATTCCTGGCATCCACTTCAAATAACAACCCAGCAGACAACATACATTCCAGCCTGCATTATTAAGATTAAAACAGGAATCCCTTTCTATTGACATATTCCTTCCAACAAGGATTATCTAAGCAGTTGCCACACTGATTGCCACTGACTGCAGTATGATGATGCAGATGCTTAGGTGTATTTGTCAGCAGAAAATACTGCAGTAGATTTAAGTTTTCAGAAGTTTGACTTATAAATAAGCTTGAGAATGCCCCTTTAAAAGTGGATATAATGCAGTACCTTGGAATCCATAGACCATATGGAACAATATTTCTAGATTCAGAAAACTAGGAGAGATTTTTCTGTGTTTTCACCTCCAGCCAACCAGCCTGCCTTCTGCCTTCTCACACAAACCCATGACACAGGTACAACTTTCATTACCAAAATGAATACATATGGACATCTATCACTGATGCCCTAACAAAATCCACTCTTACCTCTGACAGACCTACCATGCCAATCTAAGTAAAAAGTTAACCACAGAAGCCTGTGAAGGTGTTGTGTGTATAGAAAAACACCTGCATCAAGGGTCAGTGGCACCAAGTTGAAATATTTCTTTGCATAACCACATTAATCAAAGTTTGGGGTTTGGTTTTGGGGGGGGGGTTTGTTTGTTTGTTTTTGGCTTTTTACTTTGGCTTAACTACGTTAACTAATTTAGAAGCTTGTGATGGCTTTTTCACTCATACACCACCATTTATGAAAAAACAAAGCCATGGGAGGATGTCACAGTCTCAGATCACAACAGAGACGCATTACAACAGACCAGCACAAAATCCTAAATAATAGAAATTGATACACTGGACTTTTTAGCAGAGAAGAGCATCATTTGTACATACAGTTATTCCAAGTTTTAATCCTGAAGCTTGTGAACTATCATCTACTTCTAAATCAGATGCAGCACTGATGCTACAAAGCTGTCACTTTTCGTTCCTTTCAAACAATTGTAGTCACATTAGAATTTTAATTTATAAAGTTTATGAAAACCTTCCAGAGTTCACCGTCCTTGGATGTGTTTAAGGATAGGTTAGATGATGAACTTAGTGGTATGCTTTAGATGGTATAGATGTTAGACTGATGTTGGGTAGGTTGTTAACCTAGGTAAAGGTTGGACTTGATGATCTCCATGGTCTCTTCCAACCTTACTAATTCTGTGTGTAATTCTGTGTGTGTAACCACTACTTATGGTGTCATGACAATCAACACAGGTCACCTTCAGGTCCTTCTTTTGGTGTCCCAGTTCCGTGTATCAAATGCTTTATATGGCATCATACAAGGTGTTTAACATAGATCCCAACATTTCTATTAAAGTTATTTTGGTCACCCATAAACACAGACAACTTAAGAGTCTGTTCCTAGTTCTTCATCCTCAAAGGTTTTGGCTCCTCTCAATCCACTTTTTGGGCAACCATTAACTTCCAGCTAAAACATTTCAACGGATGAGAACTGCAAAACAAGACATCTGAAATCCCGAAAGAGATGTACTTAAGCAAACAGTAATGTAAAGTGACATTAGTTCTGAAGACCTGAGGACAGCTGTAAAACACGTGGCACTTTTATGAAGAAACAACTTGCAAACCACATGCAACTTGTGGCAGCAGGGCTGACTGTACCAAGCATAACAGACCATGGGTTCAGTAGCATAGGGCTAGACAGCAGCAACTTTTAACATTCCAAGGGGCAAACCAGTCCACAAGCTGCGATTAAGGCTACTTTCACATTCCTTGCTTCACTGAACTCTGACATCAAGCAACAGAGCTGTGAAAATCGCCTCCTTGACACTTCAAGTACCCTTAAAACAAATGTTTTAGTTTTGCTATCACATTCTTCTCTAGGACTTTGATAGTTCCCTCCAAAGTGTTTTGCATATTTTAGTCTAATCACCACATGTAAATGGAATTATGCTGCTCAAGACAGAGTATAAGCAGTCTGCCAACAGCTGGCAATGGAATGAACAGTGAAGTACAGGGACAGGGATGCTGGAATGCAGACACTCTTCCCACAGATTTGCTTGCTGAACCTTTTTGACCATGAGATTCTTGTCAGTCCCTTTCTTCTGCCTGTCAAGGTCTGTCTGAATGGCAGCACAATCAGCTGTTGTGTCATCCATTCCTCCCAATTTTGCAGCACCTGTAAACTTGCCAAGGGTGCACTCTGTCCCATCATCCAAGTCATCAATGAAGACAACAAACAGCCCCGATAAACAGATAATGCTGTCAGCTCCCAGGGCACAGCACTAGTAACTCGCCTACAGCTGGACTTCGGGCCACTGCTCACAAAGGTTTCCCAGCATTTCAGCCAGTGTGCAATCCTCCCTCCTGCCTACTTAGCTACCCTGGATGGCATCAGCTAGATTGTCAACAAGGGTCTTAAGGGAGAAGATGCAAAAAGAACTGTCAAAGTCAAACAGTATGAACTTCTCCACCAACCCAGTCATTTTGTCAGAGAAGGCTGACAGGTTGGTCTAGCACGATTTCCCCTTTGTAAAGCAAATGACTATTGCTAATCATCTCCTTGTCCTTCCCATGTTTGGAAACGGCTTCACAGGAGAATTTGCTCCATCATCTTCCCAGGGGTGAAGGTGAAGCTGAGCAGTATGTAAATCCCCTGACCCTCTTGCTCTTCTCGAAGGTAAAAGTAACATTTGCTTCCTTCCAGTCCTCAGGAACAGTATTCTATTGTCTCTTTAAAAAATAATTCAGAGGGGTTTTTCTACAAGATCATGTCCCTCAACACTCAGCGATGCATTCTGTCAGCTCCCATGGACTCCCTTATAACAAACTTGTTTAAATGTTCCCTTACTTGGTCCTTCCCTACTGAGGCTAAGCCTTCATTGCTCCAGACTTTCTCACTAGTCTCCAAAGACTGGGACTCAGAAGGCAGATCTTACCAATAAAGGTCAAGGCCTCAGCTTTTTTCATGTTTTCCCTTGTCTCCCTTTGGCTGCTGATAGACTTGCAGAAGTCCTTCTTGCTGCCTTTCGTGTCCCTAAATGCTTACCCGAAAACCGAGGTACAAAGCCACTCCTAGTCCTCTCTTTTCTACATTCCATCCCTCACACACACACACAGAAGGTGCAGCAAAGTTCAGACTCAAAAAAGAGCAAAATACGGGAAGAGTCACGTCTTGAAAAACTTCCGACTGGGCCTATTCTAACTGAACCACTGTAATACGATACAAACAAAACAAGGAAACCTCGACCAACTCCAAACTGCCTCTCTACTCCGTTTAACCTTTCAACACGAGTATCCTGCTAATGACGGCAAAGTTTGCTCCTGCAGTCAGAACGAGAGTGCCTGACTGACAGATGCGATACACACTGGAATGAGTGTGATTAGGTAGACACACAGCTGTCTTCTCGACAGTAGCACAACCTCCCTGTTTGTAACAGTTTATAACTGCGATGAAAGTGAATTGTTACTTTCAGGAATCTAAATGATCCATCCCCCTGGTTACGTATTCTGTATTTTAGAACACAAGGTCTTTCATCTTATGTATCAGCCTGTACCTTCTGGCCTGCCCTGCATTTCTAAGGCAAGGCAACATCATACACATGTTATAACAAGTGTTACAGCAAACAATTTAAACAACTCACTAATTCTGCATAGTACGCATTAAAGAGCTCTGACTGTACATAGCAAATGACTGAGCTATCAAAATGCACACACTGAAGCCAGCTTTATGCCACAGAAGAGTAAATACTGCACTCATTTGTAAAGGGTGGCAAGAGCAATTCTGGGAATTAACTGTACTTTGGAGTGTTAAACTGTTTGGGACACTTTGTTTAAAGTGTCCCAAACAAACAGCAGCAGCAAAAGCTCTAGAGAAGTATACATTAGCTGATATTAACAGCTTGACATCTGTCAAGACAAAAAAAAATGAGATCATCCTCACACTTAGGTTTGAAATTATTTTTTGAGACATGCTGAAGTTTGAGAATACACTGCTTTTCCTAAGAGGGATAAACAAAATCCAATTTTGCAGAAATCCAGATATACTATAGTATATCCAGCTGGATACATCCCAGCCACTCTGCCACTGTGTGACATAAGGGAACTGTTAAAGGCAAAAGGGGTCTGAATCTGTAGAAGCATCAACAAAAAAACAAAGAAAGGTTAAAAAAAAAAAATAGAAACAACAGCATGTCTTTAACCAGTTTTCTACAAATCAGTGGCTCCCAAACCAGTTTTAAAAGTTTTTTAAAAAGCCTTTGAACAAAACTTTAATTAAGTCTACTCCAAAACAAGCACCCATTTTGGCTCAGTGCTCTAGGTAAAGCGGCAGTGCATTTACAAGTATAATCAGTTCTGTGCAGTTCTCTCTCTTTCCAATATAAATACAGCTATTTATGTTTGACCCCCAACCCACACTAAAATTCAAACACCCAGCATGCAGCTGTTTCACCCACTTCTTTTCCACAACCTGATCAATGAAAGCAGAGTGGCAGATGAAGAAATGTTGGGAACAGTATATTCAGAAAACAATCAGAAAGGGGGTTTTGTGCCTGATAAAAAAGTGTGGTAGCAAATACAAATATCTGACTGAACAAGTATTTTTACTTGTGGGAACACATCGTACTATACAAATCAGTATTGTTTTCATAGAATCGTAGATTTGTCTGGGCTGGAAGGGACCTTTTAAAGTTCATCCAGCCCAATCCCTCTGGAGGGGACATCATCGGCTAGATCAACTGATCTTGAATGTTTCCAGGGATGGGCCACCCGCCACCTCTCTGGGCAACCTGTGGTAGCGTTGCACTGCCCTCGCTGCAAGACATTTCTTCCATGTGTCTAATCTAAACTGACTCTCCACCAGTTTTAAAGTAATTACTCCTTGACCTATCATAACAGACCTTGCTAATAAGTTTATCTTTCTAGCTCCCTTTGAGTAGTGAAAGGCAACAAGGTCTCCCTAGAGCCTCCTCCAGGCTGAACAATTCCAATTCTCTCATCCTTTTCTTGTAGGAGAGGTGCTCTACCCCTCTAATCATCTTGGTGGTCCTCCTCTGGACTCACTCCAGCAGGTTTGCATTCCAGATGGGATTTCACCAGAGTGGAGCAGAGGGGCAGAGTCCCCTCCCTCAACCTGCTGGCCACACTGCTTTCAATGCAGCCCAGGGCACATTTGCTTTCTGGGCTGTAAATGCACATTCATTGCCAGCTCGTGTCCAGCTTCTCATTCACCAGCACCCCCGAGTCCTTTTCTCTTAATCTGTTCAGCCCCCAGCCTGGACTGATACCAGGGGTCGCCCCAATCAGGTGCAGCACCTTGTACGTGGCTTTGTTGAACCTCATGAGACTCCCACGGGCCCATTTCTCAAGCTCTGGGTGGCATCTTGTCCTTCTGTTGTGTCAACCACAGCACTCAGCTTGGTGACATCTGCAAGCTTGCTGAGGGTGCACTCTGCCCTTTTGTCTGTGTCACTGAAGACACTAAATAGCAGGGACATCTGAGGGACACCACTTTTCACTGATGTCCATTGGGACACTGAGCCATTGACCACTACACTCCCAGACACAATCAACAGCTCAGTGTCCTAATTGACATCGGTGAAAAGTGGTTTAACTCACTAGATTCAAAACTCCATGGAACAGGTACCAAAACGAATGAGTAAAGAAGAAAAGGAAGGTTCTTTGAATATTAGTGTTTATTTAAAATTTATTAATTTACTAGTTATAAAACATTTATCCATTCGAAGAGCAAAACCGTATTGCTTCTCAATATAAGAAATGAAAATCCAGGTATTTAACATGAGATCTGTAACATCTCTAGTCTCCCAGAAGGCGAGGACTCTCAAAGCTGTGTCCGTATCCGCACAATTCTGACCAAATATTTGAAAATCTGTCCTGAAACAGGACTATGGGTCACACTCCTCAGAATTCTCTACGTCTAAAGGAGCATCAGAGCATGGAAAGCAGAGACTGCTTTGTACTTCACTCAATGATCCTTAAGGGACCCTTCCAACTCAGAACAGCCTGTGATTCTGTGAAGTTATTTCTGAACACATCCAAAGAAAAAGTGTGACAAGTAGTAATTTTATTAAAATATTCTAAAATAACTAATTTTATCCAAAAACTGGTAAACATTCAGTAATTAGTGGATGGCTGTTAGAGCCACAGTATTTCGGTTTTTAGAAAAAACATGCATTTAGAAAAAGCTCCAGCACAGCAAAGTAAAAAGTTCTTACTGGTGAGCCACAAGTCAGACACAGCTCATCAGAGAAATCCACTCTGGAGTGGACCAGACAACAAGACTAACAGTCTTCTTCTAAAAGAACTTGCTTAGGCACATTCCATTTTCAGAAATATTGACGTCACCAGCACAGCACTACTAAATATTACAATTTAAGTATCCACCAGCTCACCTGTCTCCATTAAATTGGACATAAGCATACTGTGACTTGTGTACACACCTTGATGAGAAAACAATCAGCACCAAATTTTCATAAAGGAAAAATCAAAATAAAAGGCCTTTAGGAGCTGAATAATGGAATTTTCTGCTAGCTTTTCCAAAGCATACTGCTGGTTTCATTAGTTTTACAGTTTGAAATTTCAAGATTGACATAAGGAACACAGAAAATACCAGATTACAGAAGAAATGAAGAAACTATGACCCAAATACACATATTTTACATTATGCTGGTTACCACCAAACAAGAAAAACTGGTTTGCCCACGTGGACAAAAGAAAAGTATTACTCGCCCAACCAATGTTTCTCTAACTCAATTTCACTAAAATGCACATGCTCTTTAGTCTCTTCTTAAGGAAAACTCAGTGACTGCACAAAGTATTTCAAGTGGTCTACAGTTCCATTCTGAAAACGGCAACAGTGGCCACCCAGCACACACTAAGGTGATGTATGAGATAAAGAAGCCACAACGCCACCACATCACTAGGGATTTGAACTTAGCACTGCTCAAGGGTCTGTGTGATAGTGGGATATTTGACAACTTTTGATATCACCAACACCTTTGAGAACAATAGCTGTCAAGATGTAAAACTGTCCCTGTAAAAGATGAAACACACTTTCTTAAACGTCTCTGAACCTTCACAACAATCTCTTAGGGGAATCTATCACTTTTTTAAGTATCTGCCATCACTTGAAAAGCTTCGTTAGCCATATATCTTGCTCTATCAAATTACTAGGTGTTCTGCTTTTTTTTCAGAAATGTTGTACAAGTTATAATTTTGTGGTGGGCTGACCTTGGCTGGAGGCCACATGCCCACCAAAAATATTCCTATCATTCCCTCTTCTCTACTGAACAGGGCAGGGAAAATATAATGAGACGCTCATAGGTCAAAATAAGGACAGGATGATCAGTCACCAATTATCATTGTGGGCAAAACAATCCTAACACCTAAGTTGAGTTTGCTTATAATTTAATTTATAACCAATCAAATCAGAGTAAGACAATGAGAAACAACTCTTTTCCCTGCTGCTCCAGCATGGAGTCTTCTCATAGGAGACAGTCCTCCATGAATTTCTCCAATGTGAGACCTCCTCATGGGCTCCAGTTCTTCATAAACCCACTGTTCCAGCATAGGTCCCTTCCACATGCTACAGTCCTTCAGGAACAGACTGCTCCAGTGTGGATGCCCTGTAGGGTCACAAATCCTGACAGCAGACACGTTTCAGCCTGGGCTTCTCTCCACAAATCCTGCCAGGAGCCTGCTCCAGCACAGGCTTCCCATAGGGCCAGTCTCCTTTGGGCATGCACCTACTCCAGCATGAAGTTCTCCAGGGGCAAGCGAGTGTCTGCTTCACCTCGGCCCTCCAAAGGCTGCAAGAGGACAGCCTGCTTCACCATAGTCTTAACCACAGGCTGCAGAGGAATCTCTGTTCCTGTGCTTGAGGCACCTCCTGCCCCTCCTTCTTTGACCTTGGGGACTGCAAAGTTATTTCTCTATATTCTCACTCGTCTCCTGTCTGCAGTTGTTCCCATGCAGTAACTTTTTTTCCTTTCTTAAATCTGTTATCCCAGAGGTGCTACCACCACTGCTGATTGGCTTGGCCTTGGCCAGCACTGGTTCTGTCCTGCAGCCAGCTGGCATTGGCTGTCAGACACAGGAGAAGCTTCCACCAGCTTCTCACAGAAGCCACCCCTGTAGCCCTCTAACTACCAAACCTTGCCATGCAAACCCAATATGTTATTGCATAGAATTTGACGACGACATAAAAAGGAAAATTAGTATTATCATATACACTCCATTTTCAGACATCCTTGGAATGAGGAGTCAGCTTTGCTCCCCTCACCCTCCTGCCCCTCCAGTTCTCTCTTCTCATCTTAGGAACATAATTCTTCAGTCTTAGATGTAAAACACCACAGGGAAATATCTTTAAACATTACTAGCTTTATTAAAAAACACTTATTGCATAAATATTAGTCCTAAATAACTTTATTATCCATTTAAAGTGTTACTTCTTACAGACTATTCTTATTTCGGTAAACTAAATATATAAAAAGCTGCCTGCAGATGAATCAAGTTTTTTAATTCATCTGTGTCTATATATAAACAGAGGCAAAGCAGAAGAGTTACTATCTGTTTGTTTTAGAAACAACCACACATGCAGCTTTCCAAGGCCGTTCATAAAAGATCTTTTGTGCGTGCAGCATGTGGAGCCACTTTTGAACCTTGATAACAGGGTTTTGCATACAACAGGCTTAAAAGAATCCTCCAAAGTAGCAACTCATGGCAAGCAGCTATTTTCAGCTATAGTACAAGGGGCACTCGTTAGGTTTGACGATGGAAAGTTCTTAACATGCCAACAAACAAATTACAGGTTCCTGCTGCTCTCCCAAATTCATCCAATAGAGACCAAGACTCCTGAGTAAAACCACAGACCAAGTCCATACTTGCTCAAAACACAGTATCACAGTAGCTTACATCATACACTCCTTGTGATGACATGACATTTGTTGGCTTTTTGTTTTTATATGTAACTGACTGTCATCTTTCATAGCAGCCTTCTCTCAGTAGAGAAAAGGACACACGAACACACATGGAGAAGGCACAAACAGCTTACACAATAGACATCTCTCAGCTCTGCCAGGTATTGGCTACAAAAGTCTGAGCCATTAATTCCCTACTGCCTGATTCCACAGTTCAACTATATTTGGCTTTATATAAATAAGAATACATTTTTTTTATTTCGTGTATTTCTGTAGTCTGAATTTACAGTAACAGTTCAGTTCCACGTCAAATCCAAACTCGAGTTACAGTTTCAGAGGTCTTTATGTGTACCACATTTCTCTGTTCAAAATCAGACTGAGAAAGACAAAAAACTCTTGAGTGGGAGGAAGCAAGAGAGAAAAGAAAGAATGTATCAGCTTGCCAAAAATGTGCCACAGCCACTACAATACAGTGTTAATAATTCTGTCTAAAGCAAATGCAATAAAGCTCAGCATTTCATATCCAAAGTCAATCATTTTTCTATCACTGGACAAAACCCACCACAGACCTTTTTTGTTTGTTTGTTTTAAGAATTATTCATTTTACTATTCCTTTAAATTGAAGGTTGCCATCTGAGGTTTCCAACAACATTCTCTGAAAACTGCTTTCACATGTATGGAATGAAATATTATTTTAAAGACTCTGGATTGCTGTTTCTGGCTTTATTTCCAAAAGCTTGGACAGCAT
Organism: Serilophus lunatus; assembly: GCA_013399895.1. NCBI lineage: Eukaryota > Metazoa > Chordata > Aves > Passeriformes > Eurylaimidae > Serilophus > Serilophus lunatus. Next base: position 1,043,552 of record VXBA01004284.1, read on the forward strand.
TTTGCACTAAAAAAAAAAGCAGCAAATTATAATGGGTTTTTCAACTTCTTTGGAAAAATGAGCATAATACAACACCAGACTCCATCTTCCTCAGAGCCATTTTAAGAGAAGTTCATTTAAACAACTTAAAATAGACTAATTTGGATCATATTCTACACCCTATTTGGAGTACACATAAACCAGTTCTTATCTGGTAAGAAGGAAAGGACAGGCTTTCACTTGTACAATTCAGCCATTCACTGCAGAAATATTTGATTTTTACCCCCTGATTTTTATATCCTGCTTTTTATCCTGCAAGTCCTATTACGTTGGGAATACTTTTGGAAGGAACACTCCAGAGGTTCTAATGTTTGCTTCACATCTTAGAGAAACTCTTACAATGTCCATACCAGCTATTCAGCAAACAATGGAAGGGCTGCTAAGCTCATTTGTAACCCATGGTTTCTTACATTACTAATTTGAGAATTAATTAGATCGTACAGTAATACAGTAACAAGATCTTTCTTTTCTCTCTACTCAGAAGTCTCCAGACCTCCACAACACAAATATTTAACAAAAAAAAAGAACAAAGTGCAACCTCACTATTTCTCTCATAAACTCAGAGCTTCTGTCACAAGAATCACCATAACCACAAAGTAACCTCTCCTATGACGATTTCAGAGTTAAGGCATATAAACCCTATAAAATTTAGCTGCATAATCTTAATTTAAAGAGAGTTAAATGTTTACTAGTGTGATTGATTAATTGGATTAGCAGGTGAAGAGGAGCCCTCTAGGGAAAGAAGGTGCTTCTAATTTCAATTGGTGTCCAGCAGAGACTATCAACAGGTTTAATACAGCTTGCATTGTACTTATGCCTGAGAAGAATATTTAGCAGTAATACTTTCAGTATGAGAACTTACAAATTCAGAGGTAACAAAAAAGAAATACATATGCTGACAGATTCCTTCCAACAGTGACTTTATTTAAACACGAACTATGACAAGTCAAACATAAGATCATGTATACACAAAGAGGAATATAGACTAAATTTCCACCACAGAGACAATCTTGCATTCTATTTATGCCAGTAAGAAAGTGAAAGTTAAGTCAAAGCTTGGTGCTACAAGAGACAGGAGAAATGATCTCAGGAGGTACAGGCAGTGATAGTCCATTGGCAGTTCCCTCAGCATGTCCCCTCCATGTTTATCACTAACTGCCTCCTACAGTTCAGGTGCCCACACTTTAAGAGAAGCTCATCCCGCTCACACACATACATGAAAACTGAGTTCTTGCACTCTGCTTAATTGACTTCTGAAACATATAACAGAAAATTAAACAACAGCTAGATCATAATCTAAATTAAAAAGACTTCAAACTTCTTTTCATCCTTCACTTTTTTCCTGCTAGATCAAGTACCTGGCATTCAATACTAGACTAACATTTGTAGCTTACTTTTAGCCACTAGAATAATCTGCCAAGGCACATGAGAAGAATCCAACATTTGAAGTTCTTAAAAACAAATATGCAGATTGTGATTTATAACATAAGCTACAGCTCAAACAAAACATGCCCTTGTTGCTTTAGGTCTACATCATGCAAGCATTTATCACAGACAGACACCAAAAAAAGCTCTATTGCATCTAATTTCTCACTATAAAATAACTTGACCTAGTAAAGGTTTGCCATTAGACTACATTGGTGCAGTTCAAAATAGTGGCCCTGGAGAAAAAAAAAACAGCAACAAAACCAACACACACACAAAAAAACAACAACAAAAAAAAAAACACCAAAAAAAAACCACCCAAAGAGACTCAACATAAGCATCAAGAAGTTAAATGGGGAGACAGTGGATATCTGCATACCAGAGATGAGACTGTCTGCATTTCAAAGCTGCCACCTTTCTCTCTAAAACAAGGGAGCTGCTGGAGTGGTGAGAGCAAGGCCAAGACACCAGGTGCCCAGTTCCTAATGCCCCCAGGCTCCACGAGCTCTCACCATGGTACACACCTTTATTTAAGGTAAATTGTCTAAACAGAAGAATACTTAAGAAGTACTTAGAGAAGACAGAAGAATTAGATGGAAATTGCAGTACTGAAGACCAAGTTCATTAATGACAACTACCCAAGCAAACTTGGACTGCCTAGATAAGCCCACGTACTCCACAGGTATCAGAGTCCTGACCTCAGACAAAGAGCGAACTCTGTACCTCACTAGGTGATTTCATAAAGGCCAACACTTGGGGTATGCTTGGCACAGGCAAGGGCCAAACACATAACTAGCTCTATACCTGTACCTTCAGCTAAACCACAAACCATAAAGGGAAGGGGTCAAGTAACCTTTTGATGGAATAGTACTCCAGATCCCAGAAAACACTGATTTAAACAGAACTCTGCCTATGACTCAAATCCTGGACTAGATACACTTCACTAAGCATTTGTCTTTGCTGTTGGTTTGGGGTTTTTGCCCTTTTTTGTGTTTTAGTTACTCAGAGTACACCAGGAACACACCAATTTAATTAGAGATGTGCTAAACCACATATTCCACACCACTGAACTTTACAGAGCTATGGGAGAGAACACTGTGTTCTGCTGATACATTATTGCTGAAATATTACTCTTTTTAACTCTACCAGGATGAAGAAAAGATACCACAAGGCATAGTTGGGTTGGGGCTTTTTTTCCTCCAGAAAGAGGAATAAAGTTACAGCAGCTTCAATATCTAAGAGTGGACAACTCTGAACTTGGGACCCAGTTTTGCACAGCCCCACTGTTTGCAGACTGAATCAATACAGAGAGGCAGATTCTCATCATCCAGGATAAAGGAGGCAGGCTGAGCTGTAATGTACATACTGTCCCCTCCAACAAACCCTGGGACCCAACCAAGTAGATTCAGCCTGAGCCCACCACCCCTAAAGCCAAGGTGCTACAGGGGTACAGCTCAGCTGCAGCACCAGCCCCACACCAACTTCCTGGCACTGGGGCCACTCTGGGAGTACTCCTCACTGTATGGCAGCCCCTAATGGTTCAACAGAGCAGGACTGAGCCAACAACAACCTGTAGCTGATCTTTTCAGAAAGTACAGAGGACAACCTACCATCTGCATGCCTGGCCTTTTACTCCATCTGCACCAACAACATAGGTTGTTGTTGGTATAAACAACAGGGTATAAAAAAAAATAACAAAAATAACAGTTTTCCAATGTTGGCAAAACCTGTTCCACTTGGAACTTCATGGTTAAGTATAATTAAGGCACCATAACACACAAGCATTGACAAGAGGCAAGCTGCAGTTTTGCCAATGCTAGGAATTGTTTCTGTAGACCTATATAAACTACTGGGAGTCAAACAATAACTGCTAAATTAAGTCTGTCTTTGCTTGTCTAGTTTGTGACTGTGTTTTTCCTAATACTAATAGTTTTTCTACTAGGTAGACTTCAAGGACCAAATTTAAAACACATTACACCAATTACTAAACTGCATTTCACAACTTCTTCTGGATTTTGGCAATACTGTCCTCTAGTTATTAGGGCAAACCTTTGAAAGATTCAAACTTACTCTCATACTGAGTTGCAAAGAAATTGATGTCTGCCTTCATTCAAACAATTACAAGAAGAAAAGTACAAAAGATTGTTTTAATGCAGATGTAAGAGAACACTTGCATGTAACTGGAACTTGGTACTTTTTATTAACAATTACTAGACCTTATCTTAATTCTGCTTCATTCAAATACACATTTTCCAGAATTTCCAGCTTAACAAAGTAAAGAAAAACTGTGAGAAATTCAGCCTTTTCGGTTCTCAGTGCCTAAACTGTCTTCAAGTTTGAGAGCACAACAGAAGAGACAATGAATAAATACAAACACTTTCCCAACTTACTGGTCAAGCATCTCTCTGCTACTTTCACAGACTACCTTTCTGTGAAGAACAAACCAATTACTCCAAAGGCAGAGATCCTGTTTCTCTAAGTCTGCATGTTTTAGACTCGAATTCTACTGATAAATTTATCTTTTGCAGAATTTTTTTCCAACAGTGCCAGACGCAAGGATACCAAACACCAAACTGCCTCAGTACTAGCACATTACCCAACCTCCAGACATATATATATTCTTTTCACATGTAGCTATTATTTTTAAGTTCTGTTTTGTGACTGAAAGCTGTACTAAGAATACTACAGAACAGTAGTAAAAGGCTTATCTAGAGATGGAGGCTTTGTGTTTGTCCGGTAGCAGTATTAACACAACTAACGACCTCTAAAACCATCATCCACAAAGCAAGCCCTTCTCTTAAAAGTTGATGTTATCTGTTGTTAACAGGCTACTTCATTCTTAGTGCTTCTAATATTCCTTTTGGGGACCATCAACTTCCTTTCAGCCACCCAAAAATTCATAATTAAAGAAAAACCACCACATACCCTTCAGGCATTGCCAATTGGCACCTGTGGTTCACACTGCCTTCCATCCCAGAAGACAAACTGGAAATGGCCATTTTTCCATCTCCGCTGCTACCAATTGACCCAGGATTCTGTCTTAGCAACCAAGCTGAAACTGCCTTTACAGGAAGGATTCCCAAAGACAAGTCCTCATAATTTAAGTACTGTTAGTTGAAAAACATTACCCATTTTCAGTCATAGTTATTTTCCATCTTACCCAGCACTGAGGAATTATTTTGTTTGCTTCGGTGGATATATCTTCAGTCTTAGCAAAGCCAGCCACAAAGGATTTCTGGGTGTTTAAGTCTATGTATTTTAACACAAATGCTAATTGTTAGATTAATCATGAGCACTGCTGAATTTATGAGCCTGAAAAGCTTCAGCTGGCATGACTTAACTAATTGCAAAATGAAATTACAGACCCGTGATTTGTCATAACTGTGAGATCCTTCCCCCACTTTTGCAACCAGAATTGATTTTAAAAGAATCACAGTAGACCTCATGGCTCCACATCCATAAAGGGGAGAAAAAAAACACAACCCACACGCAAGCTTTGCAAGTCACCCTTATTTAAACAGGTAGTCCTCACCTTGTACTTAAACCCTCTAATTACTTAATTTCTTGTATTTCTTTTCTCTCCTTGAAGTATGTTTTGAATACACCCTTTCTGTCTTCAGGAACTAACGTATTTTTTAACCCCTGAAAATGAGAGAAAAAAAAAAAAACAAACTTAAGACAGTGGGAGGAAGAAGAACCTTGTCCTACACCTGCCTCATCCAGGATCACTGCTTATGTTGAAGTAACAGAACCCACCCTGAAGAGCTGGAGTTTCAAAGCAACACACACTTTCACTCATGCTGCAAGTACTTCATTGGTCTAGATACCATTATCTCTGTGCTAATAAAACAAACCCACTTCATTGGAAAATAACTGTGCACTGCCTTTTCCAGTGCTTTTGAAGGAAGATCTTCACTTGCACAATTTACTCAGAGGCTCTACAGCCCGTAGGTCAGCAATTGCTCTGAAACCAGGACCTGATCTTTGACCTACAGCAGCAACAGGCAGCAAAGTCCTGTAGAAAACACTCATGGGATTGAGAGGAAGGGTGCTGATCTAAATGCACAAGAGCTGGAAACCATACCCAGGTAAAAAGTCCCTCTTAAGCTCTGCCTGCCTTGAGCAAGCATGCTGCATGCAGGAAGAAGCAGGAACTGTTTCATCTACTCAGTTTGAAAATGTGCCTTTCCCGGGTAAGATCTGTCCTTTCAGGTTTTCTACAAGTTTTAAGCTTTCTCCATTGAAAAATAATGGGAAACCAGGTTTGACAAAAAGAAAATTCATTTTATTCATGATCAAGTTTTAGGAAGCAAGTAGGAAAAAACCCATTTCAGTATCATTTATAAAAAGGTGGACTTCATCCAGACTATTTCAGAATCAAACAAAAGCTGCTCTCCAAAAGCCTCAGAGTGTTTCCACTAAGATGCATTCTTATTTTGACCTCTTAGCCTTTTTCCAACTTGAATTTCTGTTCAACTCTTCACTTTGAAGCAAACCTATTCAGGTTTATAGTGAAGAGCTTGTTCTTAGAAAAGTTGCATCAGAAGAGTTGCAAAGTCAGAATCTGAATTAACTGCTATTCAGAATTAAACCAGCTGCACAAACTAGCCAGGCTGAAGGCAACTCACTAAAGATAAATCATTCTTACTACATAATTTAAGAAAATCAAATGAGTTGCATGAATAATCATTTCAGGAGGGAGGATGTCAACTAATAACTTGGATTATCCATCACTTTCATTACCCTAACATCTCCTTTGTATTAAAAAGTGCTCAAATGCATCCATTATTATAGTTTTCCTCAGGCTCAGACTTAAGATGTATCTGTAGGACTATCTCCATGCCTAAGCACAAGTCCCACACTTCAGGCAGCCCACTCTGACACCTGTCAGCAGAACACCTGTGCCCATGGATAAGCTACTTCAAACATAAAGGCATCAAGGAATTAAAAAAATAAACATTAAAAAAAAAGTTTCTGAAAACAATGCAAGAGTTGCTTGCCAAATTAGGCTGCAACAAAACTGAGACAAAATACCCAATTCTGCTTTGCTTGGCATAGATAAAGCTTCTGACTAAAAACCTGAATGCCTGTCTATACACAGGGATTTATAAATTACTAGAAGGAGGTAGAGAGAAAAGTACACACTGTTATTCCTCAAAAATCAACCATTCCTACTCAAACTTTCACCCAAGCAACATCCCATCAGTGTACTACTAATACTATCAAATGTAGAGGCTTTTTAAAAAAAGAGTAGGAATAGATGTTTAATTGTGTTTAATTGGCAAAAGTATCTGGGCTTTATAATGGCACACACAATTCTGCATCCACAATAAAACTGAACTGACAACTGTTACGTTGGGAGGTTTTGGGCAAAATTAGTTCTAATAAAATCAAAGCATCCATAATCCCATTAAGATTTTTCCAGATCAGCTGTCCTCATCACAGAGCTGAACAATCTAGGAAGCAACATGTTTCAAACTCTGCTGTTTTACTGCCTATTTGAAGTCAGGCTTGCACGTAGCAAAGCTCAATCATCATTCTTTAGAGAAACAGGAGATCTCAGATTAAGAGTCAGAGAATATTCCATAGAAATGGTAAGGATAAAGTGTTGAAGTACAGCTGAATAAACACAGCAGGCATCTTTACCAGGGAAGCAGATCAAAGTGTACTTAATATTCAGCTTCTCCCTGGTTGCATGCAACGTGCAAGTTTACTTCAAAATAACTTTTAAAAACAGTGATTACTTGGCATTTAGCATCACCGAGTATTACAGAAAATTTGGCTGGAGCAGACTGAAATTAAACACTTCCTCCTATCCAAATAAATTTTCTTGAGTCTATAATCATATAGCATTTCTTTCATGGCTAAAATTCTTTAGCTCTTCCATAAACACAAGGTGTTTACCTCCCTAATAACTGGTCCATGTGATGAACTTTCCAAGTTAATTGAACTCACCTATACTTCAGGTTTCCTTGCACAGGTTATTTAGGGTTAACAAGATTTTTTTCTAAAAATTCTGTATTCTTGGTAGACCTCAGGGACTAACAGCCTGATAATCAACTACAAAGTTACCAGTCCAGATGTGGGTACCTAGTACTGCTACAGCCTTCTACTAGAAAGGTAAGGGGTTGTTAACATTTGAGGTGCTGACCTGATGCTTCACTTACACACAACACAGTAACAGAGCGACCACATCTCAGCCATAGCCTGTAACAGGTTAGATACAGCGAACTGATGTTCTACATCTTCAACCAGAGACATACAGAATTTCACAGATTGTACTGAACAGTTAAGGCAAGAGGCTGCATCTGCACTCCCTGCTGCATCAGGGTTTCAAGCAAAGAATTACAGTGAAGCCTTTCTGAAAGCAAGGGCTGCTTAAATGAAGAAATTTCAGAAGCTAATATATAAATGCTCATTTCCATTAGAGCATCTGTCTCAAAAAAAATCAATGCTCAGAGCTCCCTGTAAAAGGTAGCTCCCAAAATAAATAAGGTTCCACGGGCAGACCACACAGACAAGAGCAGCTTCTTCCTTCCTCTGAGTGCCAGCAGTGGGGTGAGATGCAAACAGACATCAAGGGGCCACAAGCAATAACCACCTTCCTCTCACGGCCTAAAGTTGACCACTGCTCAAGGTTCTGTGTCAGTGAAGTTCTCCAATGGACCTGTTCTCACGCAAGTCGAGCACTTGTGCCCTCTAATCAGCCCAGCCACAGCACCACCACTTCCCACACCACACCACCTTACCTGCCACTTGACCACACAGCCCTCATTTAAAGCAAAAAAACCCACATACCAAGTAAGAGTGTTACATGCAAACACTGAAGAGAGGGAATTACGCACCCACAGCCCCCAAGTCAGTCACCACAACTTCCATTATCTCCCCCTCTTTTGTAAGGGGCCCTCACAACTGGGCTTGACAGCCACGCTTGCCCTTGGCCCACCTCTCTAGTCCAGTGCATTCTTTATCAATTTTCTTTTAGAATAACAACAAAAACCACTTTCCCCTTAGAAAAAATTGAAACACTATACTTTTCCAAGGGCAACTACGGTTTTGTTTACTACTTCATGCAACTTGTCTTCTCAAAACACCTTCTTTTGCTCTCCTATCGTCTCAAAAATCATCAGCGTGTCACTTCCACATGGAAGCTGAGCTGGGTTAAACTATCTGTAAATTATCTTCTCTACTCCCTGCACTGGAGAACCTAAACTATGATTCCTTCCTCTTTGAAACCAAGCTGCAGGAGGTGGCTATACCAACTCAACCACCCTGTGCTCCCCGCTAGTTCCTGTTCTCCCTTACATCAGCATCTGCCAGACCACTTGGAGACAATCCAGCTCACCACAGCAGCAGAAAATACTCACTTTTTCCTGCTTTCATTGAATGATTATAGTCTATGAAAAAGCCAAATACCAAAGATGCAGCAGAAGCTCACACTGGACAGTGAGAACAGTTCTTCCTGTGGCAGCAGTAGGGTTAAGAATTCACCAGATATCCAGGGCCACCCTAGACATCCTCAGCAGTGTCACTGACAGGATCAAGAAGACTTGTTATCAGAAATACTTGTTAGTGAATAGCACTTACTTTGGAAACACATTTTTGAGCTAACAGCCTTTGTCTGTTTCTCTGAATGTCACAACACTGCACCTCCTTCAGGGGTATTTTAGAAGGAATAACTCGTTAACCACAGAAACCTTTTAAACTTCCAAAGAGGCTTACAACTATAAATCCCAAGGGTTATAAACCAGAAAGTAAGAGGACTTGAGTCTAGACTGCGTTTTAAGTGCTGTGCTGAGCATTACTACCCTTTCTTTTCAATGAGATTCTCCCATTCCCAACTTGCCACCATGTACCACACGCAGGTACCAAAACCTGATTCACAGCCTGGAGCCTGGCACCTGGCCAAGAACCTCCAGTCTAATGCTAAAATATTTTAGTCTTGTGGATTTAACCCCAAATAACCTATCAGCAAATAGATCTGTAGAAAAAAATTAAAATGAAGACACATCTCACAAGTCTGCCTTTCACTATAAGAACCTGCATCTTTTGCCTTGAAGTTTCTATGGGAGAAGGTGAAGGAAAATAAGAAAAGAAATTAAAAAACAAAAAAGCAGAGGATCCATGAACCAGCTTCCTCTTTAACAAACCTGTGCTGCACCACAAAACATTCCAAAATCACCAAGGAATTTGCAATTTTCTTCAACATCCTTTACTTCCTGTGTACCATAAATACTCTATTTTAAATGAGTCCTTCACATTGAATTTACTTCACTGATTTTACCAAATCATGCAATCTGCTACTGTCCTGCCTCTCCTTCCTGCTAATCTGAATTTCTGATATTCAGATATTCCATTAGTCACAGTTAAAAGAAATGTTCTGCTACCTGCTTAAAGACATAGTGAGAATAAAGGAGAATTTTAAGCATGCTAAACTATTCTGATCACCTTTGAGATAAACCCTGAGTGATATTTCTATTCCCAAATAGATGAGCCACAAAAACCTTAAATGAACATGAAAGACTTCCCTAGTTTTGCTCTGCACAAGATTGAGAGTAAAGAAATACATTACAATCTAGAGAGTAACCACCTCATACATTTTCCATGTGTCTGAACTTAAGTGATTCCAACTCTTACATGAAATTATATATAATGTCAGAAATATATATTAATGGCAGTTCTCTTGGTTAAGTCCTTTACAGATGTTATTGGGACTAAAGACCTGTGGGGAGGGTATGGGGACACAGGTTTAATTTTCCTGAAGATAGGAAACAACTTGAAAGTGGCATGGAAGAATTAACATTAAAACCCAGGAACTTCTGCAACCCAGATCCAAACTTAAAACAGCAGACAACGAAGTCCCCAAAGTAAATACAGAATTATACCATATCCAATTTAATTCTGAACTGCAGCTTGCTTTAGCACCTATAAATGAGATGGATCTTCATGCACTCCATACCAGGATTACCAGAGGAACATTAAAAAAAGAAGAAAGAAACAGATAAACTGCAAATTGAAGCTAAGCAAATACTTATTACTGACATCTGACATGGCAAATAGTATGTGTTTGGTTTTCAAAAAAATGAAAACATCAAATGTGGTGCTTCTGAGAAAAAAAATTAATTAAAAAAGCCCCCAAGACCATCTTTGCTATTCCCTTAAACTAATCACTGTCCTCAATCATTATGAGGTGCCTAAAAGAAGCAACAGCTAAGAACCACCAGAACTCCACAAACTCATTGCTTAGATCTTAAGAGCTATTAAGTGCTGAGTGCAAGGGCTATTCACAGCTCCCCGTAAACAGCTGTGGAGAGAAGCAATTCCCAGTGCATTTCCCATCCGTACCATCCCCAACTTTCTGAAGAGAGCACCTCAAAAATTAAGCCTGCAGCTTTAAGCCAGTATTTTTTAGAGCCCTGCCAGCCATACATGCCTCATAAATACTGCACCACATGGTAAACCAAGGAAGCAGTGCAAAACCACAATCTTTGGTTGTGAACTGCTGACGATATCCACAAATGCCACAAAGTCTATCTGAAAGCAAGTTCTGGAAGATGGAATTAATTCTAACCTGAATTTCAAAATATGACAGCTACAGACATTTCACACCCACCACAGAAGAGCAACGCTCAGGATTTGGGGGTGATACAAGGCAAGACTGGCAGATGCCAGTCCCTGAAACACTGAAGAAACTGGGACAGCAATTCACAGCAGATTGATTGAGTGTCTGCACAGAACTAGACCGGATGCAATGTCATCTCAAACAGAGGAGTCAACAAATCATTAGCTATTTCATGAAGAGAAAGGCAGTCCTAGTTGCAACTCATCATTTTTTACATGTGATACATCTCACAGTAGGAAGATGCACGTTAGAAAGCTGAAAGACTCTCTCTCAAAGAGGAAAGGAAGCTTTAGATTTTGAATTTACCTACACCAAACACTGAGGCAGTACACCAAACAATAAACAATCATTTATGTAAAAGCCACATTAAGACTGAAGAAAGCATTTTGTGCATTTCTAGATATAACTGGAGCCAGAGACAATATGTGAGAAGGGGGGGGAAATCAATCCCACATCCTAGCTCTGTATAAGAAATGTTTTCCATTCTTTGTAGAAAATCTGAGGGAAGGAATATTTTGAGACTACTTCTTTTCTCCCTAAGGTAACATTATTATCATCATTATAAGATAAACTACCTTCACGATCACATCATTAATAATTTTAGTATTTGCCTACATTTTCCCACACAAATTGGTTCCATTTCCCACTTGATCTGATGTCACAAAAAGCAAGTCATCCATTCGGTTACCAGTCTTTACCCGTGGCTAGAGGGCTGCACAGCCTGTACTTGCAGAAGCCTCTACCTCTAGGGCCACTATGAGGAGGGACAGGAGTAAATCTGACCACTAGACTGTAAAATGCTACATGGGGAGCAAGAGCTAAGGCAGTGAGTAGAACACAGTTGGTTTAGATAAAATCTTAGCATCTACCAGAAGCAGTCAGCAAGACAGTGTGGTAGCAGTCAGGAGATCCCTGATCTGATGTCACCGGTGGATTTGAGATGTGTTCTCCCCTCTGAAGCCTAGACCTTACAAGGTGAGCAGCAACTGGCTGCTCACAAAACCACACCTACAGACACCTCTCTACTGAAAAGCATGAAGCCATCGTTACCATTGTCACAGAAATCATTTATGAATCTAGAAGAAACTCCAGGCAAGAGCTCCTGAGTGGATAACCTACACCTCAGGTGGGACCTTCTGAGGGTGAGGGAGGCAGGCAGAACCCACTTGCAAAACATGCCAGCTCCCAGTTTCATGAGCTGCATGCACCGGATCCATGTCATTTCCTTTTAGCAACAGCACAGCCCCCATTTGTCCTCCCCCACCCAAAGCTCCAGAGCTGGTGCTTGCACAAGGGGAAGCAGGGAACTGATCCTGCTGAAAACAAACCTGGGAAATGTAAATTGCAATTTTTAGAAGTGCAAGAAGCTTAGCTGTCATAAGGCAAGACTGGAGGTAAGTCACAATCCAGCACCTCACACAATTCCAGGACACATCACATTTCAAAAAAGCTTCTTACTTCTGAGTCCCTAATTCATTTTCTTGGTCTGAAATACAGGAGATGAAAGAGAACAACAGACTATCAAAGCAACCAAATTCCTGCAGGTGAGAGAAAATATCCAACTGGAGAAGGCAAGCCTCTTCGTGGAAAACGTTTTTTTGCCCAACAAACTGGCAATACTCTTTCATAGCAAAGCAGCATAGGACATTATTAAGAAATTAAAGCACAAAAAAATGAAGAATAAGGAAATTAAGACAGAATCAGAAAGATCTTCATCCTAGACATTCTCAAAAACAACTATTTCGGCCTACTTCCTTATCTTCCTTAGGATTTCCAAAATGAGAATAAAATTTCCACAGTTCACGGGATCTCAATGGTATTTGTACTTTTACCACAGCACTGCTGCCTCAGGAGAAAGGAAGAACTGTATCTACAGTATTAAAATAGCAATTTAACAGTTGTTAAGTGAGCATGTGGTAAAGAAGATTTTTTTCTTCTCCACTTGAATGATAAACATTCTTTACACCACATGGTTTTCAGAACTTGGTCCTTACCTTCAAGTCAACAAATACTTGTAGGCAGACAAACAACTTTGCTTTTTTCTAGTCGCAGTTAGGTTCCTGGTCTGTGCATGGGCAAGTTGCTGAACACTGTGGATATGACTGACCACTTTGAGAACAAACTCTTGAATGCAAAGTAAATGATGTCCAAAGCAAGAGTTAATTACAGAGAATAACAGAGAACAACTGATGGCAAACAAGAATAAAACTGAAGTACAGGACCATGCCTGAAATGTGAGGCAATGGTCATGAATCTGTGTTATGTCATGTATGTCAATAAAGGTCATTTCTGAGAAACAAATTCTGCACTCCTAAGAATGAGGAAAACTTTCAGACAGCACTAAGCATACCCCTCTTTAAAGGGGTGGATCATACCTCACCAGACAGCAAAGAAATATTTATATATTTCAGCTATTCAAGTTTGTACAGATCCAATCTTACAAGCTTTCATTTCATGCCCTTGAACGATTACTAACATTTCTATTGCAGCACTGAAAAAAGTAACAGTGACTTTATTTGGAGGATAACACTCTCACACTGGTATTCCTTAGGAAAAGCCAAGACACAAAGTATTCAGGTTGGTAAAAGGCAAAGTGAAGAACCTACAAATTATCTCGATGTATCACTGTACCACTCGTGAGGGAGCAGAGAGATTACACAACTTAGTTACCACTCCATTCATTACAGACTGGTGGAGTACCCAGCCCATCCAAAGTAGGGGGCCAGAATCTGCCCAAATAAAACCTGACAAAAAAGTGCACCATGTAACACTATTACAGGCATCTAAATGAAATGATAAACAATCCATATTGAATATAGCATGATGCATCTCTCTAAAACACACCTAGAGAGTTGCACAAAGCATTCAGTGACTCTCTTCTATTGGCCAGTAAATTCAAGACATGGCTTAGATTATACATGCAAATGAGCCATGAAAAGGTTGTTATAAAAACAACTATTTTATCGACACTTCCAGCCAATATCCTAGCAGAGACACAGGCCAACAGGCCTTCATCCCCTTGCACGAGGCTGCCTTTCTGCTACCAAGCTAAGAGAAACACACAGGGCTGCCCAGGTGCTCAAAGACCAAGTGTCCTTTCATAGGCTGCTTTCTTGACATAGGAAAACCCATGCACTGCCCAGCTGAGAGGTGCTTTAACTAATTCCCTCTAAAAACAAACTTATGTCATTTAAAAAAAAGAGGAAGCAATCCTCATGTGTAAACAAATATGCATGCAAATGTCATGACACAATTTCAAAGCCATCCTGTGTAAATCCAGCTAAAGAAAGAGCACACTATATAAGAGATGCTTTTCATATACACACTGAAAACTACACAGAAACACCAAAGTTTATAGATACAAACAAAACTGAACATTAATATTAAACTATGATAACGTTCAAGGGTTGTTTGTTAATATGAGAGCACACAATCCTAACCATTAACTAGACTATTGATAATTCAACAGATGGGGCAGGGGGAAAGAAACCCCAAAAAGCTGCTTTATCAGTAAATATCTGCTAAAATAGAAAAAGCAAAACCAACATCACAGCCCCTGAATCCTATAAAGTCTGGTGTTACATACAGTGTTTGGAGTAGGGAATTCTGTGTACAGGTAATACACATTTCAACCTGAAATGTGATGACTTGACACAAATGTAGACTCTGCACTGACCAGAACTGCAAGGACAAAGCTGGGCAGGAGCTCCAGCTCAGCACAAAGAACTAAACCTGCACTAGTGCGACCCTAATGACGGCTAAATTCCTTCTCTGGCTTTTTAGACCAGATTAAGCCTCGCAGGCTTTTTGGAAACAGTATCACATCTCATTCTTGTAAAGTAAAAATAGCCAGCAGAAAGATTATGTTAAGCAGACTTTGACAATAAAATACTCAGTCTTTAAAAAAAAAATTTAAAAAGTGTATGTTTTACACAGGCATATTAGCAAAGCAGGGGAAAAGACTGGAAAATTCTTCTGTCCCACAGCTGAGACAAGGCAGCCACAACCCCCAGGGCACGGCCTAGACAGCTCTGTAGCCCTGCAGTTACAGCAACCTGTACAATTCAAATAAGTATCAACTGTCTTTTTGTAAGAAAATTTACCCACTGCTTTTTTTTTTTTCCAAAGAATTTAGGTTATTATTTTGAGTAAGAAACAAATATTAGAGAGAAAAAAAGAAATCAAGCCAGCAAATAAGCTTGATAGGACTATGGTATTTGGCTCTTTGCTTCACATAAACTGGTCTAGTGCTAGTGAGTTCCACAGGGAAGAAAAAAAAATTAAAAGTTTACAGTAAAACACAATTAGAAGGCAGAAACATACTTGCTTTTCCCCTTATATTACAAAAAATATATAAATCCAACACTTTTACTATTAGTTACCAAATAAAAGTCAAACACAACCTATTACCAATTGTGACACAAGTTTATATTTGTATCATTCCTCCACGTGGGGAACAAATTCCCTCCCATGTCTCCACAAATTTTTACTTCAGCGCTTGATGAATTAATGCCTTTGAAGGAAGACTATCCTCACTCAGAATCTTAAGTCAGCTCACAAAGGGACCAGGTAACTGAGGACCCTGGCATTTACCAGCCACTCAGCACTGCGAGGCAAGCTGAGCACCTGGGAGACTTTGGCACCTTCACACTCCAAGGTGTCTCTAGTCATGCTGGATTACAGAAATAAGCTCCTTTAACAGTCTAAAATCAGTTCACTGCTGAGAGTGGAGCCTCAGCACAGGCTTGAACTGCATTAATGGAGTTTAAACAACACTAAAAGTGGAAGGAAAGAGAGACCCTTAATGTTTGGAGTTTTCTCCTCGGAAAAAATAAACTGATTAAGGGTGGTCACACGTAAACTAAGAACAGTTTAGCACGCAGCAAGAGTGGTTTCTGGTCAAGTGCATGTTATTTTCTTAAGAGCTGCAGTAGTACTTGTAGCTTGTAGATCTGTGGCCTGTGAAGAAGCCCAGGCCAATGACCAAGTACATACCTACAGAAATCAGTTCAGATTATTACATTCTCCGGGTATAAAGATTAAAGAGCATGATTTACAATCCAATTCACCAGGAAGTACCAGTTTGTTGTCTCCCAGAAAAGGAAAGGTAATCAGAAAGAGATTCCAGTTTGGTCCAAGTCTTAATACCTCCTATTTGAAATCACTGTTTTGCTTGGAAGGTGAACAATTTTGGTTCTGGCTTCAAAATCCACCAGCAACACCTCAAAAATCCTACAGATTGCGCACTCAAAGAAGCCGAGAGCTTGTTCCAGGTCTCCAGACTCTGAATTAATGGCTTCACATTTTCCTCAAGAGCACCTTTACATTTTGGCATACATACTCCTTTCTCACACACAAATCTGTCCTGACACACTTTCAGTCACAACTCTACAGAAACAAAAGTTCTATAAATTAGTATCCAGAAACATCTTTAAGACATCACATCTGGTAACTACAGAACACCAGGATTCCATAAATAATTAGTTTGAAAGACAAGTGCTGAACAAAGCAATTCAAGTTTTCAGAGCTATCGCCTAAGAACACACTTCAAAGGATTCTGGATGAACATCTAACTCCAGTTACACATGACATGATGCCACTGACACTTTTAAACTGACAGTTGCAAGTCTTGGTCAATAAAAAAAAAACAAACAAAATTAAAACCATACACTTCCTTCTGCACAGTGGAACAGTCTTCCTGATTTTGCTTGTTATGAAAATTCTCTTCTTTCTGATGCAACATCTGCTTTAACAATACACTATAAAGAACATCAGTTCAGAAAGAGTATTTGATGGATCCCACACTTAAGATGAGAACATATCCTCTTCATCTGTGTCGGTCAGAGGTTACTGCACTTAGCCCACCCTTAGCTCTGCATCCTCCACTCGTTCCTGTCACCATCCACATCAACATGCCAGGTAAGAAAAATGGAAGAATTCTCTCCAATTTATGATTTTATCGGCCAAGGCAGCTTAAAACACTTTGCTATAGGCCTTTGTTAGCACAAGTCACGTAAGGTTGATGGAGAGGTACAGTTCCAGAAAGCCCAAAGAAATTTAAATCAGAGCTACTGTGGCCTCATCTCCAACCCTGTATCGCATTCCCTTCAACAGGAAGTCCCACTCCCACCCCCTGACCGGGATGATCAGCCGGGTCAGAGACACGATCCAGCCAAAATTCAACAGAACAAAAAAGCAATTAATTACCAGCCTGATTAATTCCCTGACTTCGCTTAACTCACAGCCACAAAGGCTTCCTTGCCAGCAGGGGAAGATGCACAGTCAAGAAGAAGAAGGGACCACCACAGCTCCAGTTTAAGGTGCCAAGTTTCTTGACAAGCCAAGGCAAAACTAAAACAGAGCTGCTTCAGAAAAGAGTGGTCACAGCCTCCTCCTCCTCCTCTGCAAGCAATAACATTTGTATAGCCATGAAGTCAGTTCAGGCAGTTGATCCAACTGAAGCTTAACATTTTTCTGTACAACCATTTTCAGCTGGATCAGCAAAGAAAGATTAACATGGGGAAAACAGATCCTTTTGGTGAAAGCATCGGCAGAAAAATCAAAGCTGCTCTGGTGGTAATGCAATAACATGACTGTGGGGGACGTGTTAAGTCTTAGCTTGATTGAATTTATGCTTGGCATTCTGCAGAAAAAGAAAGGCAATATACTCCAATGTCACTTATTAAAATTAAGATCTCAATTGAGACTGAACAAGCGATCGGCAATCTTAATATACATTCAACTGATGAAAATAAACTCCAAAAGCCAGACTAAGGCCATGATTTCACATTACTTTAAACCAAGCTTGCTTGATAAGATGGCAAAACAAATAAAAATACAAATAAATTTTGACACCTCTCCTAAAAAAAGAAAAAGGTCAGCAGAGTGTCAAGTGAGTGCAGTAAGTAGGACAGAACCCCTAAGTCATCAATGGCACCAGCTTAGGCTGCCATGAGAATCTCTGACCTGACACATTCTGTAAAACTTCTAAAGTGCAGAAGACTTAATTTATAGAGCATTGGTTCTCCACTGTTATGCAGCTCCATCAATATTACTACTGGGATAAACCCAGCTATAGGCAGAATTCAAGGATCCTGTACAGGGCTGTAACAAGCCCTCACAAACACACTATGAAAAATCTACTGCAATACATTACCCCAAAAGCCCCTGTTCCTGGGGAGGCAAGTACTTTTGCAAGGCTTTTCACTACCATTTCAGAGAGCTTTTATCCCACCACTTCCATAGTGGTAGGAAAGAAAACTACTTACAAATCACCCCGAGACCAAGCAGCTACATCAAACTACAAAATCCAAGAGCCAGAAGTCTTGTGAGTTTTTAGAGACCAGCGGGTCTGGTTGACTTGGGGTTTTTTTCCTTTCTAAGTGCATAATTCCATCAGCTACTAACACAAAATCAGTGTTTCAAAATGCTAGGGTAAGGAGATAAACAAACTTGTTTACTCTGTCTAGTTTACATGCACCTTCAGTTTCCACACATTCAAGATAAAAAATGAATGCAGGAAAGTAATTCACAGGCTGAAAAATAAATTTTCTGCTAATAAGGATTTAAATGGCTGGTCTGAATTGCATTTCATATGTATATTTTAGGAAGAAAGAATCTTTGATGTGTTATGTTTAGAGTTCTGTAAATCTGATTTTTCACTGAGGCTTAAAACCAACACTGTGTTCAATTACAGATTAAGAATAGTTTACTGTAGGATAACTCAGGCTACCAAGAGTCTCAGAATCACAGGCAAGGATGCAAACATCTCAAATTCATTTTTTTGGACTTCGTTCACATTTTTATTTCTCTGTAAGTCTTTTGCTAAGAGAAAAAAAAATAGCATTTCCACAGAGAATTGCCAAGAGATGAAGAAATGGAAAACACACGCAGATGAACAGAAAAACAGTATTGTTTTTCTATGGTAACCATTAACTTTGGCATAATCATAAAAACCACTTTAGCTGTAACTATAGATCAATAAGTCAAATAGAACTGAGTCAGAAATTCATTTAAATATCTACATTTTTTGCTACAAGCCATATCTAGAGCAATACTGCAGCCAAACCTACTGACTGTGCCTCTCATATCACACACTCTCCCCATTCAGGAGCCTATCTGGAGAGGCAGAATAATCAAAAGCACAAAACGAGAAGACAGCAAAGCAAAACAAACCCCCCCCCAAAACGGTACAAACAGACCCTACTGACAGTTATAAGCATCCCCTACTCCGGACAGCTGAATTACGAAATACTGACAACACTGCAAACAGAGCAGCACATAGAAAAGCTCCCTTATCATTTCGTGAACCATTAATGAGCGGGTTACATAAATCTCCCGGGCCGAAAGAGTTGTAGACCGGAGCTGCTGCAAGACATTAACTCTCCTTCGAGGGGATGCATCATTTCATTCCCGAAGCCTGTTCATCTTCGTGAGCGCAATAAAAGGAGCGAAGCGCATTCCGAACAAGAGCTGCGTTTTAACCCTTCGTGCCCCCGCGAACCCCGAGCGGGGCGATGCTCTCCGGCCCCCGCACGCTGTTGCTCGTCCATCCCGGTGCTCCCGAGCCGGGCCGGCCGTTCCTTTGTGCAGCCTGGCGGGGCTGCCGCACCGGCACCGGCCAACGGGCTGGAAAGGGACGAAGGAGCCCCGCAGCCTCCGGCGGCCCTTCCCCTACAACTCCCGCTGCCGGGCCGGGTCGGCAGCGCCATCGCCTCGGAGCCTCGTCCCGACGCCTCCCGAACTTCCCAGCGCCCCAGCCCCGGCTGAGACGGGCAGGAGGATCCCGGGGAAGCCCCGACTTCCCGGAGCCGACGCTCGCTCCCGCGGCCGCGCAGGGGCGGCCGGCGATACAAAGCGCCCGGGAGCGGCCGCGCCGAGGGGACCCTCTGACGGAAACCTAGCCGGGATTCAAGGCCTAGGAGAGA